>JAQIUQ010007798.1:87500-314374 GCA_030378365.1 Hybognathus amarus
GGCACATAATGGTAATTCCAAATGATTTACATAAAGAATGAATTAAAATAATAATAAAATAATCCATCATATGCATAAGAAATAAAAATATCATGGAATAAAAATAACAATCGTATTTAACTAAAAGCTAAAACACTGCCTGAATCACTAAGTTTGGGGTAAGAAATGAAGAGCCAGGTCCACAAGTTTACACAGACACACTGTAAAATTGAATATGCTTTTTCTATATCTATATCAATAAAATTGTGGCAACAGATTACAAGCAATATTATTATTTAAATTGAACAAATTAGAATTGAGTAATACTTAATCAAAATATTCCTTAAAAGCTAACCATTAAAAATGAGTAAAGTTTACACCAAAAAAAATGAAAATTTACTTCCAAGATTAATTATTTTATATTATCTTTATTTTATATTGCCAACATTAAAGACACCTGATGTTAACAAGCAGAATCACTGAAGGAGAAACCATAATTTTAAAACAAACACCGAGCACCATAATGATGACTTAAACATACTTTCTTAAAAAAACGTTTTATTCAGTTTAAATGGTTAACTTTTAATGAATTAATTTGATCAATTATTACTCAATTCTATTGTTAAATGTAATTAATAATATTGCTTGTAATCTGTTTCCACAATTTTTTTGATTAGATAAAGCGCATCCATTTTACGCCCCTTCTAGTGTCTCTTCACTCTCATGAGGTGTTAGTACAATTATACACCCATTGCTACGTGGATGTACATTCACAGCCAACCTGTAAATCGCACCAACCTGGTGTCTCTTCACTCTCTTCTGAGTGCGAACCCTTAGCGTTCTCCCTTCTCTTTAACCTCTTCCATCCAGACAGCCTTAATAAAACAATAAAATCTTTCTAAGTTCAGGATACCCCTGTTTGGAGTGGAAGAAATGAAATATCAGGTTTTTAACTACATGTCCCTTGTACTGTCTCTTCACTCTAATGGGGGTATACATAATATTTGTAATTGTATACATGAATGTTTACACGTGTGTGTGTGTGTGTGTATATATATATACACCATACACCATATATATAACACCACATGCACACCCCATGGCATGCAAACAACCCTTGGGCCCATTTGACCGCACCATAAAGCAGCATTGTTTAAAGGGAGCAAATAGATCAAATGAATGAATAAACACGAACTCCCGTCTGCGTGTTTTATGTGGCGTCCTTTTTCGATTTGTTTTTGCCTACATGAAGCACTGGCTGGAGGTCTCAGAGCCACAGCCAAAATCTTCCCTGCATGGGTGTGGAAGTGCTGCGGGCTTCATTAAACACACACGCTGCACAGTGAGCCCCCCTGTCTCTGGCGTATTTCTGTCAAATTTGGAGAAGAACGGGCAGTGAGTGAGAGAGAGTGATGGAGAGACAAAAGGATATTGAAAGAAACTCTCTGAGAGAAAAACAGAGGAAGCAAAACCAACATTTTAAAGTCCTCCTGGAGGTAATAATTGTATCCTTTAAAATGTATCTTTGATCACTAAAGTTAGATATTGAAATATCTAAGGTGAAAATACTGACTTATGATTTATGAATTTGTACATAGTTTGTCTTTAAAGCATATTAAAAACACCATAGACATAAACAACATTTTTAAAAGCTGGATTTTTCACCACAGGGGACTTTAAAACACAATAGACAAAATAAGCATCACCTTTAGATCAATATGAAGGCAATCAACATCATTATACAACAGTATTTGTACTGCAATTGAACAATTAAAATAAATTATTCCAGATTGAATTACCCAATATTTGTGTTATCTATTTTTAATGGTCACTAAGGCATTGCATTGTTAGCTTAACCCTCTGATGGTCCTCGGTCACTTCTGACCGAATAATTTTCTGTTTTGAATTATTAGGAATCACAGCTTCATTGAAGGTTATGACTTTTTGCATTTGGTATGTGAATACAAAAAAAAATTGAGGTCATGATCCGAGCATGCTAAGTGGTCGTAAAAAATAGTCACACTCGTGGTCTTCGGTCAGAAATGACCGACCCATAGGAAATGAATGGAAAATTTACAAAAAATAAAATAAATCTCTGAATTTTTGTTTGTACAATCTACAAATCAGCCACAATTCTTAAAAGAAGTATACCGCAGTAAAGGGGTGACACTCTACAACATCAAGAGTGCAAAAAATACACACACACCCACCCACACACACACATACAAACACACTTTTATACACATACACACCAATAAATTCAGACTACAAAAAATCTGTTTTGAATTTTTAAAAATCACAGCTTCATCTGAATGTTACGAAACTTGGTGACATTTCTGGCATTTGGTATGTGAACACAAAACAAAATTAAGTTCATGATCCAAGTACGCTAAGCGGTTGTAAAAAAATTTGTCACGATTTTGGTCTTTGGTCAAAAATGACCCCCATAGGAATTAAATGGGAAGTTGACAAAAAGTTGAAGTTGACTTTTTTTTTTTTTATAAGAAATAGTTTTTGAGATTGTTTCAATTATATATTCCAATCCACCAAAAAAAAAAAAAACAGCGTTCATAAACAGGTGGGAATTCACATGCCTCTCCATAGAGAGCTGTACATGCCATCTAGTGGTTACACCATGATTCTACGCTTTTTCTCTATACTGTAACCAGATGGTGCTAATTTTCTTCAATTTTTTTTTCTGAAGGCCTAGACTCTATATTAAACAAAAATACTGCATTAATAATGTTTTAAAAATAATAATAATAATATATATAGAAAAATATATATATTTCCATTGAAAAAAAATAGACCATAAAAATTGCATAAATATTTATAAATTCAATCAAATTGTCTCAAAATACTAAATTAAAAACAAATAAATAATATAGAACAAAAATAAACTGCATTGGTTTTACTGGGATGGAAGAAGTTTCATTTTTAGGCATCCGGTCACTTTTGACCGGGAAGGCCCAGGACGTGACTCATAAAGGAATACCATCAGAGGGTTAACAACATGTTACCTTCAAACTCTTATTGGGATCAACTTGGATTTATGAAGTGACAAGAGACGTACTCTTCTATTCAAAAGTTTTGGGTCAGTAAGATTTTTAAGAATTTATTTTTTATTCAGCAAGGGTGCATTAAATTGATGAAAATTGGTATTAAAGTAATAATGTTCCGAAAGATTTCTATTTAAAATGCATCGTCCAATAATCTTATCAGCTGATAAGCAATTATTTTCACCGTTTTATTTAAAAACAGCCAATGGTCAGGGCCGATTATATCCTGTAAAAAAAGGGCAAAAAATAACCCTAAAGTGTACTAAAAATGCTGCCTTGTGTTCACACTGACAGTGATTTTATTGCTGGAGGTCAAGTTGCTATATTGTGAGTATTGGTATGTTGTGCACAAGGTACTGTGTGTTTCTTCCTGCCAAGAAATGCATTATGGATAAAAAAAACAAAACAAAAAACGACTGTATAAATTGTGGCAGTGTGTCATGAACAAACAATTATCAACGCATGAATCAAACTCACTCAGAATGATGAAAATTCCTGACATGGTTTTCCGCACAACATGACTTTATAATTTCTCTGTACACAGGAATAAACAAATCATATAAAACAATGACTTATTCACAGTAACTTCTATCTTGCCGACACTGCTGTCTCTCACAGGAGAAAGATAACAGGACAGGAGACTTTACTTCCAAACAGTCGCTACTTCTTATTGTTGCTCATTTGCATAAAGCTGAACTTCTCTCTACTTGTTTGCTAAATATGCCTACATAATGATAGATGGAATCACAGACTCTCTCTTAGTTGCTGCAGGTCGACATCCATTTAGATAGTAGCCTTTATTCTTTTAAAGAGTGTATTTATGATTGTGAGAGATGTGGTTTTGTGCCTGCTTGATTCTTCTCCTCCTTCTGAGGGATCTTTTGAAAACTAGCTGAGGTTGTATTTCAAAAGAAAATCCTCATCGCATCTGGCCGCACCCTTTTGCCATTCCACGTAGACCAAATAAGAGAGAGAGATAGTTTTGAATGAGGGAGGGATGGGTTATATTTGATTAAAGATTATAAGGGTACATGAATTAAAAAAAATATAATGAAGTGCACCAATAAATCATTTATAATGAACACTACAATATTACATCTAAAAAGAAGATTTGTCAAATTTTATTTTCATGCCGACTTTTATCGGCATATAAATTTGAAACACTATTAAAATCAAATAAACAGTCAAAATAAGAACAAATATAATCAAACACAAGCAATAGCACAAATGAACAACAGATCAACAGAACAAAGATCTTTGCATTTTAGGGTTTTCAGGAAGATCTAACAGTTAGATACAGATTAAGTAGATTACGTATATAGAAATTGAATAAAGTAATCAAATATAAAATAACACTGCAGTCTTCACTCACTGTATAAATTAAATACAGACAAATCCTTATTTAAAAAATCTAAAAGTTAATCAGTCAAGAGAATTGTGTGATTTTTTTCTTTCTTTCTCTTTTTTTTTTTTTTGCAGTGAATCTTGTTTGATTAGCATTATAAACACAGACAGCTGCAGGAATAGTAGACTGCTGTCACTTTAAAGGCAGCACAACAACTGATGCATAATAAATGTATGTTGTGTTTATATAAAGAATTGGGAATGAAATGCTTAATTATCCCGTTCCTTAAAATAGGCTTAATTTTCTTGCATTTCTAATATTTCCAAGCAAAATATAGTTTCTGTCTATTGATTTGATCTAAACATGTTCTTGACAAGTAGTCACAGGCCTAATTACCCATCTACACCTTTTAGTCACTTGTACCTCAATTTCTCAATTTCTTCTTCAAATTCCCTGCTCTCTTTTCCTCAGCTTTTACTTTAGCTTCCTTCCAATCCTTCTTTTTATAAACATAATTGTTTTTCATTTTCCTCTCCATTTCCCAGTTTTTCCATTCTTCTTCCTTCTCTCACGCTCTCACTCTCTCTCAGTCTCAGCTCTGGGCCTCTGGGATCTCATTAAGCCACTAACTTCAAATAAATAAAACAAACTGCCGAGACAAAATGAGCGATGTATGAAAAAAGAGAGCCTTGCTTATAATGAGCTTTTCATTTCTCTCTCTCTCTCTCTCTCTCTCTCTCTCTCTCTCAGATGGGCATTATTGGCATGACAGAGGGATTGTGGCATTACCAGTGCTTTTAGAAACAGACCAGCACATTATATCCGTCTCTGGAAGTCCGCTCCTCGTTTCCTCGCTCCTGTTCTGCCAGCGTGTAATCACTTCGGCAAGTGAGAGAACACGCTCCCCCTCCCTCCCTCCTTTCTTTTCCCATTTTCTCTGTTATCTATGAGTGCCTTTTCTCCCTCTGTTGTCCATCTGTGCCATCTGACATAATACTGAAGCAGTGTGTCCCATACATTTGTGACCTACACAAACCCTCACCCTGAAACCAGTGGCGTTTCTCTTATAAAGCAGGAGAAACACTGCCTCCTCAAAACGATTGGATCAGCAAATGCAATACAAAAAAATGTAATGTAACAACTTGTAACGAACTTAGCTCTATGAAATATTAATAATCAATAATAACTTGTTATGGTTAATTATTAATATTTGGGTCAGTTAATTGGATTAACTTGACATGGCTAAATTAATTTTACAATGAGTTCGTCCAACGAACACTTTTAATTATTAATTTTTTCTAAGAAAAGGGTATCTTCCATTGGCCAGAGAATAATAATTATTTCTTAGCATGTACAGCCCTTTGAGCATGTAGCAAGATCAAGATTGTAAAAGAGACTGTTTGCAAGCAGTGAATCAGAACCAAATACTTAAAGCACACAAGTTTTATTAAACAGTTTTATCAGTTTTAAAGAGGCTACATGCGTTTTCCTGAAATTTAAAGGGCAATTCCACCTCTGGAAAGATGAATGTGTATTTAAAATGGGTCATTTATGTAGAAGAAATGTGAAATTATTTTTTAATTTGGAGCTTTCTAGACTGAGAAAAGACAGAAAATGTATTTTTGGCTTATGTGAATGAAAAACATCAACTCCCAGAATTCATTTGCTTCGCTGCCCTGAGGAGGCCACGCCTACCGCTAACCTCGCAGTATGTAAACAACAGTCTACTAGTGATTCTCCGTGATGAGTCTGTCCGAAAATGTGTTTCGAGATCGCCCAAAATGTCCGCGATTCGGCTTTTGCGTTCTACAGTCGTCATTCATCATGTTTACTGTGTCGACCGGGATGAGTGCCGGCTGTGTGGATAACGGCGCGAGGCCGGTGGCGTGATTACCGATGAGCGGCACCTAAGACGTAAGTTACCGGTCTCGTATCTCTCACGGAGGAGCAGGAATTTTCTTAGCAATGTTAAAACGCATCAACCGATCACTTGTTTGGCGTTCATGTAAACACAACAGTCAGATTCACCAATCATAAGGAATTGAGTTAGATTGAAACAAAAGCTGTAACTTACATGTAAACAATGAATGGCGACTTCAGAAATTAAAAGCTGAATCCCGGACATCGACGGCCGGACATGTCCAGGAAAAGAGGACGGTAACCCCTACTACTCAGCTTTCTCCACAGAACAAGAGCCTGCTAGCTTAGCGTCCAAAAAAGATGTGTAATGTTAATCCCAATCCTCCATAACGCATCCGTCAGCGTATTCAGTAGTTTCGTCCACATTTTCAAAACGTTTCTGCCAGTGAAATCAAACGCATTGGCACTGATCTGTGATAGGTCTGTTAGCGCAATAGGTCCAACCCCCTATTGGCGGGTTTGAAAGGGTGGGGACTCGGGCTTGTAGTTTTTTACTGAAATCGCCCTCCTTACACTTCCGCCAACAATGACGTAAAATGACGATTTTTGCGTCATTGTTGGAGGAAGTGAAAAAGGTAAATAGCAGATTTCTCTCGTCTCAGGGGAAAATGATAAAGTGTTGCATGACCATTCAATAGTATAACTGGGTTTCTAACAATGGAAAGCTTAATGCAAATGGGTGGAGTTGCCCTTTAAACTCGCGACTGACACCTGTGGCCAAAAAACAGAACTGCTCTTCCTTTCTGCTCGCTCTCGCGGCGCATGCTCATACGTACACACTTCACAAGTCATCTGCTGCAAGGAGGTCAACATTATGTTTACAGAGGTAAGAACAGTTAAATACATATTGTTTGAGATAAGTGTTCTGTTTGCGAGTGTAGGCTACTTGCTGACTAGCAGTGGTGGGCTGGCAGAGTGATCTGAGGGTTTTCACCGACGTCACGTTCTGGGCGGTAACCCGGATGAGCGGCCATTATGGAGGCACTCGGATGTAAACAACAGCACTCGACTGCACTGTTAATGTACAACTGAACACATTGTTACACTAAAATAAATCTGTGGTAGATGCGAACTCATATAGAGGAGGACCTTATTCATTTGCATAAAGATGATATCGGCCAGCTTTTTGATGCGCTGCATTTTTTCAAATGTAGCGCCGCCTGGATGCTTTGCGGAAAATACGCAACATGAACGCGCTTGACGTCACATCCGCAGACAGCGCGGGAAAAGTCCGACCCGACAGAAAATAGGAAAAATAGGATACAGGCTTATAGGTGCACCCACTGTGAGCGGACAAGGTGTCAGTATGCTCATCAGGAGATGTTTGAGTCATAAATGGTAAAATAAAAAGGCTATTGTTATGTTTATTTTGGGGAAAAAGCTGCATATAGCCTCTTTAAAGGGAGTTTCTGTCTTCCCTTGTCTCTCTCTGACTCTTGCGCATGTGGCCACATTAATTTGGAGGTCGTAAAATCTCCTCATCAGGCCTGTAACATGACACCGTTTCTGCCCTTGTGTTTTTTTTTTTTTTTTTTGCGATGTTAGTTTTGGAATTTCATAAACCTTTGTAATGAATAAATCAGTTGTTGCGTCCGAAATCTCCCATTACTCACTATATAGTGGACTATATAGTGAGCTCGCCCATTTTGTAGTGCTGTCCGAATGTATAGTGAGGATTATTATACCCTATATAGTCCACTCAATGTATCCCAGAATGCATTTTGAAAAGTAGTGTACAACCGATGGTCACTAACCTAAGCCCGGCATACCATCATGCATTGCGCTGATTCGTAAAAATAAGTTATAATCACGTGTGGAGTAGCGAATTATAACAAAAACTGACAGAAATCACTTTAGATTTTAAATTTTGGAGAAATATAAGCTCAATATAATGTAATGTATTTATTTTAAAAAATCTATTTAGCCAAGAGCCGACTCGGCACCAGCTGACAGATGATGTAATCAACGGCGCCAAGACACGATCGAGTAGTGTCCGAAAGTGGCTTCTATTATGCTGGTGAGCTCACTATATAGTGCTCTGCCCTCTACCCCCAACATAGGGGGTAGGGAGTAGTGCTTTGAGTGGAGATTCGGACGCAGCAAGTGTGTGTCTGATGGGCCCAGTCCCTACAAACTCATTAAAGTTATGCTGTCAAACAGTGACACTAGTGGATAAGATTGACAAAGAGGAAGTGTTTATTTGCGTCCCTTGTGTTCTCAGTAAGATCCTTAAGCATGGTGTTGCTGTAATCAAATAGAGTATCTCTTATAGTTGGAGAAGGCAATCTGTTGGGATTCCCATTTATCTCAAAGGACGCAGTGCTTATGGTAACCTCTTAACTTTTGAGCTAATGCTAAATGTCATATGAATTATTATTCTGCAATTCGCAGCTATATGTCATCTTGACAATTCTGACTGACAACTTGCCACACAATTTTTTTTTTTTTTTGATTGGCCATCACTGGAGAAAAATGCTTTTATAAGCAGATAGTGTAGTTAATGGGGACATGCTATCCAACCAAAACCTGACTCCAATTGGGAAAGGTAAAATATGGCAAAATTGTGGTGTTTACTGAGGATTTGTGGTCTAATTGTCTGAAAAGGGGATGCATAAGAGACATAAATAATATTTCATTGTTGTTTATTGACTACTGTATGATGGGAGTTGTGTGACGAAGTGTAACAATTTTGAATCTGGTTTCAGAACGGTTCGAATTACCAATTGTTTTAGTATATTTCTGAAGGAAATATTTGCAAAAGAAATGTATTTACTGCCTTCTTTTTTGCCATATGATAAGTTCATTTCAGATATAACAAATCAGATATCAATGTATTAAAGGGGTCATATAATGCCATTTTTGTACAAGTTAATATGAATGTTTAGGGTCTAAATGAAAACTTTGTAATATACTTTTATTAAAAATTCTCATTAGTAGTTTAGGAAAACACCATTTTGCCTGGTCAAAATCAGCTCTTGTTTTCAGCAAGCTGTTTGAGTGTCATATGTCTTTAAATGATAAACCCCGCCTCTCTGTTCTGCGGGCGTGAACGCACGTGGAGTGTTGCCTTGACAACAGTTGAAGGTTTTGGAGAGAGAATGACAGCGCGAGTCTCTGAGGACACATCTGTGCAACTGTATCAGTTTGAACTGGAGAAACTCTTCACCAGGGGCCGTATTCACAAAGAATCTTATCTTACCACTAGGAGTACTCTCTAAATCGCACTAAAATATTTTAGCTAGGAGTTTTCTCTTAAAAGTTATTCACAACGCCTTTCAGACCTACTCTTAGTAAGGAAAAATGACAACTCCTGAAACTAAGAGTGAGTCTTCGTTGCTATGGATGACTTAAATTTTCATGCACGAGCATCCTCGCAATTGATCACGGTGATTGGTTGTTAGATGACAGGGCCATCATGCGGAACATAACACAGCAACAAATCATGGAATTACGACATCTAAATATGTCTGTGTCTTACACAAAATAATAATAAGAAAAAAAAGTAATGTCATCAAAATGCATAGGCTACATGTTTGTGCAGGCCCAGTAAAGTGTAATTCTAAAAAGGCAAGAGAGAAAAGTCATGAATGAAATTATTCAAGGTAGCCTAAGGGCCTGCGGTGTTCACTTATCACGTCTTTTGCGCGCTCAAGTTCGATATTTTAAATGTAGGCGTGCGATTTGTGTGCCCGTTTTTCCAAGCGCGTCCGTATGGAGCGGTGCGCGTGACAAGAACCAACCGGAGCGCAACCACCGCGAGAATGCGGCGCGCCTTGCGTTTTTAGGCGCTATATGTGAATGGTGCCTAATGCACTAATGAAAACCTTAACTTGCCTAATAAGTGAAAAACGACACTTGCATTAACACTTGCTTGGTTAATTGACATTCTTTTAGCCTAACTAGACTATTTAAAGCAAGGACGTATGTTGCTCATATTGAAGTAATGTAATAGTTGAATGACGGTGGATTATAAACTCGCCAAAATGGAAAAGAAAGCCCAACTGGACGCAGGATCAGTTACTGCTGCTGGCCCAGTTGGTGCTAGAAAAAAATAAAAAAAATAAAACTGAAATTCGGCATTGGGATTTCAAGCAAAACTAAGCATGAGACATATGGCATAAATGCAGCATTCCCGCTTGTGTCGCGGACCCCGGACGAGAGAGAGGCTGTGAGAGGCGCTGGTATGCTCTACAATCCTTTGTGAATAGGTCTTAGTGAATTAGGAGTACTGTCGACTTCTTTTAAGCTGTCCCAGACTTAGGTGCTACTTTTAGGGCTAAAATACTTTGTGAATTACTCTTAGTGAAAAAATATGAGTCCTAAAGTTAGGAGTGACACACCCATTAGGAGTTGCTCCTAAATTCGCCAGTTATGAGCTACTTTTAGCCTTAAAATTCTTTGTGAATACGGCCCAGAACAAGATGACGGCCACAAAGAAGTTCGACAATTAAGGCTTGAGGACGTTTCTGAATGGTTGGTTAACGTAATGTTACTTTGATCAATCTTTGTATGCACTGACAGGTAGAGTAGTGAGATATGAACGCTGTGTTTACTGATGTATACGTTCATTGACAGATTGACGTTACAGTAATGGTCATGAAAAACTTTTTCCCCTGATTTGCAAAGATAAATATAAAGATTAATAAAACTTTAGGTGCAAAGGGCCATAAACAGTTGGTACTGATTATTTTTTCAGGAGCAGCTTCTTAGCAAAACCAGCTTTATACTGATCCTTGTTTATAAAGCAGTCTGGTGAGAAATATCGTGGGAATATTCCCATCGATCAACAAAACTCAGCCACTGCGTCTTCAGCGGTTCAAATGTAGGAACATCAGAATGATTTCTGTGTTTGTTGCACCCAAGAACAGAACAACAATCGCTTAGACGCCATTCTGCTCCAGTGTATCAACAAAGACGGACTATAGTCTATGATGACAGCTCGCTCAGGGCGGGTCTGTGTTGAAACACTGCTGTCAATCAACAACCGCGGGAGGAGCGTGCGACCGTGTGACGTCACACGGTTCGAATCGGCTCGATTCTGAGACAGGAAAACAAATAAGGAGATTAAAACAAAACCACTGGATGGATTTTTAGCATTAAATGATGGTTGTGTCAAAAAAGCTCGCTTTTTGTTATTTCTAGAGTTTGTAACTACACATATTTAAGTTTTTCCCACTATTGTTGATAGTGTAAGGTAAATGCTGTTCCAAAAGCCTTTGAAACCATGTAACATTAAATGAAACTTGAATATAAATTCAGAAAGCGGTCTTTGTTGTCTCATTTTAGAAGTCCTCCATATGCCTCTTCCTGAAACACCTCCTGCTCAACATGTCATTATTGACTGTCTGTCTTTCTCTTTGAAGAGTGTGCAAGGCTAAAACCTGACCTGTCTCTTTCACTCTGCCTCTGGTTCGGAGTAATAGGATTGAGTGTGTATGATGGGGCGGGTCGCAGAGAAGCTCACCAACCTGACTAACACCCCCGCCAACACTTCACAAGTGCTTGCCCGGCCATGAAAAACTACTCGAAGAGCCGAGAGGTCAGACAAGTGCTCAGATGAGATGCATCAAGGGAAAATATCTGATTATTTTCAATCGATCAAATACCAGTGAGAGAGCACATCGTAAAAACCCACGACCGTGTTCCATGGCACTCTAAAGACCAGCGTAGGGGAGCTCACAGGAGTGGCAGCTCGAGAAAGAGAGAGAAGAAAGAAAAGCAACAAAAGTGGCAGAATAAAAGAAATCTTGATTTTGTATGAGAGAGTATTG
This sequence comes from Hybognathus amarus, assembly GCA_030378365.1. Taxonomy (NCBI): domain Eukaryota; kingdom Metazoa; phylum Chordata; class Actinopteri; order Cypriniformes; family Leuciscidae; genus Hybognathus; species Hybognathus amarus. The sequence continues at coordinate 99,575 of JAQIUQ010007798.1, forward strand.
ATTTTTTTTCTCCACTGGGTTACCCATGAGCACCCTTTCTGTTATTAGTTTAGAGAAGAGAAAAAGAAAGAAAACGGCATATACACGCAAGAGAGAGAGGGCTAGATTGATAGAGAGGAGTGCAGGATGAGAAAAGCAAGGGAGTGCAGACAGGCAGCAAAAAGACTTGGTGAAAGAAATGCAGTGTGTATATGCTGCTCAGCATGCAATTTTTCTGTTTTCATGGAAGACCTGGAAGACCTGCTCCAGTGCATTAGCAAAAAAGTGCAGGATACAACCAGAGGACACAGAATGTACATATGCATTTGCAGTGTGAAGAATGAAGTAATATCAAATGCAATATTTTGAGTTTTTGATCAGAATGATGTCACAAACCAACCAATAGCCACAATGCACACCGGTTCTTAACGGTAGCTTGTGGATGAAGAGTGTTTAGACAGGTTCAGGTCTTTGGAGGTCTATGCCACAGCTTTTGGGCCAAAATGTTGGGCCACTATTGTCCAATATTTTAATCAAACCACTAGAGAGGTCGAGCTTCTGACTCCACGTCCAATCATGTTGGAACTACCAGGCGCTCATTTTTCAGTTCTCATATTCCCATCGGACACTTGGTCCTTTTTAAGATTTCATTTTCCTTACCATATGCACAAGTCAGTGTTTGTTTACATTGTTTTTAATGGAGGGCTCTTAAAGCGTGTTCTGGCTTGCCCCTCAATAATGTAGGGAAGCGTTTGGGACTGTGTGTGCTCTTGTGGTATCATCAGCCAATCAGTGTTGTCATTACATTGTTTTCCCATGGCCCCAGAGTGATCAGTCACATGGCATGTACATTTGTGATTGGCTCCGAGTTAGCCAAAAGCTGCGTATCCACGGTCGGGCTAGTGCGAAGCCAGAGCTTTTAATGGGCTGTGCCGGGCTAAAAGCCCTGGGCCTGAAGCACCGGGCCCAAAACCATGCTGCGTTTCCACTTTCTGGGCAAGAAGCTCCACAGCGCTTCACTAAAATCCGCCCGTAACATGCTTCTCTGGAAGAATTGCCACACAAAACCATCATTTCACCAACAAATGGACGTTTTATCAGAAAACTAATAAGAAAGGAATTACTGGAAACAGCGAGATCAAAACAAAGATGATACAAGGGAACGTTTGCTGACATTTTTTTAGTTTACTTCAAGATTTAAAACCAAAGCATCAATCTTTTACCACAGGTTTACTATAAAAAGTGATACGTTGTTCATAATGAATTAATTTGTGTCAACTTTGCACATTAGTCGAACAGAAATAAAGTGGTTTACAGGTATTTTACAAAAGAAAGAGGACTCATTTACATATTCAGTTATGTCTGTTTCTGTTTATTTGTAGTTACAGGACATATTTAAATTTAGAGAGAATCATATCTACACATATGCCACCAAAAATACAACCCGAGGAGCTTTAGAACTCTCTCCCAATAGCCTATATTTTCAATCAGAGAAACAGAGGAAGCACCCAGAAAAGAAAAGTTGCTTTTGACGTATGCGGGGCTAAATATGGATGTCAGACAGTCCGTTATAAAGAGATGTAACGAAAGATCAAATTAAAATCATAATTGCGATATATGTTTTTTTTTTCTGATTTTATGAAGTGGTCATATTTACCATGTTTACTATGCCTTTTGCATCGCAGTATAAATATGTTTGCCTTATATGGTGATCAGAATCCACATTGGATCACAAACAAGGTATTCAAACATGAACGTGAGTTTTGAGCTAAAATGGTTTTTAAATATTTAATGTATAAATATAGCTGGTATATGGAATCATCCGTCTCTTGACTCAGATAACCTCCACCTGTGTTCGTAACCACTCCTTAAGCTGATCCGGCCCACTTTGGACCAAGGATTGAGCAGGCCAGTAATCCTGGCCGAAATCCTGTCTGAGAAAGCTCCGACAAGGCCCAACAAAGCCCCGGATGTGACATTGGAAATGCGACTGGCCCTTTCATGCACTAGCACGCCCACTTTTGGCCCAACAGTGTAAACGTGGCAAGTGAGATGTATGGGAATGCTAACAGGTTATTTTGGAGCTCTTTGGTCAGGTCTGGCTTTGTGGAGATTTCTGTTTAGGGTTAAATCTATATGCATGGTAGCTCTTCAGGAATATGACTGGCAACCACTTGTTTAGCTCCAACTTGCCCCAACACACTAGCCTCGATGAGTACCATCCTGATCTCGCTGAGCTTTCAAGGTTTCACTCGCAGATCAGTCTGGATACTTTCCGTTAAAGAAAATTTGGGAGCAGTTCACCAAACGAACGTCCAATCAGCGTTGGCTTTGAGGCGGGTTGAGGTGTGACGCAACAAGAAGCGCGACAGTGGCGGCTTCAGCGGATGAAACTAGCATCAGCGTGGCTATCGAGCAAGTTTTATCGGAATTACAGAGTATTTCCTCACTGAAAGAAGAGCAAAACACTGCTCTGGAGGCTTTTCTCAGATGAAAATATGTTTTTTGCTCTTCTCCCGACTGGTTTCGGCAAGAGTTGCTCTGATTGGTTGATTTGGCCCGTCTATCACCAACATAGGCCAATCAGTTAACCAGTATTTTCGCCCTTTCCAAAACTACTTCAACGGAAGGTTTCCAAATGGATATGCGGAGCAAATCCATCTGGCGGAGTCAGGTTACCAACACACCTGTCTGGAAGCTTCTAGTAATCCAGAAGACCTGAACGTGGCTCCGGCAGGCGCTGACCACCCAAGCAATATAAATGCCCCAAGATCAATTTATGTACAGGTACCCTGGTGCCAACTCTGGTTACAGGGTCTTACCTGGTTTAAGTTTTAATTAATGCCATATCCGACCTTTATGTCTGCAGTGAGTGGGCAGAAAGAGGTAGAGGAGCAAACCCGCTGTGAGAGCGTGGCTGATTGTAGATGCTGGGATTATGGGAGATTAGAGCAGTGATTACACAATGTCTTCGCTCTAATGAGCCGCAGTGTTTGTTCATCTTATCATCCCCCATGCACCCGATCCCTACACCATCTCTGATATGAGATAACACAGGATTAACGCCCCAGAGAGAAGGATGACTGTACAATGCATTCCCATGTTTCCCTCACAGGCATTAGCCAAATCCCCACCAGTGAGGGATGCATTACTGACCCCTCACCAGGCCCTCAACAAAACCAAACCACCCTGCTGGAAAGACCAACTTAACCAAATGAATTCATGCTGGTTAGTGCTACTCTGGTGCTGTTGTTGCTGCTGGACCAGTATAGCTATGCTATCATTCTGGTTGTGCAGCTTGAGTTTGTGCTGGTTTAGCTATTTATAAAGCCTGGTGGGAACACAAGCAGCAGTATCCATTGCTGGGACACAGCATTCAAAGCAATACATGTCTTGGTGACTTGGTCACCAGTATACAACAGCTACTTTGACATAACAAATCCTTTCAGTTGCAGTGAAATCTCCAGATTACCTTTTCTGCTGTTGACATAGGCAATGGGATTTTCTATTTGATCTATATTGCCATGATCCACATCCACACCAAAATGCCAATAAAACCGTTTTGTCTTCTGTCATGGTGATGTATACCTTGTATATGTCTTTCAAAGTTGTCAGATCGCTGTTCTTTTCACACTGCACATCTGTCTGACATTGCTGACATTGTCTTTTCCAGTCAAAACACATTTCTATCTGTAGCACTTTAAAGTCGCAGACAGGAATAGATATTCAACCTGATACATATACGCTCACCTAAAGGATTATTAGGAACACCTGTTCAATTTCTCATTAATGCATTAATCATATAATCAACCAATCACATGGCAGTTGCTTCAATGCATTTAGGGGTGTGGTCCTGGTCAAGACAATCTCCTAAACTCCAAACTGAATGTCAGAATGGGAAAAAGGTGATTTAAGCAATTTTGAGTATGGCATGGTTGTTGGTGCCAGACGGGCTGGTCCGAGTATTTCACAATCTGCTCAGTTACTGGGATTTTCACGCACAACCATTTCTAGGGTTTACAAAGAATGGTGTGAAAAGGGAAAAACATCCAGTATGCGGCAGTCATGTGGTGAAAATGCCTTGTTGATGCTAGAGGTCAGAGGAGAATGAGCCGACTGATTCAAGCTGATAGAAGAGCAACTTTGACTGAAATAACCACTCGTTACAAACGAGGAATTCAGCAAAGCATTTGTGAAGTCACAACACACAACCTTGAGGCGGATGGGCTACAACAGCACAAGACCTCACTGGGTACCACTCATCTCCACTACAAATAGGAAAAAGAGGCTACAATTTGCAAGAGCTCACCAAAATTGGACAGTTAAAGACTGGAAAAATATTGCCTGGTCTGATGAGTCTCGATTTCTGTTGAGACATTCAGATGGAAGAGTCAGAATTTGGTTTAAACAGAATGAGAACATGGATCCATCATGCTTGTTACCACTGTGCAGGCTGCTGGTGGTGGTGTAATGGTGTGGGGGATGTTTTCTTGGCACACTTTAGGCCCCTTAGTGCCAATTGGGCATCGTTTAAATGTTTCTGGCCATGTCCATCCCTTTATGGCCATCATGTACCCATCCTCTGATGGCTACTTCCAGCAGAATAATGCACCATGTCACAAAGCTTGAATCATTTCAAATTGGTTTCTTGAACATGACAATGAGTTCACTGTACTAAAATGGCCCCACAGTCGCCAGATATCAACCCAATCGAGCATCTTTGGATGTGGTGGAACTGGAGCTTTGTGCCCTGGATGTGCATCCCAAAAATCTCCATCAACTGCAAGATGCTATCTTATCGATATGGGCCAACATTTCTAAAGAATGCTTTCAGGACCTTGTTGAATCAATGCCATGTAGAATTAAGGCAGTTCTGAACTTAAGGGGAAAGGGGGTCTAACACACAATATTAGTATGGTGTTCCTAATAATCCTTAAGGTGAATGTGTCTTGGGCTTCTGTGACATATCAGTACTTCTCTGAGATTACGTTTTAGATTACGTTTTAGAAAATGCACACTCAAATCAGAGCTGAAAATAATGAAACGTTAAAAGCAGCATAGCTATTTCAGTAATTTGTTTATTGATTTCTTAATTCACTTCAACTTTTCTTTTAGCATCTGTCCAATTTGATGTAAGTTCTGTGCACGTCATAGACAGGTTTTTGATTCATTTCAGGACATTCAGTACTTTGTGTTTCTTTGCCAGCTAACATATAATGTCAGAGCGTCTTAACCACATACTCACTCAGACTGTTCATCTTTCTGCTTATGTCACACACAGAGCCAAACATTATAGAATGCCAATTAATAATGTGATGTGAACATGCGTACTCATGTTTGTCCAGTGACCATATCTCTAGTCCGCCTCTGAGACTGAAACTGTGTCCGAAACACTTATGCATTTTAGGAGCAAAATTACCAACGCATTCTCATCCCTTTATCGTCATATAGAACGCTATATGACAAAATGGCGCTATACTGACACACATGGCATTCGGTATCGTTAATATAACACGCTGTGATGGTTAGGTTTAGGTGTGGGGTAGGGTAGGGTAGTCTCATATTACGCTAAAAGATTTATTGGATTTATTCCGCCTAGGGTTCGCGTGTTATATTAAAGGGTACATATCATGCTTTTAAATCATTCATTTTTACTTATAAATCATACATTTGTGGTCTATATAAAGCATAACTGCAATGCAATGCAATTCACACATTAACAAAATGTCAACAACGGAAGACTTGTCCACCAAGCCTTACATATTCGAGCCAGAGCGAGCGATTTGAAAAAGATGACGTCAACGAACCATCTTCATATGGAGGCAGGTATGTAAGTTAACTAACTATGTTGTGTTATTAGTGAAAGTCGACTATTTCTCTTGTTAAAACAAGCACACTGACAAGATAAATGACTGCGGTCTGATCTTACCACTAAAAATCTGTATTGATAATAATACGATAACTTACGTTTAGAAAGCATCAGGAAACACAGCAGCTAAATCAATGATAGAAGGAATTTACCCAATCGGCAAACCCTTCTGTATACTGGCTGAGGTTGTTGAAGTGGGGATCCTTGAAGTGCTTCAGGTCACTACATCCAACAACCGAACATTTTGACTAGCCCTCTCGGTAACTTCTGCATCATTGAGCTTGGACTACAAAAATCGGAGCGAGAAATAATAATGGCGGCCGCGATTGCTCTGCAGTGTTGTAACCGGTAGTCGATGTCCTTATTTGTCAGTTCCGCTGCAAATACGGTGACGTACTTGCTCTAACAACGTCATAGACAACAGAAAAATCTGAACAGGAAAATATGCCCAAAACAGAAAATAAAGATATAAACGAAGCACCTGAAGAGAATAATATTCATCTTTTCTGTACTTATAAACACTCCAAATCTACAACAAAATGCATTTAAGGGCTAAAAAGTGGATTTTGCATGATATGTCCCCTTTAACGATAAAGGGTGCCATGTAGGGATACTCAGACCGGTATCGGGTATCGGCCTTGATACCACATTTTATAAAGTACTCGTACTCGTCAAAGTCCCCAATACCGGGACTCGATACCACGGTCTGAGATAAATGGGTTAATCACAGGCGCCGAGTGCCCGCCCCCAGGCCCCGGCTGCAGCTCAGAGCGGGAGAAGGCGAGGCGAGACGAGACCTGTCAGCCGCGTGGACCAAGTCGGGTACCAAAAAATGTAAACGTCACGGTACCAAGTCCCAATGGTACCGAATACCTGATCAAACCCAGTTCCGTTTGCACATGCATGCACGAAGGGCGTGAAGTTGCATCATCATCATGAAAGCGCTGAGACATGGCGACCGCGGCGCTGCTGATGTGTGTCTGTGTATATTAAACTGCCAAACGACTGTTTAAATATAAAACCTGCATGTTCTGCTTGTCTCTGTGTGAATGAACAGTGCAGACGCGCGGTTTCATTTAACGTTAGCTACCTCTCACACACACTGAAGCTTGAGTGACGCTCGCGCTGTTCTCCGTCTCTGCTGCCTCACGATATGATGACATGATTCATGATTTCATCTCCGAGAGTCACTTCATGAGTAACGGTAGGTATTTTACCGTTTCATTTGAGAAAAACGATCGTCATATCATTTCTTTTACTGAGGTGTTTCTCAATGTCAAGGATACTTCCCTTTGACATTGAGAAACACCCGAATGTCTCGACAGAAACTCAAAGGTCTTTACGGCAACCCGTCAAAATAAAAGTTTGGTAAGAAATTGACAGAAATAATTATATTAGGCTACTGTACAATAGATTTAACTACGTCTCTATTAATCAAAATTGCTACTACTAATAATGTGTGCATAAGGTTGCTTTTTCTCTTGATTTTTTATAAGCAATATTTCTCAATATCATCAATATTTTCGTATAAACAGCATGTAGCCTTCAATGCTTTCATAAATGTACCATCATAAATAATAGTCATTGAATTGAATTTTTTTTATTTAACTATTTGGAAAAAGAAAAAAAAAGAATATATATATATATATATATATATATATATATATATATATATATATATATATATATATATATATATATATATATATATATATATATATATATAAAAATGAAATAAAATATAATTAAATAAATTGGAAAAATAGTTAAAACTGATTTTAAATCATGTTTTTTTTTATTAAGTACTCGAGTATTCGGTATTCGGCGAGTACTGAAATGCAAGTACTCGTACTCATACTCGTTTTCCAAAAAGTGGTATCGGTGCATCCCTAGTGCCATGTGCGTAGTATAGCGCCGTTTTTTCATATAGCGTTCTATATGACGATAAAGGATGAGAACGGGCTCAAATTACATATAAAAAGTACAAGAGAGACTCATGGTTGGGGGTAGATTGTGTATATGTGTGTGTTTGTACAAGAAAAATATGTGTATACAGTATGTGTGTGAGAACTCCTCTCCATGGCTCCACGCTGCTCTGATCTCCCCATTACAAGGTCGATTAAGCTACTAATCCCCAAAATACAGGCGTCCAACAGCACGACTGAAGAGCAGGAGAAAAACCCGTCTGGATAGGGGAAAACTCTGGGGCTTTTCTCGGCGGCTGGCAGCTTAAGCTCTGCACCAATACCGTGTTTCGTAGAGCATGAGCCGGGGTTATGTGTTTTACTGCTGGCAGCATGCGGTGGGATTACTGACCTCCTGTAAACTACCTTAAGAGCTAAACAAACTTTTTACCGCCAACACACTGGATATCACCAAAGCAGGTACTTCCTGTTTCACTTCTAAATTTAATTAAACTCATTTTTTCTCTCTCTCCATATCTATTTCCTATACTGAAATAATTATATATTTTTTTCCGGTTCAAAGGAAGCGAGGTATGGATGAATTTTGCTCTGTTTGTGGAAAGAGTGAGTGTCAATTATGGAATACAGCTCTATTGATATGGAGAATTAAAAAAGGCGATCGATCGCCAATTCTTATTTCGTCTTTTTCACCTTTCAACCTCGTTTCTTGTATGATTGCAGAGTGAGCAGCATTAATTACTGGGTTTTTTAAATGGTACATCCTCTACCTCTCAGTGCTATCAGACTGTGGTGGAATCGGCTTAACCTTTAATTAGAGTGCGAGTCTGTGTGTGTGTGTGGATCAGAGAGCCTCAATCAGCATTGGAGTGTTAGAGTAAGAGCATCCATCGTTTCCTTATTTCATCTTATATATAATCTGCTCTGTTTCAAGCCTCAACTATGTTATGATATAATGCTGGTGCTTGATGCATACTGCACTGTATACTGCCTGGATAACTTTGCCTATCTATGCTTTCCAATCTGTTTTGTCATGATGACATTGCCATTTTTGTCATGATGTCATTTTTAATTGAAAATAGCCAATATAATGTACGTGATTCATATAATTAAATAATTATTTGCCTAACTGGCAATGTCAAAGGACAAGAAACATTAACAAAGCTGTTTTAATTACATTAGGCATTAGTTTAATAATACATGTGCTCATATTGTGATTTAATTTAATGAACTTAGTTACCAAGCTTTCCTGTTAGACTTCAGTAAATTAACTTGTCTAAGAAAATGATTAATAAAACATAAATGTCAGTTGACCCTATGTTTACTTTCTCCACAGACACAAATGAAAAGACAATCAGTCAGAGCTCAGCTTTAGGAGAGGAAGAGACAGGGCAAGAAAAGGAGACAGAGAAAAAGAAAGAGTGATGGAGATGATGGAGCTCAGGAGAGAGCAAGTGTTGACAAATAATCTACTGCTCACTGATATGGTTTTAAAGCTACACTCTTAGAAAAAAGGGTTCATTGAGGTTATATATATATGAAACATAGGGTTCTTTACTCAACTCCAAAGAACCTTTTATGCTAAAAAAGGTTCTATAATGACAAGAAAGAATCCTTTTGGCACAAATGTTCTTTATAGACTATTATTCATTCATATATTACAGTATTCTGCAACATTTTGTAGTTGTAATTAAATTATTGTTTATTAAACTGTTGTAGTAACTTAATATCACGTTTTAATCATGCTGATTTTTGGAGGAGAAAATTTTAATTGGAAAACAAATGGAACAACGTTCATTGGAACAACGAACATTGGAACATTCGAAACATTAGAACATTGTGCACGTCCCTGCAATTGGTCAATGTTCCAGACATTTTGAGGGGCAGGGGCTCAAGTGAAAAAAGGGCACTTCTCATAATTGCTAGATAGTTTTAATTTTTAAACAAAAAAGTAGATATATTAACACTACTCTGACTTTAAAAAAAACAATTAAAAGTTAATTAATTTTATCTTCCTAAAACTCATGCAATTGTTTAATTTTCAAAAGAAAATTAAGATTTCTCCTTAGTATTCATAGGTTTATAAAGCAGCAAAGGATACCATGCCACAATGTGCATGTTTTTAATGCTAATAGTTTCAATCAAGTATATATTTGATACACCTGATGGTGACATGGACTTAGTTTCACATATGAGGGAGGACTGTATCATCATCATCATCATCATCATCATCATCATCATCATCAATTAAACCTTCAAAATCCACATGTAGACTGAAGTTTGTTTTAAACCCACTATCCTCCATCTGTTTGCATCTGTAGATTACTTCTAAATTCACCAATTTTGATTTCTAAATTTCAGGGAAAAGACTCTTGATGTATGTAAGTCATTAACTTTAATAATAAGAATTTTAGGCTATAAAAAGTCATAAAAACGTTCTGATTTTTCATGCAAGGTCATAAATTACATTTAGCCACATCTTTAAATGATATGCAGCTCATTCATTCATTATCGCGATATATTTTTTCTCAATATAACAATATCAAAATCGAGTTAATATCATCAATACTTGATATCAATATCGAGTTCGATAAATGTTAGATAATGTTTATGTAGTGGGAAAAGCAGAACGAAACTAATTTGAACCAAGCGCCTCATGGACTGCTTATCCACTCGGCTCAAAGTCCAAACGGCAGTGCAGCGCGAGCTTACTGAGAGCAGACGCATTTACTCCTGACCTGATATTTAGACACACTATTCAAAAAATACATTTGTTTGACAGGTAAGCTGTGCACAAACAGTAATATATCCACAAGTTTCCTACGCCCCATGAGACCTTGCGTCAAAAGTGGCGCGTCTTCCGGTTCATAGTAAACAAAGCGCAGCTTGACATACTTGACTCATTCATTCAACAGTTGACAGTCATTCATGTTATAGCGATCCAAACTAGCTAACGATGTGGGAACACAACCTCAACAAAATTAAAAAGGGTGAAATAACAGTACCTTTACCCTCCGCAGTAGTTGGTTGGAGTATTATAATAACATTATTAATAATCAATACTCATCAAGGCATGGTGACAGACAGTTGTGTGAGCTGACAAACAATAGGCTATGTGCACAAGCGTAGTTTCTAACTTCCGCTTTTGTCAGAAGTCGGCATATCAGTTTCCGGTTTACGACTGTTTCATCGCATTCGCTGTAAACAAACAATATAAGTGCTGCTTTTGTACTAAAATAAGAGTAGTTAAACACATCTAAGTTTCTAAGAACTGTAGGTGGATCTATCAACTAACGTCCGTTTCACACATACCCCGTTTGCAGTGTGTGTTGCGGTGCAGGAGCAACGGGTGCTGCAGTGCTTTCACATATGATGCGTTTGCAGTGAATCTCTGATCGCGGCTGTGCCACAAATGCATACTTACTATTTTTATTTAAAATCCAGAAGTTTTGCTGCAACTTTTGTTTCAAAAAAGTTGTCAGCATTACAATTTTCTTTCTACACACTCTTTAATGGACGTATGCACGTATGTAAGGGCTATTATTCCATGCTTTACTCATATTAAGTTGCTCAAGCAAGTGGTCAAATTTACTTTATTAAAATGGCAAATATTTTATATTAAAACTTCAAATTGACAAAAACAGCCGACTCACATGCCTTTTCTTTTGCATTTAAATAGATCCTGCATGTCACAAAACTTGTTTTTCCACCTCCTTTCCCGAATGATACGAGCGTTGTTCATTATGTTTTTCTTGATTTCCCCCGGTCTTCACAGTCTTCCGATGACTGTGAAAAATAGTAGTACTGGTATATTAAATGCATTTATGGTGAGATTACTACATTTTATTTAATGAAACGCATTTATGGTGAAATTACTACATTTTCAGGTCAATCTTTGTGCATTTTGACCACGAAACATGTCACTTTAATGCAGCACAGCAGAAATAGATTCGGTGCAGTAACGATTCGCTGCACTGCTGTTATATTATAGCATATGTGCCGCATCTCTAGCGGTGTGAAAAGTGAAAGCCCTAACCTGTTAACATGGTGCGTGGAGCACTGCTGTGTGCCACTCTGCTTCAAAGTCGTGAACAGCCATTTGAGCTACCACTGCTTCCCTAAAAACACCAACCTTCGTGCGCAGTGGCTGCACAAAATAGATATTTTAGGGCGACGCGCAAAAAATAGTAAAAATAGTAAGTATGCGTTTGTGGCACAGCCGCGATCAGAGATTCACTGCAAACGCATCATATGTGAAAGCACTGCAGCACCCGTTGCTCCTGCACCGCAACACACACTGCAAACGGGGTATGTGTGAAACGGACGTTAGTTGATAGATCCACCTACAGTTCTTAGAAACTTAGATGTGTTTAACTACTCTTATTTTCGTACAACAGCAGCACTTATATTGTTTGTTTACAGCGGATGCAGATGAACAGTCGTAAACCGGAAACTGATATGCCGACTTCTGACAAAAGCGGAAGTTCGAAACTACGCTTGTGCACATAGCCTATTAAAATAAAAAAAATACACACTTAGTCATTATGCTATGCTTTGGAGTTTCTTCAAAATTATAAATGAATGTGCTACTTGAATACATTAACTGGCACATTTGGTATTCTGTCAACTCAGGCTTTGATCCTGATTTTAGGTGTAACATCAGTAGAGAACATCCAATCACATGCTGATAGAGTTTATAGAATACACTAATGAACACAGTAAGCTAAACTAATGTACACAGGAAGATTCGTCGTCTTTTGGGAGGTGATGGAAACTTCAGTCGTTGGCAGGATCACTCTGATTTCGTTTTCTGCTCATGTTCAAAACAATCACGTTTAAGCCACTGAATTAGTTTAGTCCGGTTATACATACAACCGCTGAACAGCACATGTTGTCCCTGAGCTCCGTAACGACATCTCTCATAAAGATTTGCGTCTTTAAATAGTAAATAATTCTCTGAAAAACAGCTAGCCTCTTCGCTAACTAACACACAAAATACCATTGGAATGCTACTTCCGCCGCCACGCCGGAAGTTTCACCCACTTTAATTTTACAGGAGCACCCCTCGAAAACTTGTGGATATTATTATAAAAAAAGCACCCCAGAAAAAAGGGCACTTTCTCTCTAGGAATAAAAAAGGGCAGGTGCTCAAGCACCCTTTGATGTCTATGTGTGCACTGTGCCTGACCAATTGGGACATTGGAACTGGCATTGAGATCATGGCCGAGATCATGTTGCTTTGTAACAGCTTTGACTGATTGTCTTTTCATTTGTGTCTGTTTCAGTGGAGAAAGTAAACTTAGGGTCAACTGACATTTATCAGGGTCTCGACATTAACGCCCGTTTCACACATACTCCGTGTGCAGTGCGTATGCGGTGAGTGTTGCGGTGCGCATCCGGTACAGGAGCAGCACGCGCTAAAATGCTTTCACATATGCTGCGTTTGCAGTGCGTATGCTGTACCACAAACACTCACTATTTTTATTTCAAATTCAGAAGTTATGTAGCAATAGGGTGACCAGTGACCAACAGCCCTGTTATCCCAGGACATGTCCTGTTTTCACGTCCTGTCCTGGCCGTTTTTTATAAAGTGATGTCGGTTTTAAAAAAAAAGCTTTACAGCAAAATATAGGAGATGGGCAAACAAGGAGGATGAGGAAGAAAACAGGATAAAAAGGAAGAAAACTAGTTTGTTTTTGTAAGTTTGTGAGAGGTATTTTGTTCAATTTGAAGGTATTTATTTTTCTAATTAATATTTATATATTTATTTTTCTAATACAGAAGAGACATTATTTTTTTATCATTATTTCATTCATTATTTTTAAACCTTTCATAAAACATGTTGATCATCCTCTGAGAAGCCTATCTGAATTTGTATCTTAATATAACAATTTTCTATCCACAGAGGGCGCATAGCCTTTATTAAATGTATTGAAATTAATAAGGCATCTTTGAGTAAACTTCGAGTATCATTTGTTTGCCGAGCCATGTGTCCTGGTTTTTGCTAATCAAAATATGTTCACCCTATGCAGCAACTTTTATTAAAATAAAAGTTTTGCCAGCATTGCGATTCTCTTTGTACACTTTTACAAACTTTAATGGACGCATGCACGTTTAAACACAATTTAAACAACGAATGCATAGCCTACAATTCCATGCATTACTTATATATATATTAAGTAATGTCTTAAGATAAAAAGAAAAAACAATTAAATATAAATGTATGGAGAGATTACTATATTTTAATGAATTAAATGCATTTATGGTAAAAACTAATACATTTTCGAGGTCAATCTGAGTTCATTTTGACCACGAACCGTGTCGCTGTCACTTTATTTCTGCGTTTACAGCACAGCAGAAATGACTCGGCACGGAAACGATCTCTGCAATGCTGTATACGCACCGCAACTGGAATCGGATCGACGGACTGCATCCGCGTGCAGTGTGAAAGCTCTAACCTATTAACATGGGTACGGAAAAAATACGGACCGCATACGCACTGCAAACGGAGTATGTGTGAATTAGGCTTAAGGCTTGTCCGCTTGTCCGGACAAGTGGATTTTTTGTAGGACAAGTTAAATTTCAAACAAAATAAAATGCCATGTTACTTCAATGTTATGTGCCACTCGTTACGTCTATTTTACAGAATTTAATTTACCGATTTGAAATCGAACACATTTTCGTGCTGCCTGTGCAATGTTCTGAATATAACTCACAGAAAGACGCGGCGCCACTATAATGCCGCATGCACAGATCGCGCGCCAGAAGTTCTCTTTCATGCTTGAACGAACATCAACAACACACACAATTAAGCCAAAATGTCATTTGTCGAGTATCTTTGTAACATAAGAGCAGTCTTATGTATGGACATAAAGAGTTGTGACTCGTGAGAGATGAGACATGTGAGATCCGCTGTCTCTGTCCACAGCGGCTGCTCTTAAAGGGCCAGCTACCAATAAAGCGTTCTGTCAGTAAAGTTAATGAAAGTACAAAGGGAACAGAGAAAATTACTCACTGCTCTTGACTAAAGAACTTGTGTAGCTTTAATAAGGAGTAGTCTATATATAATTTATAAAATATGCAGCACAACTGTTTGATAACTTTATTCAATTTCTGTATATGTCCTACTTGTTGATCATTATAGGTGTTATCAATCATCTAGTTGTTAATGCTAATTTCAGAATTATCACTAATCTGTGTGCATTTGGTTTAGAACCAAACAAGTTGACTCATGAAACCATTTGTTTATTATATTGCAATTGCATATCACAACTGCAATATTGACCTCAATAATCGCAATATGACATTTTCCCCAAATCTTGCAGCCCTAGATAAAATTATAAATCTTTACCCGGACAAGTGACTTTTGTGCATGGACAAGTGAAAAAATAAATGTACTTGTCCGAAGGTTCCAATTAGTCCCTGGCATTGGAACAACGTTCTATTTTGTGCTATATGCATGAAATCTTAAATAAAAACAGTATAGGAACTGCAGTGTTGGGCAGTGATAAACAGAACAGTTGGGTGAAGCGGCCATAGCTGTGTTTTATCATGAATAAAGCAGAATCAAGGATTGGAACTAGCTGTTTTATAATGTTGAATACAACACATTTAGGCAAATACACCTACTACATCCTGCAGGAATGATTGTATGGTAGAATGCTATTTTTAACACTGCATCTCTCCTTTTCTGTCTCTTTCTCGTTCTGGCGTATATTTATTGCCACCCATCTCCCCAGCAGGAAGTCTGCCCTGACATCAGTTCAGCCATCCATCTGACATACACCACCATTTTACCTGCGCTGTGTGTCAGATGTTGTGTTCTGTCTGGGCTTTTCAGACAGTCATCAGGGGTTAAAAATATTCCTTATTTTGGGTGCACAGGTTTTTATTGATCTGCAGAGAAACAAAGTCATACAGTACCATGGTACTGTATACCAGTACCAGGAACTTTTTATTTCATCTACAGTAAGTAGGGGAGAGCGGGGCACAACCTAACGCTTTTTGGTTTTGGCTCAATTCATTAAAAAATAATTAGGTTAGAATAATATTTTTTATTTTTTTACACAAGCAACAATCACATCTCTTCTACAAATGACCATTTAAAGTTTTTTTTCAGGACTACCATTTTCGTACAGTTGCACTGAAAGTGACAGAAGTGCAAATGTTACAACTTAAACCATATGCGGGGTTAATTGTAACAGATAGAGGGGTTAGTTGTAACACTTGTGTGTAACACACATTATTCAGTACTATTTTATTGGTATAGTTTGATAGTGTTTGTGCATCTGTATAGACAGATATCCATACATCCATCCCTCATCCAATCATCCTTCTATTATGGATCAATATCATGGATAGAGACATAGAAAAGGGCTGCATAGTTTTGCAATAAATAATAATAAACTAAATAAGTTATAAATATTGTAATTGCAATTAAATTAGATTTGTGTGTGGCAGCTGCATGTACAATTATTATTATTAATAATAATAACAGTAATAATAGTCAAATGAGCTTAAAATAAAAGTAAAGGGTTTATTGCATTAATAACAGGCCATATTTTTAATACATAAACAAGTTATCATTTCACAGTACACTAAATTTTAAACATTTTAAATTCCAACATTGTTTGTGAAAGTCTAACAAAGGTAAATCTATACTCAAACCTGAAAGTTGTGTGGCTCCGTTTTCATTTGATTATCATTTGTACACTTGGCGGCTTAGTTGTAACACTCTGTTAGAACTTACCCCGCTGTGTATTTCATATTTTAAGCCTAGCTAACAGTCGCTAGGAATTGCTGACATGTTTCAAACCGGTGCTATGTTTGAGCCAACAAGACAGTGATTAAGGCAATATAAAGTTAGATTTGTGAAACGTATACACCCAAATTCATAAACCGAAAAAAATGATGAAAAAAATTACTTTTATGGTGTCAAAACACTCTTTGTCCCAGTATCTTCACTGAAATATAATCAAAACTTTCTGCAAATTCCTGGTGACCGTCTTCTGGCAGCGAGAAAGACCTGCTTGATCCTGACGAACTACTGTAAACGGTCCGTGTCACATTTAACCCCGCGTTAGGTTGTCCCCCGCGCTCCCCTATATGCTATATGCTGTCTTTTCAGGATAAATTGCTTAAACTGAAGCAGTGCTTGTTTTTTTTGTTTTTTTCACTTTAGATACGTGTTTGCTAATTGAATCGATGTAAAATCTTAAGCACACCTGTATCTGTTTTGTTTCAGGGTGCTCATCCCTTACCATGATGTAAAAGAGGAAACTATGTCTTGGCCGCCTTTACACATCAGCTTGAGGCGGCTCTTCCTAACCAGGCCAGAGTAAGCTACAATGTGTCAATAGCTCTTGCTAAATAAAAACTACGGTGCACTATTCAATCTGACCATGATTTACTGGACAGCGATCCATATGTACGTGATTTGAGAAATTAATGAGCACACATCTGATTAGGTAATTAAGTATGCTAATCATGCAACTCCCTCACTCTCCATTCATATTGCTTATTTATGACACTTAAATGACTAATTAATAATGTGGCAGAGGGGAGCAGGAGATATATTGTCCTGGTCTGGACCTTATTGGCTATTAATAATTCATTTCTGTCACCTTTTCTAAAGGTTTCACTCATGAATAACTAATTTTGTAACTAAGGGCCAAACCCTGGTAACTAATGTGGGAAGTATAATCTTGCTTGAATTTGCATTTATGAAATCATTACATTCAGCTTGACACACACTGGTCTTTTCTTCTAACAGACGCAATTATCTACCAAAAGTTCCATTATTTTGTGAGGGGGGAAACAAAAAACAAAAAAGTGTCTCTAAACAATGAAGCATGCTTATGGCTGATATGGACTTAATGATGAGGTTATTTGCTGCCGTATTATATTGCATGGAGGTTGAATACAAATGACACAGGAATAACAGTTAATGTGTTTTTTTTTAAATAATACTACTAATAATTACTTCCATCCACAAGAAAAAGGAATAAGAATGGGAAATTAATCTCTTTCTTCAAGCATATGACAGTATGGGTTGTGTTTATGAATGTTGACGGCAGACCAGACTCACAATTAGTGGTGCACTGTATTGACTAATATAACAAAATATGTTGCATTCCAATTAAGGAACAATACAGTAGTCCGTCATGGGTGGTTTTAGGTTAAGAGGATATGCAGAGCTTAGACAAGACCTCTGTATCTTTTGATAACAATTGCAATAACTGTGCACTTTATAATACATTTTGAATCTGTGAGGTTTCATTCAGATGATGTGAAAATGTAAAAATAATAAGATCCCACTAACCTTAGCCTCAGCCTGAGGGATTGCCATAGATCAGATCAGTTGTGTTTGTCTCTTTAAAGATACCGTAGAACTCAGTAAGTGGTGGTGGACTCTGGTCCAAAAAGTCAGGAAGCAGGTTCCTCTAATTTACCTGGTTACTCTGCAGAACAAGAAGCTTGAATCACAAAAGAGCATTCACTTTGTTTCAGAATAAACATTAATATTCACCCTAACACAATGCCATAAGTCGAAAGTCTGGCTCGCAAGACTACACTGAAAAAATACAAATGGGAGTAGGATTTACTTGAAAAAAGCTAGGCAACTTTTTCACTCAGAAAATGCTAGTAAATTTACAAAGATTTGCCAAGTAAAAACCTAAACATATTTATCAGTAACTTTAATTAGAAATCCTTAAGTTCAGTTCACTTGAATATGGAATTAAGTAAACTTTACAAAAAAATAAGTAATTTTAACTTGGCTAGTAAAAGGTTGATTAATATCGCTTTAGTTGAAATTTTCTTTTGCCTTTGCATTATATTTCACTATAACAATAATATTGAATTTTATTAGTCCTTTAGAGTATGTGCTTTACTTAGATCATCTAAGTAATCTTACATCATGTGAATGGAAAGACCTCAATAATTGGTAGACAATACACAATGGCGGTAACATTTAATGGGTCGTTTTCGTGTTTGAATATCATTTTTAACAAAAATGTACTCGAAATGTCACAAAATGGCAAGTTAATTATACTGACAACAAAAAATCAATGATAAAACAGTGTAAATACAGCTGCAAACCAGTGAAAAATTAACCTCATTAATTATTCAAGGTCCAGTGCATGATGGGAACCCCAGTATCAGAAAAAGTTGAGTAATTTATACATAATTTTACTGAGTTGATATTTACACTTTCATTTCTACTCGCTTGAATTAAGTACTGATATGGAATTTGCTTAGTTTTTTTAATTCTTGCCTGAACTAACTTTTCATGTAAATTACGTTGTTTTTTTTCAGTAGTATTTACTTCACCATTTTTTTACAGTGTATATTTGATTTATAAAGCAGACTTGCAGATTTGAATTATATTACTGACAAAAAAAAATAAAAAATAAAATATGAGGCATAAAAACATTGGGGGCTTTACTCAAAACGCTTGATGATTCCTATGGGATGATCCTACGATAATCAATCTGATGAAACGGTTTGCAAAACAGCATCTTACAAACAAATTACCACAACAAGTCTCAGATGCTACTATATCAACCAGAGGCAGTGTTGGACTTTCTGTTTAAGTTTTTACTTAAAAACTCGTAAATAACCTTCCAGAGTTATTTACTCTCAGAATGCCCATTGAGTCTTTGTGTCGCCTGGGGTCTGTGTGTTTGGTGCAATGAATATAATTTTTACAGTGTAATTATATACTGTAGCGGAAAACTGATGTTGGCTTCTCAGGTGATCAATCAGCCTGTAATGAGGCTGAAAATGCTCACACATGCCACATCCCATCAACGGTCCAATCAAGCCTTTCGTGTGAAAGAACATGGTGGACTCCTGTTATCTGATGGCCGCCTTTTCTTTGTTTTTGTCCCAAATACTTAATCCACTGCAAGCGAGAAGAAATCAAGGACAGGGAGTTTACTTGAATTAAGGAAAATACTGTAGCATTCAGAAGTCATTATAACAGTTAGCATGCTAACAGTTTAAACCGGGAGTTGCGTCCAATTGAATACTATGAGGAGGCAGTGAGCTATGAGGAGAAGCAATTTGAGTATCAAAAGGTGATTTAATTAAACACTGGCTTTGCTGTGCTTTAATTAGATATTCAAGCCAGTCTTTTATTTGATTGGTGTGTTACCCTCCATTTATAAGGAGGGTATGGACCACTGAGACTTTGACTCGCACTCATGTTTCATTATTATGCTAGATATAGCTTAGTGTTCATTTGAATCATAATGGCGATTATAGAGCTTTGAACATTTGTGCACATGCAAGGCGTGTCCAATTGAACTCTTCAAAACGCTGGTTACTTCTAACAAAGTAAAATCTCAAAAGCCTTCATTCAAAAAAAAATATTAATTAATACCTAGTTTCCAAAATGCACCTCGTTCAGGAGAAAATGTTAATTTTCATACTCAATATGAGCTGTTTCAATTTACATTTATTTAAAGGGTTACTTTGCACCAAAAATGAAACAAAATATCAACACAAACTCTCATGTCGTTCCAAACCTGTAAGACTTTTGTTCATAATTTATTTATATAGCGCCTTTCCAGAGCTCAAGGACGCTTTACAGTCAACAAGCAACAATAAAGGGAATAGACAAATACAGCAAACAAACCAGCAGCATATAGACAAGAGTCATAAAAAAGTAGTACAATTTAAGAATTATGACATTCAGAAAACAAGTGAGTTTTGAGCATGGATATATCAATCTGTTGATATACCAACCTTTTGAAACATTGATTTGTTTTGTACCATTGTAATACACTGACAACCACCAATCATCACAGTAGTGATGAGAGTTACATGAGCAATCATGCCAGTAAAGGCATTTAACTTTTACTGGCATGAAAAGCTCATTAGAAGTTGTCTTCCATTAGAGGGTTAAAACTTATACAAAGAAGCTCCACAGTGTCATTCCCACAAACATTAAACACCATCATGGTAACACATGTAAAATTGAAAAATAATCTCAGTTTTGTCCATGTTAAGTTTTAAGAGAGTATGAATGAAGCCAATCTTTTATTTCATGCACACAAGGAGAAATTTTGTTAGTTGTGGTGGATAGAGTCGATGTACAGGTAGTATGTAACTGAATATCGTCAGCGTAAAAATGATAATCAAAACCATAATGGCAGAGGATCTGACCAAGAGGTATTATATAGATTATGAATAGTAGTGGCCCTAGAACAGAACCCTGGGGGACACCTTGCTTCAGAGGAGCAGTGGTAGAGCGGAAATCTTGAACTGAAATATATAACTGTCTGTCAGAGAGATATTGATCAGCAAACAGAAGCTCAACCGAACCTGCTTGACACGCAAAAACAAAACATTTGAGGTAGCTTGAAAGTTGAAGCTCAAACATGCTGTGTAACACGAGAATGAACCCCAGTACGTTCTACGTTCAGACACAATCGGAATGAAATCAATACGATTGATGAATCCGATCAAGGTGTTTACATGAATGATAAATAAAGTGATCGGGTTGATGTGCGCGTTATATGTCACAAGATTTAAATTGGCATTGATTTTTTGACATGCACACACTGCACGAATATGCCACTGTTCGCGCATAACTATTCTCCCCATTGGTTCTGTATTTGTTTTAAACAACAGACTCAATATTTATCCGTCTCTGGTCATGATTTGGAGACAATGAGCAATGAGTTTCGGTTTTCAATCCGAACCAAGTGTTAACATGTTCTCTCGGTCGGATTACAAAAGGATTAAACTACCCCTTTCAATCCGATTCGAAAATCTGAGTCGTATCGAGCTCAATCAGATCGATGAAGGTGTTTACATGAAGGTTTTTTAGTCCGATTGAGCCTGTCAATCCGATTATAAGGGTCCATGTAAACGCAGCTAGTGATTCACACGTCGATCAAGCACGCTTGAGCTTCCCCTTACGATATCTGAGTCTCTTTAGAAAATTTGGACTAAATCGTTCGATTTCATATGGATCCGTTTTACGATCTTTTTATGAACTTTTTGAAGCATCAAAGTGGTAGTGTCATGGACTGATAATGTAGAAACAGAAATCTTGTAGATTTCTTTAAAAAAAAGTCTTTCAAGTTTGGAATGACCTGAGGGTGAGTAAATAATAATTGAATTTTGGGGTCAACTAACCCTTTAACGCAATTTGCTTAATTGAAAACAAGTTAAAAAATATATATATATATATATATATATAAAAAACTATATATAGACAAATTCTAAATTTGATTCCGATTTAAATTAAGTAACAGTTTGTGTATAGGTTTGTGTTTGTATAGGAGATGGCTAAACATGTACAGTATTTGCCATTTGAACTGAATTCATAATTTAAACACTTTCCTGTACTTGATGGTTTTTCATGGAAATGTTGGCATTTGGGAAAGGATGAGGCGAATGGTTCCAATACGAATACTCTTACTTACAATATTTTGGTACAGACAGGTCCGATCCATACACACACCCAACCCCGATCACTCCAAATGCGTCTTTATAGCACACATGTGTATTGTCGTGTAATATATACGCTAAAGTGAGTTTTTACATGCATATGATACGCATTGGTTGGTTAGGTTAAGTTTAGGTGTGGGGTGCGTGTGTATTAGACGCTTGCTAGAATTAGTGGTGTGGGGTGCGTGTGTATTATACGCAAATGAACTGCGTATCAATTGCACAACAAAAACTGAGTCTCATATGCACGTAAAAACTCATTTCTCGCGTATATATTACACGTTACAAATACACATGCGAGTTATAGAGACGCATTTACATGAGAACAGGCTGACACACCACATCATAACATTAACAAGAACTGACAAAGACTAACTCTGAAGGAGACTAAATACAGATACAAATGAACAATAACGAGGTGAGGACAGGTGAAACAGATGAAGACGATGAACCTGGGTAGTTGAGGGAGAGAGTTCAGGTGTGGGGACAGGGAGAATTCTGGGAAGTGTAGTGCAGACAAGGACTGAGAGGTGCAGACGGAAACTGTGACACACGATAGGTAATAGTATAATTGTTTCCAATAGATGTGTGTCTTTTTACAACAAAATGTAAATGATATAAAAATTATAATAGTAGTATAAAATTCAAGTTCTGTTTTCCCCGAAAATCTGTACGGCTTGGTTATTGTTGTTCATGTCACTCTAAATATCAAGCAATGTTAATTGTGTAGATTGTCAGCCTGTTCTCATCCCAAGACGTCATACAACTGACGTTTTAGGGTACCCTTTAACGTCGGTTAGATGGTGCTATCTTACCCTTAACCCTACCCCAGACCTAAACCTACCCCTGTTACCTAACTGATGTTAAAGGTAAAGCGTCAGTTGGATGACGCCCGAGGATCATCATATAACTGCTGTTAAAGGGTACCCTAAAACGTTGGATGTTGACGGTATGGTCAAAACGTCAGGTATATGACGTCTTGGGGTGAAAATGTGTTGCAGCTGAGATTGTACATGTTAGCAGAGCTAAGAAGCTAATTTCTCTGTGATCAACCTGATCACACTAAATGCGTCTCTATAGCACACAGTGTGTTCATCAATGCAATTTATACACGAAAATTTGTTTTACGGGCATAGGAATACGCATGGGTTGGTTAGGGTAGGTTTAGTAGTGGTGTGGGGTGCGTGTATATTATACGTTTGGGTAGAATTAGTGGTGTGGGATGCGTGTGTATTACATGCAAATGAACTGCATATCAAATGCATGTAAAAACTAATTTCTTCGCATAAATTGCACAATAAAATACAATGCGTGCCATAGAGACGTATTTACGTGCGAACAGGCTGCTGTGATATATTGTTAATTTCCACCATACAGGGCTGGGTTTGTTTTACAGATTACCAGCACTATGAAATGTATGTATGAATCTAAATGTGATTTCACAGTGGCTTTGAGGGATGAAGGGAAGGAGGGAGAGAAAGAGAATGACTGTTAAATTTACTCTTAGCAGCTAAAAAAAAATTAAAAGGCATGAAATATTCAACAGCTAAGAACCACAGGCACTTTTTAATACAGAGAATTAGATAGCCACCCTTGAGAGAGAGAGAGAGAGAGAGAGAGAGAGAGAGAGAGAGAGAGAGAGAGAGAGAGAGAGAGAGAGAGAGCGAGACAGAGCAAATATCTGCATCCACTAGAAACAACATATGGAGAGTAGGACTCTCAATCCTTGAAACGCAAATATCAATGTTGAAGGCAGAGCAACAAAATGAAGTAGCAGTTTTAAAGACAGGTAGACTGACGGGTAGACTGGCAGGCAGGTGTTGTCCCGCCAACAAAAGCCTCATCTGTCTGGGAAAAAAAACAACTATTCTTTCTAACTGCCACCTCTGTTGTCCTAGAATATTCTGTGTGTGGACTAATCTGAGATTTCCGCTTCTTTGTACAAATCACGTTTCGAGGCACTCGAGAGTGTTTACTCTCATAAAGGAATGTTCCCATATAATTCTGTCCTTCATACCTTGTTATACCCAAACACCATGAAACGACATTCCAAATCCTACATGGACACAGTGGTCGCAAAAAGCGACTGAACCATAAACCTGTTAACAAGTGGAAAGATGCGCATAACAAGGCAGCAAACAAACATAAACAATCTTAGTGTCTCACGCGCTCAACATCTGTTCCAGCTGGCCCATTCAATGGCCAGAAAATTGAGCCAATCTTCCATTAGAGTAAACTGTAATTTGGTATTAAGGCTGCAGCCGCAAATGGAAACCAAAATACATCGGAACATCTGTTACAGCAGAAGAGTTTTGCCTTATTTTTTCAGCACCCATCCGCTTATAGAGAAATCAAGTTATTTCCTTCCTGACTGCTTGTTGGGGATGCAAAAATTGTCATCAGACATTTGGACGCTTCATGTGAAATCCAGAGAGAATATCTGAACCGCTCTCCTGGGAAAATTACACTGGAGTATCAGGTCCATTTCAGGTGTCTCAAGGTTAAATGCCTTCACTGGCCGACTACCCCAGCTGTCTCACATGCTCCACCATGCTCTCTCTCCCGCAAATAACTCTATTTTCCACCAGGAATGAACAGCACCTTCATGTTTTTCACATTAAACGACAAGAATAGACACGGCACGGTGATGCGCACCCATCGAATGCAGCCGAGTTAGTGAAAGGAAAGCCGCTAGATCAGGTTTTTCTGTGTGTATAAATATTTCTCCGTCTTCCATTATTAATAATTGCTCCTGGGGATTTCTTCCCGCACGTTGGCTTCCTGTCAATTAAGTGCACATCAAGGGAGACAAGTTCACCTCCTCTGGCCCTCTCCAGCTAACTCGACACTTCTTTTCCTCATCTGAAATCAGATCTCAACGGTAGACTCGTGTAAGCTCATTAGACCCTCAGCAGGTCCAGGCTTACGAAGAGTGATTAGACGGGTATTCCCTTTATTCCCTTGATGGTGGGGAACGCTGTCTTTCCAAACGCTGACAGTGATTAGTGTTATGATACAATTCCTAGGAGGGGTGTTCAACACATAAGGAAGGAAAATACTCTCGCCCCATGTCCAGGAAATGGGCGTGTGAGATTGCGAGGTGTTAGGATGGAAACATTTCGCATGAATTTCGGGGGTTGTACGCCAGGCTGCACTTGTTTCATTATCACTTGCATTAACAGGCCGGGTCTGAATAAGTGTTGCATGAATTGCGGCACAGATGGGAAAGATCGGACATGACAAAAGAAGATTGGGAGGGGGGCTGCAGGCGGAGAGACAATCAAATCAAGAAAAAGATGGAAAATCAAGGAAAGAGAGTGCAAAATGGGAAAGAGAGAACAAAGGAGATGAGGAAGTGCAGTGACGCATCGCCTTTCTCTCCCAGGTGCTGTGGCGGAAATGTAACATGACAAGAAGATAATTAAAAAGCACATCTTTATATATTAAACAAGATTGAGTTCAGTGAGCTGGAATCATGGAGATTCACTATAATGCAAACTTAACCCATGGCCTCTGCAGGTGCCTGGTCAGTGATGGATCTCATATAGAAAAGCTAGATTCTCCAGAGAGACAGAGATAGACAGAGGGGAACAGCTGTTAAATGAGTCTGAACCACCCACCGGGAGAAGGTGAGTAGGCTCTTTCGGATTGGCTCAGGTAAATGGCATTTTCACCCACCTGCACAAGGCATTGGTGATTCAACACGCACTTAGCACCTGCTCTATGGGGGCTCACGTCACCTCTGAGAACATGTAATATTAACTGTCACCCTTCAGCCCAAAGAACATTCGTCCACCCTTTTTTTAATAGTTGAACAGATGAAAGTCTGAAAGACCAAGTGTCACAGTGCCATGGCTGTATAAATGTATTAGTTGAGTATAATAACTAATCAAATACAATTGATTTATTGAGCACAATGTGATTGGTTTGGTTCTTTTCAACGAACCTTCCACATTGTTCGGTGAATCAGACTACTTTTGCTTTTCTACACCTTCACTCCCTCTGCTCTTGAGCTTTTAACCTCCTCTAATCTGTTGAGAGACCACCATAACCTCCAAGAAATGCTTTTTAGACTTGTACTTGACTAAACAACAGCCATCATAAGCAATTGTTATAAGTATGCTTAATGGTACCCTGACATGAAATTTTCACTTTCTGAGGTTTTTTAACATTAATATAATATTAGTTCCCCTAGCCTGTATTTGGTCCCTTCGTTTCTAGAATTTTCCATCGGTGTAAACCGAGCTTTGGCTATCTCTTCTCTGCAGCTCAGACGCGCTGATCTTGAATCTCCTCCATATGACGTTGTAACGAGGAAAGATAACCTCCCCTTTCGCTGCTTTGCCCACACGTAGAATTTGGTTTGA
This sequence comes from Hybognathus amarus, assembly GCA_030378365.1. Taxonomy (NCBI): domain Eukaryota; kingdom Metazoa; phylum Chordata; class Actinopteri; order Cypriniformes; family Leuciscidae; genus Hybognathus; species Hybognathus amarus. Next base: position 126,175 of record JAQIUQ010007798.1, read on the forward strand.
ATTTGGTGATTTCATTTTTCCTTGAGACATATCATGGCTTGCAACGAGCAAAGCATGGCAGTGTTTGGATGTACAAATAAACACAAACGTATTTGTTTAGTTCCTTCATCTGAGAAAAGAAACAATGGGTTAATTTTATTTCCTCTGGAAATGCGCCAACACAACTTCCCAAAGTTTTGTATGATCCAAACATTTTACGCCTATTTCCTCAACTTGGGCCAATGCAGAACTGGCCTCGATGAACGTTTGGGAAAAAAAAATAAAAAATAAAAATCGATCGAGCTACCAAGCAACAATTTAATTGTCGAAGTTCCTCTCAAAATTGTTCAATACTGTTTATGCATACATCAAGCCAGTGACTAACATATTAACTTCACATAATATATATATAAATTATAATAATAAATTATTATAAAGTTGATTTGACAAAAGAAAATATGTTGTGATAACAAATCTTGATTTTTTTTTTACAGTGTAATATGTAGCTATTTCATATGCAAGCATGTCAGCCAATCACAGCAGTGGGTGGTTACACTGAATCGCACAGCAGACACGCCCTGTATTTAGCATGCCAATATTCTCACGGGCGTCTGCGATTCTCTCAGATCGCGTCTTTGCGCATTCACAATGCGTGATTGTCAATCGCGTGAATGAGCACCGATTTGCCTGTGATTTCAGGAAATGAATTGCGTCCTCCAAATTTTGTTATTGTTTGCACACATTGTCTGCTTTGTTTTAGCTCCCCATTTACTAAAGCACTTTTCCTGTACCACAGCTGTCATAAAATGCAATATTCATGACACAATTATCCATGCTCTGTGTACTATTATGAATCTCCTCTCCATCATTTGATGAATTACTGCTGCCATGATCAATATGTAAACATTTCTTCACATAAAGTTTGGTTTACTTAAAGTCTTACATGTAACAGAAGTTGTGATTTTCCTTCTCTGTTGGGAAACTTTTAGGAATCGAATGGATTGTTGGATCGTTGTTAATTAACAGTTAAAGGGCGGGTTTACTGCTCTTTTTCTTTGCATGATTGTGTTTATCGGGTGCAATATAACATGTATCCGTGGTTTTTCATATTATTTGAATGTGAAAAAATGTTTTTCTTATTTTTCATAAATTTCACCTTTATTGTCAGCCGCGCTCTCCCCTGTCCCCTGCACGAGCGGATGACTTCCTGAGTCTATGAAAACACTCCCTCAGAATGACGTTGTGGGCTCAGATTGGTTCGTTTGGGCCGGTGTGTTGTGATTGGCTAAACTGTCGCTCACGTTGTCCGGAAGATTAACGTCCATTACCTTTACGGGCGAAACGGGCGGGCATGCCAAATGTGGATAACATAGACGGTGGATACACGTAAATAATGATGTGGAGACTGCAGTATCAGTGAGGCAGAATCAGACCGAGAAAGCCGCGATGAATCGAGTCAAGCAGAACCTCACCACACACGGCTCATAATAAAGGTTTCTGAATGATAATTTGCTTCATTTTTTAACTTAATACACGTTTGTTTTACACAATAGCATCTGACTGGCAATGATAGCAACTGACTGGCTAACTAATGTTATACTCAAACAGCGTTTGCAGGTTTACGTTCTTGATCAAATCGAAAATAAAGGCATAAAGCATATATATATGAAAAATACATTTACAACATTAGTACTTATACAAAATTCAGGTCCATAATGTTTGTACGCGTTTGCCATAGACACAAAATAGCCTAACTAGTAGCAGCTAGCCCATAAAGCCTACAAAGCCAGCGCTGGCATTTGAAATAAAAAAAAAAAAAAAAAACGCTCCGTCGGTAATTATACATGCAAATACATTTAAAATGATGAAGTCTTAGCCTACTTACAGTGTGGCCCAACAACTGCTGACTTTTAACTGCTGGTTTTAAAGCTGGATCTGCTTCATGATTCCAGAAACAGTTTCTTGTTTACGTTAATCCGGTTGAACTCGTGGAGATTCTGGAAGCTGTCTCTCGTAAACGCGCAGCACAGAGAGCTAGATTACCATCATCACTTTCAGGAATATAATCAAACACAAATTGTGTCCATTGTTGTCGAAGTATAGTGTCCGTGGGAAGCCCGAAACACAGAAGAAATAACAGCTGCGTGAACACAACTCACTCGACGCATGCCCTTTCCTGCATATTCCGGAGGGAGTGGTTGATGCAAATGTGTGGGTTAGTGACGTACCATAACCCAGCTGTAGTCCAAAACGAGTCGTTTTTGTAGGCAATTTTACTTCCTGATTTTTAAAAGACGATATCTCTGCTTACACTAAACTTTCAGTGCTGCAACTTGCAGATACTCTTCATGCACCAATAGCAACATTACACACTATTTGAAATCAAAAAAGTGAAATTGCAGTAAACCCGCCCTTTAAATAATTGAATACAAAGAATAAAGTAGGAATTGTCATTGTTTATGGAGTCTTTAAAGTTTTTGTTGTAATGGTATTTTTTAATACAATTTTAGAGAAAAATATATAAATGTTATTGTTTAGTTTTTTGGATTAGGGTTGTTATTTGCTGTAAAGACTAATAGGAAACTGGTTACCGATTCTGGTTACTCTCTGAAAGCAACTGGTGACGAAAGCTGGTGTGCTTCACATGCCAAGTACAATGTGTCACGGCCTCTCAACACGGGGACGCAAACAAAGAAAAATGAGCCATAGCTCTGGCTTTGTTGAGCCTTAAGCGGTATCTTCTGGTGGAGAGGTCCTGACATGGAGACGAGAGAGGTTTCTAACATACTTATCAGCAGTTGTGAGAGAGCACAGGTAATATCAGCCCTAATAGCAGCAACAACAGCACTAAGTCATTCGAGGTGATCTGAGATGATTGGAGCTGAACGCATTTCTGGAGGGAAAGATTAAATGAGAACATTGTAGGGGGAGGTGATAGATGGGGTGAGGAGAGGGAGAGTGAAATGTGCTGGGAGGAAGTAGGAGGATGGTGGAGAGAGACAGAGAAGTGAAAATTAGCAAGTGGGAGCAAGAGAGAAAGCCAATAGGATAAGGAGGTAGGCAGAATTTGAGAGATGCAGACATACAGAAGGAGGTAAGAGGAGTCACATTGCAGGAATGTTAACAGTTGACACGTTCATTATCTAGGCCCTGTTGTGGAGAGACGATTGAAAAGTGCGAGTGTCTCTCATTTAAAGCTCTCCAGATACAAAAATACACCCATCACACCTTCAGCAGCGGCTGCCAGCGCAAACAAACTGCCACGGCTCCGTGATCGCTCCCATTTTCTCTGACACCTCGTCTCAAACTCCCTCCCTGAGAGGTCAAAATGTCCGCCTTGTAGGTCACTCCTGAAACTGAATTTTACCCAGGGAGTGGGTGGCGGGTGCATATGTGTGTTTGTGTGTACGCTTTGAGTGTTGCCATATTTGTTCTTGTTTTTGAGTGGTGAATCAATGCTGGGAAGTTTGTAGCTAATAACAGGAGTGACACAGAACACATATAGACATTCATTCCCTGTTGTCACTGCCGTCTCATAAACTTCCAAATGTACCACACCACACCCATCATTTATATATTTATATGAAGTTGGTCCTCCCTAATAGATTCCACTCTTCTGGGAAGAATTTCAGCTATTGGAACGTGGATGGAGGATCTGTTTTCACATTCACGCACGAGCATCGAAAGGGTCAATGGCATGATGTTGGGGCAAGGGGTCTGGCTCACTGTTGCAGTTCATGATGTGTTCAATAGTTCATTCATTTAGACCAGAGGGTTTCAACTCTGACCTTCGAGGTCCATTTTCCTGCAGAGTTGTGCTTTAACCCTAATCAAACACACTGAACAAGTTATTCAAGGTCTTCAGGATTACTAAAAAGTTGTAGGCAGGTGAGTTCGATTAAGGTAAGAGCTTAACTCTGCAGGTAAGTGACTTGGAAGGCTGGTTACCATTATCACATCATTTGGTTACAAGCAATTTTCATTTTTGGGTAAACTATCTCTATACAGTAGGTAGTAGGGGTGGAACGGTACACAGAAGTCACGGTTCTGGTTCATACCTCGGTTCAGACATCACGGTTCGGTAAGATTTCGGTACAATGGAAGGAAAAGCAAAACAAAAATACAGAAGGCATTGTATTTTTTATACAAGTTGTATTAATAAAGTCATAGAACCAGTTTATTTGTAGTGCACTGAAAACACTTTATTAATTAAATGCATAAAAAGACAAAAAACCTTGCGATATGTTTGGTAATTGTACCTGAATTAATTTAAAAATTATTTTGCTATATTTCAGATCAATAGATTTGTTTTCCTTAATTTTAATTAACATTATTAATTAACAATGTAACATTATTCTCATCTGAATTATAACTAATTTATTTCTGTATAAAATGATACTACCATTAATAACACATTCGATTTTCTTTTTTTAATCAATGTAGAATGTGACCTACAGACTGTTTTGAAATGGAGTTGGATAAATATATCTTGCTTTTAAAACAGTGTGTGTGTGTGTGTGTGTGTGTGTGTGTGTGTGTGTGTGTGTGTGTGTGTGTGTGTGTGTGTGTGTGTGTGTGTGTGTGTGTGTGTGTGTGTGCGTGTGTGTGTGCTGTGTGTGTGTGCGTGTGCGTGTGTGTGTGTGTGTGTGTGTGGTGTGATTTTGTTTGGGTGACACGTTGCAGGTTACAGTTTGTCAAAAGTTTACAGTGTAAGAAAAATGTTGTGTTTTATTGTGAGTGTACACATATATAAGTAAACACTTTGCAGGTTTAATGATCTGAATAAAATGACAAAGTAACCTATGTTTTTTTATGTTTCCACTGTTCTATCGTGCCCGTGCCCCTCTCTCTCTCTCTCTCTCTCTCTCTCTCTCTCTCTCTCTCTCTCTCTCTCTCTCACTCTCACACACACACACACACACACACACACTCAAGCATTGCAATCTTGACATCACAGCATGTCCATAATGTGGTCACACTAAATGCGAATAGAGCGTCTGAGTTCGACGCTAGTCCAAAGCGAATAGGACGCGTGTTCCTAAGACCATAGTGGAATTATGCAAATTTGTTACATTGTTACCTTGCTATGTAACAGGAAATGAGACTGAAATTGCTGACGACCCCTTTCAGAAGTTCAGAATCAATTATTTCTTTACGGAGATAATAACTTTGTGCACTTTGATCTTTAAAACTTGGCAGAACTTTTACATTCACAAACAACTATATTACACACAGCATGTAAGGTAATATTCGGTAAACATAATAGGGGCACTTAAATAGTCTTCATTTCCATTGAGTGTGGCCAAAAATAACTAAAACTTGCTTGCAAATTAATTAATGTAATGCGGAACTACTGTTAGATACGCGGGTTCTGTAGGGACACATGATCTGTACCATCGGCCAACGTTCAGCTCTGAACGCACGTTCACTTCAAATGTTGGTTTTGTACGCGCGTTCAGAGCTAACGTTGGCCGATTGTACAGATCATGTGTCCCTACAGAACCCGCGTATCTAACAGTAGTTCCGCATTACATTAATTAATTTGCAATCGTGTATTGTCCGTGTAAATTCGTGCACCGAACCGTGACGCCCGTATCCGATCGGTTCAATAAGAATACATGTACCGTTCCACCCCTAACAGGTAGATTATGTGCCATTTATGTGACGGATGCAGGCCAGTAAGAGCTGTGCATGTAAACCTCACTCCCCTGGCCTCAAGAGGCGAACTAGCGACTGATGCTAGAGGTTGCAGTCTTTAGCGTCCTTAGCTTGCATCCTTAGTTAGCTGCCACCCAAACCATAGAGCCTGTTTCAAATCCCGCTCCGGAGTACGTCGATTAGGATCAGTTATATTTGGTGCCATGACCCAGATGGGAGTGAGGTTTGGGGGGTGAGTTTAATGGACGTAGGCCAGTAAGAGTTGTGCATGTAAGACTCACTCCCCTGGCCTAAAGAGGTGTGCTAGTGACTGATACTAATCACCTAATCACTCTGGAGGAAAATTGAAGGACAACACTGAGTGGCTGATCCACCTTAAGAACACACAACCCCAAATTGTTCACTCAATTCTGTGCTGATTTTGTTTGTTTGCTCAGAAGACATTGCTACTTTTTTTGTAGTCTATATGACCTATAGTCACACTGCCCATGCTAACCTACTAAACCCTGTCCGTTTGGCACAGCATGTGGAACAGGTGACTCCATCACTCAGAGGGAGTAGTTGACGAGAGGAGAAATCAGTGTAACGGCCTCATCGGTGGCCCATATTAAACACATTAAACACCGCAACGGGTTCCCCATTAATCTACGGCACCTGAATGACAGCTCCTCTATCGGCACGGCAACTGCCACTCGCACCCTCATACGCGTACTCAAAGCCAGGACTTAGTTGCCCGCCACGCGAGTAATAGAAGAGCAGAACGCAGATAACAGAGTGATTGATTGGATCCTCTCTTTCTGATTGGGATCTGGCCATGTAATACCACCTCATCATCTGCTCCTATGGGGAAAAAATGAGGAAAAAGTCATTTGAAGGAGTGATTTGCTTTTAATTAATAAAACAGAGCCAGCTTGTGGACAGGACAGCAGGATATTTGGAAAGAGAGAGTGTGTGTGCGTGTGTGGAAAGGCTCAGTTGTGCTTGGATTTCAAATGACACCCATCTCCGAGCCGTCTGTTGTGTGTAGCGCTAGCGGGAGCTAACTGTCTCATAAAGCTGGGGCCGGAAACAGCCATAACAAGGGAATCCATCAAACTGTGACACGGCAAGAACTTTTTATTTTGTTTTAAATAAATTTTTCTCTCCATGGAAACAAAGCCAAAAGAAACTCTTAACATTTCAGAAAGAGAAAGCTGTCAAGCCAAATACAGTTTTGCAAGTACGAAGTGCTAGTGACAATCACAAAGCCCACGTGAAAAAAGTCTGATGTTTTCTATGCAAACTTTCATGTGTTCGCTCGTAACAAGAACTGAAATCTCAAGACTCAAATGTGGTGTTCATTGTGTAACGTGAATGTGGTGTTAATTGTGTAATGTGAATGTGGTGTTCATTGTGTAACGTGAATGTGGTGTTGTGTAACGTGAATATGGTGTTCATTGTGTAAAGTGAATGTGGTGTTTGTTGTGTAATGTGAATGTGGTGTTCATTGTGTAACATGAATGTGGTATTAATTGTGTAACATGAATGTGGTGTTCGTTGTGTAACATGAATGTGGTGTTAATTGTGTAACGTGAATGTGGTGTCTAGTGACAATCATGAAGCCCACCTGAAAAAAGTCTGATGTTTTCTATGCAAACTTTCATGTGCTCGCTCGTAACAAGAGCTGAAATCTCAAGACTCAAATGTGGTGTTCATTGTGTAACGTGAATGTGGTGTAAATTGTGTAATGTGGTGTTTGTTGTGTAACATGAATGTGGTGTTCGTTGTGTAACGTGAATGTGGTGTTTGTTGTGTAACGTGAATATGGTGTTCGTTGTGTAAAGTGAATGTGGTGTTTGTTGTGTAATGTGAATGTGGTGTTCATTGTGTAACATGAATGTGGTGTTCACTGTGTAACATGAATGTGGTGTTAATTGTGTAACGTGAATGTGGTGTTTGTTGTGTAACATGAATGTGGTGTTCGTTCTGTAATGTGAATGTAGTGTTAATTTGTGTAACGTGAATGTGGTGTCAGTTGTGTAACATGAATGTGGTGTTCGTTGTGTAACGTGAATGTGGTGTTTGTTGTGTAACGTGAATATGGTGTTCGTTGTGTAACATGAATGTGGTGTTAATTGTGTAATGTGAATGTGGTGTTCGTTGTGTAACGTGAATGTAGTCTTAATTGTGTAATGTGAATGTGGTGTTCATTGTGTAACGTGAATGTGGTGCTCATTGTGTATCGTGAATGTTGTGTTCGTTGTGTATCGTGAATGTGATGTTTGTTGTGTAACGTGAATGTGGTGTTTGTAGTGTAACGGGAATGTGATGTTCATTGTGTAACGTGAATGTGGTGTTCGTTGTGTAACGTGTAATGTGACAGAACTTCAGTCTTCACTCCCTCAGGATCCAGATTCAGTACTGCTCTAAAACAGTTTATTTGAGCACATTTTATGACAAAAAAGGGATTTAAGCAGAGTTGCCAAATTTACATAACAAAAACCAGTCCAATTGCTGTTTGGACTGGTTTTTGTGAATGTGGTGTTAATTAACGTGAATGTGGTGTTAATTGTGTAACGTGAATGTGGTGTTTGTTGTGTAACGTGAATGTGGTGTTTGTTGTGTAATGTGAATGTGGTGTTTGTTGTGTAATGTGAATGTGGTGTTTGTTGCTGTAACGTGAATGTGGTGTTCGTTGTGTAACGTGAATGTGGTGTTCGTTGTGTAACGTGAAAGTGGTCGTCATTGTGTAATGTGAATGTGGTGTTTGTTGTGTAATGTGAATGTGGTGTTCGTTGCTGCAGGTTGTTATTTTCAAAGCATAACCACCCCCCACACCTCCCCCACATAGAACGCGATTTTGGCTGCCAGAAACACATTTTTTTATACTGGGGAATCCCCCAGAATGCAGTTGGGCTTGTTTTTGCCATGATTGAGTGGGTTTTAAACAGCAATTGGACTGTTTTTTGTTAAGCAAATTTGGCAACTCTGCTTAAATCCATTTTCGGCATAAAATTTGCTCAAATAAACTGTTTTACAGCAGTACTGAATCTGGATCCTGAGGGAGTGAAGACTGAAGTTCTGTCTGCCTCCACTAGGTGTCACTCTTTCTCAGACAGGTGGGCATGAGATGGGTCATGTGGAGCAAGGTCTGTGTCACTTAGCTCACTGTCTAGAATAATGCTGCTTTTCAATATCTCTGTCAGTGCTTTTCTTGGAATCTTTCTATCAGTGCTTTGTGTCTTGTGTTCTTTGAAACTTTATTAGTTCACTTGTGAGAGAAATAGCAGAAATATTTTCCTTGCCTTACCCTCATGAATGATCTTTATGTTCAGCAGAACCAGGCTAGTTTACCTCCTGCAATCATTCTTACCAGTATATAAGCTCAAAATGAGTTACATTGAAATGAAAAAGTTCCTTTGGTTTCATGGCAAGCTAAACAAGACTAGACTGTGAAATGACGTACTATACACTATGCACTTACAGTATCTTGTGCACTATGTACTCTAGTGTATGAATTGTACAAGATTATTTTATCATACAGTATCCAAGTTTGATAGCCCTGTCTGCTACAGGTCATAAGGCAAGCTGTGACAGTTAGTTGCACTGAAGTGCCCAACATGTCACACTTGATTTTTGATTTTTTTCCTCCTTGTTCAGATTCATGCTGCTCTGTACTATAATATTGCATTAGTACACAAAATACAATGTTTTTGCGTTCTTTCCCAGGAAACATCGCATTCTCTCAAATCTATTATGATAGAATCAATATTCTCATAGAATCAAGAATTCTCATCACAAGAATCTCATATTTTTTTCCATCACCATGTCGCCTTAGGTGCTCCACACTTTTCACTTGTAGCCACTATTTAATTATGAAATGCAGAAATATTAATAGGTTCTTTTAATAGTATTATTATTTTTCTGATGGATTTTATTTTGGTATATTTTACTAGACAAAATGCAAAGAAGGATATGATACAATTTGTGTGTAAATAGCACCTTAGAGTGCTTTTGATATGCCCCAACTTCCTGTTTTCTAATGCGAAATACATTTACACAGAAAAGAAAATTGTGTTCCTCAAATTCGCTTGGGGTCCTTAAATGTGTTTTGGTAGTTTGAGCCTTCCATTGTAACTTCACATCCAATATCTCTCATTTCAGACAGTGAGAGGTTACATAACCAAAATGGAGCAAGTTTAACCGAATAATATACTTAGGAGTTTGGCGATATTAACACACACACACACTTAGCTTTCCGTAAACCTATTTTCTCAGTGTATGCACCCCAATATTTCACAAAAGAGATTAAAACAGAGCAATTATCTTTCTAACAAGTAAAAAGAAGATCGCAATGTTCTCACAGAGCCATCCCGAAATAATTCCATAATGTTCGGAGGATTATTTCAGCTACGATGAGGGTTTTGTCTGATTAGCTCTTGCTGAGGGGGAATCTGCCCAGAAATGCTTGGCTGAAGTTGTGTTTACAGTTACGTCTGGTGGAATATATCTGATCTGAACCTGGCACTCGGATACTGTCTGTCTGTTCCACATTTCTTCTGGCAACTATATGCTTTGCAGCAAGACATGGAAGCCTAATTAACTTTCATTATCACAGGCCCAGAACAGAGAGAGACAGGAACGGATGGAGGAGACATTCTTGAATAGGAGACATAAAATATGCCTTTCATTCCTCTTTGAGTTAGTCTTGCACACCGTGAGGAGAGAAAGCAGAATACCAATTTCGCCAGAGAGTAGAGTGAGGCAGAAGCAAGTAGGGGGTATGTATATGTGCGAAATAAAAAGAAGGAAGGAAAGAATGAGATAGAGAGACAGGAAGCTCATGTATACGTTTGAACGCTTGAACAGGGCTTTTGTCAGTATGAAAGACAAGAGACACAAAATAAATCTCCCTGTCTGCACTGCAAGCATGTGGCGGGACATGACAAAACATAAATGTTATAATCAACAGAAATGTCAACTGCTGCAAGTGTGCAACATAGACAGCTACATTGATTAAAGGGCCATTCACACTGACAGCCATAATGATGAGTGTTTAGAGGCGACATGAGGCAACTCTGGCTTTTGGTGATGCAACAAAGTTGAGCAGAGATTACTAGTATGCAAATGAGCAGTGACATGGCCACACTCAATGCAAATGAAGACTATTTAAGTGCCCCTATTATGTTTTTCCAAATATTACCGTGTGTAATATAGTTGTTTGTGAATGTAAAAGTTCTGCAAAGTTTTAAAGATCAAAGTGCACAAAGTTATTATCTCCTTAAAGAAATAATTGATTCTGAACTGCTGAAAGGGGTCGTCAGCAATTTCAGTCTCACTTCCTGTTACATACCAAGGTTACAATGTAACAAATTTGCATAATTCCACTATGGTCTTTGTTGGATGACCGCGAACAAGCTAAGGCCTGGAAGAGTCTTGTTTGTGCTGTCAACATGTCAAGAAGACGCTGTTTTCAGTGCTGCGAATACACTTTGCATGCACTTCAAAAGGATGAGGACTTGCGCTGAAATTGATACAGAAAAACTGATGCCGTTTGTATCACTGTATATGAAGCACTAAGGAAGCCCCTGGAGCTTAAATTCAGATATGGTAATAGGTGTTTCGTTTCCAACATGCACTGTAAGCGGTAGACCAATTACAGCAGATTTGGCCATCTGACCAATCAGAGCAGAGTAGGCCAAACACAACAGAGTGGACCATCTGACCAATCAGAGCAGAGAAGACCAACCACAGCAGACAGGACCATCTGACCAATCAAAGCTGAGTAGACCAATCACAGCAGAGTGGACCATCTGACCAATCAGAGCAGAGTAGACCAATCACAGCAGAGTGGACCATCTGACTAATCAGAGCAGAGTAGATCAAACACAACAGAGTGGACCATCTGACCAATCAGAGCAGAGTAGACCAATCACAGGAGACAGGACCATCTGACCAATCACAGCAGAGTAGACCAATCACAGGAGACAGGACCATCTGACCAATCACAGCAGAGTAGACCAATCAAAGGAGACAGGACCATCTGACCAATCAGAGCAGAGTAGACCAATCACAGCAGAGTGGACCATCTGACCAATCAGAGCAGAGTAGACCAAACACAACAGAGTGGACCATCTGACCAATCAGAGCAGAGCAGACCAATCACAGCAGAGTGGACCATCTGACTAATCAGAGCAGAGTAGATCAAACACAACAGAGTGGACCATCTGACCAATCAGAGCAGAGTAGACCAATCACACTAGACTGGAGCATCTGACCAATCAAAGCAGAGTAGACCAATCACAGCAGACCGGACCATCTGACCAATCAGAGCAGAGCAGACCAATCACAGCAGCAGACTGGACCATCTGACCAATCAAAGCAGAGTAGACCAATCACAGCAACAGACTGGACTATCTGACCAATCAGAGCAGAGTAGACCAATCACAGCAGCAGACTGGAGCATCTGACCAATCAAAGCAGAGTAGACCAATCACAGCAACAGACTGGACTATCTGACCAATCAGAGCAGACCAATCACAGCAGCAGACTGGACCATCTGACCAATCAAAGCAGAGTAGACCAATCACAGCAGACCGGACCAACTGACCAATCACAGCAGAGTAGACCAATCACAGGAGACAGGACCGTCTGACCAATCAAGGCAGAGTAGATCAAACACAGCAACAGACTGGACTATCTGACCAATCAGAGCAGAGTAGACCAATCACAGCAACAGATTGGACCATCTGACCAATCAAAGCAGAGTAGATCCAACACAACAGATTGGACCATCTGACCAATCAGAGCAGAGTAGATCCAACACAACAGAGTGGACCATCTGACCAATCAGAGCAGAGTAGATCAAACACAACAGAGTGGACCATCTGACCAATCAGAGCAGAGTAGACCATCTGACCACAGCAGAGTCTATGTTCACCCACTAATAATGACTCAAGGATTACCCACTAGTAATGTTTTGGAAACTTTTTTTTTTTGCAACTCACAAGACTCACATTTTGTGAATCAATTGCCACTGAAATTACAAAGCATTTGTAGAGTTGTTGCGTCGCTCTGCTGGCTTTCTTTAGCCGAGGCATGTATAAGAGTGTATAACACTTTATTTCTGTAGTTGCTTTTACTCCCATGCACGTAATGAGCCCGTAAGTAAGTAAACAGTGTTAATGGAGGATGATGTGGACGCAGCTTTCCCACTCGTACCCCTGCTGTTGCTAATTAGGATGAATGTATTTCAATGGCTCGTTTGTCCCCTCCCTATGCAACTCATTCCTTCTCGCTGCTTTTCTATCCCATTTCATTTCTTCTGCGCCATGCTTCTTAATACGCTTGTCGGCTCATTGATGGCCCAGATGTTTTTATGATGAAACATGAAAAATAGCAAAACGGACACATTACTGACTCACCCTCCTCTCTTTTAGTTTGCCGTGGGTTATGTTTTTGAGCGGCAGATTATATTTAAAGCATTTGCAGCGTGTCACTGTACAGAGAAACCCATTTGCAATTGCTTGCTATTTATTACTCGCTATAATGTGGGCATTGTAAAGTTCTCTCTGCAATAACCTCGTGTCAGAACAGATTTATTATATTTAGTGCCTGTCTTTTCCTGAAGTCGAAAACAACTGTTGTACCTCTAATGATTTATTATGATTAATTTCAGTCCTAATTACTGTTATTTGTGCTTCTGTGGTGTGCGTGTGTGCCAGTTTTAGGGCCACCGTTTAGCAGAGTTGTGTTGTTATGAGTTTTTGTCCTCGCACCCAGCTTGTACCTGTGGGTGGGTGTGTTGTTAATGTTGCTTTGACGTAAAAGCCCTAATTTGGAGAGGTGATTGATGGTTTAATATTGCTGCCTGCAACCTTGCTGCCCCCACCCACCCAATGAAGCTGCAGGCTGGCGCGATGTTACGGCAGGCAGTGTGTGTAATGTCACAATCTATTCCATCCTGGAAGAAAGTGGGGAATAAATTCTGGAGCAGATTAAACCCAGATGCGCTGTGTGTGTACATACGCATGGTCAGATGTGTATAAATGCATTAGTGCTGCGATCTTCTGCTGGTTAATATATACCACAGGATTTAATATCGCAATGGAGAAGAGACTGGGCATTTGTAAATGCTTAACTGTATATACTGCCGGTTGCCTTTGATGTGTGCTCCAGCACTGTGTATATAAATATATATATCCATAACCCAGCAGTGAAATTCAAATCGACTGACTTTGCTGTGAGGTCAGTCCGGAGTGACTACAGTTATTTTGTTTGCTATGATTTCAGCACTTTTCCCCCAACTAAATAACCCCTCTGGTTCTCTTTTTCCTCTGTTTGTCTTTTACTCGTCCATTTTGTTCCCACATTTCACCTGAAATCACCCTGCGCTTCATGACTCACTCACTTCTGCACCAACAGTGCTATTTAATATTTTGTGCACTGTTTTTCACAGCTTTTACTCTCTTCATTAGTTGCAATATGATTTAATATTTAGACTCATCAGAAATTGTAAATTAGAAATGTAATACAATATGCAAGATTATGCAATTAAGGCATAAATCGCACAGCCCTGATTTTTGTGACGTTTAATTATTTAAAGTTGTCCATGCAACTCCTAAACATTGAGTAAATTAATGTTTCGTCTTCTACAAGTAGAGGAAATAGTATTGATGACTCATCTTAGAATGAAAGAGTCCCTCCTCCAATACCCAACACAGTCTCATGAAGATGCGTATCTATACCATGAGTGTCGTGGCATTTATACACGCAAAAATGTTTTTTGCGTGTATATGGTACGCACTAAAAACCCTGGGTTAGGTTTAGGGGGAGGGGTGGGGAGTTCGGGCATATTATACGCCAAAAAGTGCGTATCATATGTACGTGAAAATCGCGTGCCATATACACGCAAAAACTGTTTTTGCCGTATAAATGCCACGAGAAATGACAAATTCGTGCCATAAATACTAACTTTCATGAGATCGGGCTCCTAACACCACATACAATTCCGAAGCAAGCAACAAATCATGGTTTATGTTTGTGATGTAACTACATCTCGTTGATTATTTAAAGCTACACTACAGTATTCAACTTTTTAAATAAAAACTAACTGTATTAATGAGAGAGTCCAAAAAATACCTTTCAAACCATGTATTTTCTTTACCAAAAGAAAGCCATTTCGATGGTCCCTTTGACACATTCCGTTGATTATAAGTAACGTTGCACCAACAGTACATTTCTACTAGGGATGTGCACGAATATTTGAATTTTCGAATATTTGATTTTGTAATTATTATTCGAAAAATAAAATACTATTCGAATTTTGAATACGTTGCTTTGCTGGCCGTAAATGCAGTAAGTCCATGATAAATCCTAAGAACTAACTCGCAGTTACAATTAAATGCACTGGATGGCGCTGTGGAGTGTGTTAACAAGTTGTCTGTATTTGATCACATAATGTTGTCGTCTGCCTCGCGAAGTTTGGAATTAACGTTACTTGAAAAGTATCTTACTAAAGTTACACGGAATTACTTTTGATCAAATTAATTAATTAATCTGAGTTATGATATCATCACCATGAGAAATCACATGAAATCCAAACAGTGGAATGAGGAAAGACGGCTGTCCATCACTGCATCACGACTGCAGGTAAGCGCAGCTGGACCCGCGTGATCAAAGATGTTAACTTATCTAATAGCAAAATGATTTTGAGACACACTTATTTTGAGTTTCGTTAAGGGAGACGGTTTAAGACAGAAAATGCAAAGTGCTGTTAGAAACACCGTTCTCTTTGTGTCTCTGAAACGTCCGTCAGCGCAGCGTCTTTCTCCACTCGAGCATAAAGTGCTGGCGACGCCCCTGCATGTAACGTTAGATTTATTGTTTTCTCAACATAAACGTGAAACAATATAAACACGATAATCAATCATTTGCTGACTCGTGTGTATACGTTCTGTACGATATCTGACGCAATATGCTTTATTGGGGGTTTTTTCGCTCGCGCTGCTTGAGCATGCTTTTAATAATGTTTTTTTATATATATATTTTGTTTACACATAGGCCTTTTCAACTTTTCAACGTTTTCAACTAAAAGAAAACTTTAATTACTATTGTAAGCTTGTTGTGTATTGCCTAATTGTAAGCTTGTCCAGAAATGGTGAGAAAAACGTAAAAAAAAAAACTTAAAAATAATGTCTTTTTCGTTAAACATAATTTAAATAAACGAATATTCGAATATTCGATTTTTATGAGCCCGAATATTCGAATGCAATATTTTTGAAAAATGCCCATCCCTAATTTCTACTAACTCTCATTAGAGTGTTAGGCTGAATCCCAATTCACCCCTTGGCCCTACCCCTTGTTTTCGAGTGTACCCCTTGGCCCTTAAAACGGAGTTATAAGGGCCAAGGGGTTAAAATATACCCCTACGAAATGGAACAACCCTTCATGAACCCGATACATCATCAGTCATCGGCGAAGGCTCTGCCGTTTTTACAGGATTTCTCCATGACAACGACTGACAATCAGCGCAGCTGCTCTTAACTTAATAAACATGATGATCAGAACATCCCTTCCTCGAAATGTATGTCTTTTCTGATTCGGAAAGGTAATTTATTATACCATTTCTTAATTTAAACAACTATAGTGTCATTATAAGAGTAAATAAAGTGCGTCGTGGAATCTTCTGGCGCAAAATTTAAATGTTTAACCGTTTGCGATCCATCTCGCCGGTGATTTCCGATGCATTCCGTGAACTTTCTCATAGCCCTCTGTTTGGAGTGTGCCTCTGAAAAATCTCCGTTTCGAGGGCTATGAAGCCCTACCCCTTCCGCCCTACCCCTCGATCTCAACAAGAATCCGGACACCCTACCCCTAGACATGAACGCGCAAAACGGAGGGGTAGGGCTAAGGGGTAGGGCCAAGGGGTGAATTGGGATTGAGCCTTAGTATAGTATTAGTTGATTGGTAGGGTTAGGGTTAGAATAAGTTGACATGTAGTTGCGTAACGGAGGCCAGCTAGTAGTTGCTGTGCAAGTAAACCTCACTCCTCTGATATCAATAGGCGCTCTGGCGACAGACGCTTGAAGCTGCATTCTTATAGACCATTTCACAAGATGTAAACAACACTGGTCCAGAAACACTTCCTGTTTCAGTTTGTAACTGTTTTCTTTATTTCACATGTAAAGAAAACATCTTAAAGATGTTTGTTTAACTTTTTGATTCAGTTTTATATGTTCTGTCGGTTGTATTTTATCCCAGCTTTTATGTAGTGTTAAAAAACTGGAACAGGAAGTAGGGCTGCACGATTAATCGCACGAATGTTGATATGCGCATCTAATCAATAAAGCCGGTTCCTTGATTAGCAGTAAATCACCTTCACCTGCTTTCAGATGGAGCGGCATTTACTACAAATTTTACAAACAAATTAAATTAAAACGGAATTTACAAACAAAAAACGCAGGACACACTCACACACACTCGGTTAACAACATACTGCCTATAAAATCTAAATGTGGAGTTTTTATATGTTTAACATATGTTAAGCAACCTCATTTATTTTTTCTGAACACCATCACGATTGAACATGTGACATTGATTTCCTACAACAGTTCAATAAACAGTTAAAATTAAATCACTTACATTTTAGATGCAATATTGGCTGTTTTTGTTCTGTTTCAGCAGCGAAAATAGTTCCAAACAAAAATCACAGCAGAACCACGGCGCATCTCACAGGAACACTCAACTTGTTTCCATTACTGAATGATTCAGCCGTTTGAACGAATCGTTTGAATAAATGAATCAATGACGGGTTTTTACCATTTAACAATATTACTTATCTGTGTTGTACTTCTGTCATGTTATCACTGTGAAGCTGCTTTGATACAATCTGTATTGTGAAAAGCGCTATATAAATAAATGTGACTTGACTTGACTCACTCATTAAGACGGTCGCCTGCCGCCACCTACTGGTGGTTTAGTGTTAAATGTTTAAAAGTAGTATCATTCTTTCCAACTTTTCTTATAAATAAATTTAAATCAATTTCAAAACATTATTTTATGCAATTGTAATTTTTCAGTGTAAATGATTTAATTTGATCAGCCCCTAGCAGTACTATAGTGTCTTATTAGAATTTATTGATCAAATTTAGGAATTTAAAATGAAAGATGAAGCATACATTTAATTATATTGGGGGAGGGATGTCCTTTAAGGTGCAGATATTATTAATATGGTGATTTAAATATCAAAGCTGATTGAACACTGATGAGAATATTGTTTCAGAATAAATTTACAGACACAAAATAAAAATAAAAAATCCGGACAAGCAACTTTTTCCTCGGACAAGTGAATGGCAGATTTACTTGAGCGTATGAAAAGGCTTGATGTCGAGCCCTCCCTATATAGCAATGTTATCAGGAGATACACATACACCGGTAGGCAGTGGCTCACCTTACCTGGTGACCACGTTCGTGGTTCCACCAGAATTTATAGTTTACCCACCTCTTTTTTACCACTACACCTCTGGTTGTAAAGTTACTTAAAGGTGCCCTAGAATGTGTTGAAATCATATGTTAATGTTGTCTCTGATATCTACATAGAGAGTATGTGGCTTATTTAAGGGCATTTAAAATGTCCAGTATATATTTGAAAGGTCCATTTTCAACTGAAGAATTTGGCCCTGAGAATGAAATGGTCTGTTTTTACCATATTTGGAAGGGTCATGAAGAGTTCTGCTCTGATTGGCTGTTTCACTGCAGGCTCAGTGAAACCAATGGACTAACAAATGGACTAACGTTAGATGTCTTGTCAAATAAATATAGCTTCAACTTATGCTAGGAGAATCAAGTGAGCTAACATTATCTGTGAGCAACTAAACTAGCGTAGTTAGCCCCTGACATGTTGTTGATGAAATACTGAGACTTGTAGTCAAGACCGCCTAAATCGAGACCAAGACACTACCAAGACCAGAGGGTATCGAGACCAAGACCAAGACCAAGACAGACCAAGTCTGAGACCAAGACCGAGACCAAAAAACAGACTAGTGTTGTTGAAGCTAAGCAATAACTTGTAAGATTTTGTTTTTCATTGCCTGTCTATCTCTGACGATTTCGAAGTCTCCAAATGAGTCCATTCTGCAACTTTTAAATTTATAAAAGTTTCAGAAAGATTCTGCAACTTTTATGAATTTTGCAGAATCCACATTTTGCAGAAAACATGTTGTATGTACGTATACCTTGAAGAATGCGATTAGGGTTCAGCAACACAGTCTCATGAAGATGCGTATCTATAGATACGCATCTATATATACCACGAGTGTCATTTCTCGTGGCATTTATACGCCAAAATGTTTTTTGCGTGTATATGGTACGCACTAAAAAACCCTGGGTTAGGTTTAGAGGGGAGGGGGTGGGGAGTTCGTGCATATTATACGCCAAAAAGTGCGTATCATATGTATGCGAAAATCGCGTGCCATATACACGCAAAAACTGTTTTTCGCGTATAAATGCCACGAGAAATGACATTCGTGACATAGATACTAACTTTCATGAGATCGGGCTGGAACAGTGCAGTGTTTTCAGAATGACAGCACAATAACCGATATGTGATTTATAAATCAATAACACTGATATGTGATATCATGTCATCTGTCAGTTGTGCAGTTACCCAAATCTCCTAAACGAAGTTAAAACCATTCATGTCACTGATATGTGTTTTACTAAATATTAATACATCAATAACTGTACATGATATGTGTTTTTTTTTATATTTATGTATTTTTAAAAACGAAATTATAAGCTTAAGTGCAGGAATCGAAAGTTGGTTGTTTTGTCGCTATGGTTACACACACACACACACACACACACCATTGGCAGTGCGCTCAAAGTCATCTGTCAGTTGTGCAGTTACCCAAAATCTCCTGAATGAAGTTAAAACCCATCATGTCACTGATATGTGTTTTACTAAATATTAATACATATACAATACAATAACTGTAGGCTACGTGATATGTGTTTTTTAAATCAAGTGATCAAAGTGCTCGCTTGCCGCCGTAATCCTCTCGTGTGGCTCGCGCACACCGTTGTGCGTCCGAAATCTCCACTCAAAGCACTACTCCCTAATCCCTATGTTGGGGGTAGAGAGCAGAGCACTATATAGTGAGCTCACCAGCATAATAGAAGCCACTTTCGGACACTACTCGATCGTCTCTCGGCGCCGTTGATTACATCATCTGTCAGCTGGTACCGAGCCGGCTCTGGGCTAAATAAATTTTTTAAAATAAATACATTACATTATATTGAGCTTATTTCTCCAAAATTTAAAAACTAAAAGTGATTTCTGACCGTTTTTGTTATAATGCGCTACTCCACACGTGATTATAACTTATTTTTACGATCAGCGCAATGCATGATGGTATGTAGGGCTTAGGTAAGTGACCATCGGTTGTACACTACTTTTCAAAATGCATTCTGGGATACATTGAGTGGACTATATAGGGTATAATAATCATCACTATACATTCGGACAGCACTACAAAATGGTCGAGCTCACTATATAGTCCACTATATAGTGAGTAATGGGAGATTTCGGACGCAGCACGTGTCTTCACTCGGACGCGCGCCTCAATCTGTTGCGGATATCGTTGTGGATATTGTAGTATTGTATTGCTAAATCCCTGACCACTATATCGGTCTGAGACAGCGAGACCTAGACAAGACCGAGAGGTCCGAGACCAAGACAAGACCAAAGACCGTCAAGATCGTGCAATTCGTCATTTAACTGATCAGTTATATGACGTCGACGTTTTGGGACGTCTTTTGACCATTCGTCAATATACGACTTTTCAGGGCCCCCTTAAACGTTGGTAGATGACGTCATGGGATCCTAACTCTACCCCAGACCTAAACCTAACCCTAAACCCAACTCGTCACCTAACGGACGTTAAGGGTAAAGCGTCAGTTGTATGATCGACCCAGGATCGTCATCTACCGACGTTTAAGGGGGCCCTGAAAAGTCGTAAATTGACGAACGGTCAAAAGACGTCCAAAACGTCAGTTATATGACGAATTGGGATGAGACTGTGTTAGACCGTGACAAGACTCGAGACCGCGTAAAAGTGGTCTCGAGATTGGTCTTTGAGACCAAGACCAGTCTCCAGACATAAATCACTATGAAATACTAAAGTAAAATTATTTGACAAAGGGAATTTACATATGCATCTACAGTATTATTTTGTAGATTTATATGACAACACAGGCAAGAAATATTAACCTCAGCGTAAATACTTTGTCATACTATTTAGTTTATTTATGCTCATGTACTCTGAGTTTGCTATTTGTACTAGGATCTTGCGCTTAATCTAGATAACACAGGGTAATTATCGTTAATAAAATCACTACCTGCGGGAATATTGTTGGAATTACCCCCTTCTTTAGTAAGATACGCTGAGAGAAGCCTGCTCGATATTGTCCCAGGTTAGAAAATAAGTCTGTGATGAAACGTTATCGATTATAGATAAACATCAACCACGCCTGTTGACATGCCTGAAGCACAGCCTAGAACATAACATTTGTTCCCATGATCTGCCATTTTCCCTTTGCTTGTTTCTTCACCTGCAGAACTTCTGATGATTCGGCTGCGCGGTTTCGTCTGGCATTAAACATGGGCTGGCATATGCAAATTTTTGGAGGCGTACATACTAATGATCCCGAGTGTTGCGTCACAGACGAGATCCACTTTAAATAAGAAGGAGAAAACAATGGTGTTTGTATGTCATGTCCATGTACTGAACTCTAGATAAATTCAATTTCAAACTCTAGGTCACCTTTAAAAACAACAGAGTGTTCAAAAGGGACCATCAAAATAAAGTGTTACCGAAAGCTCTTCCCGCAAGATGCATGAATTTATATTTTTAGCCACTAAAAAGTTAATAAGAGGGCCACAAGTCACAAAGTGTAGCTTTCAGAAGAAGAAGAATGAGTCCTTCGATATGTCTGGTCCAAACTTCATAGGAAAAACATCAACACAAGAAAGAAAACTTTACTCGTCCATACCATTTCATGGGGTCTTTAAGTCTCTTTTTAGTTGTGACCAGCACCTATAGTGTTGACACTTAATTTCTCAGATTTTTCCTGAGCAAACATGAAGCCATTATCCACCCTTCCACCACACACCGGAGCCTCTGAGGTGTTTCATTATCCTATTCATTGTTTGATTAGCATTTATATTTCTTAATCTACTTATTAATGTTTTGAATCATGAATATGATTACACAATGGACATACTGACCTTGACGCATGCAGTGCATATGTGGACTTAGGTGCTACACAGTACGCAAATAGTAGTACCTCAAATTAGTATTTTGCTTTCTCCTTGCCATCTCATAAGGTCACAGAAACTGAGGCCAGCCTCGAAAAAACAGGGGACAAATATCTGTGAACTGGGTGATTCTTTTTTTAATGCAAGTACTGTAAATTGTTTCTTGTGGTTAAAAGGTAATTGTCTAACAACACAAATATATTATTTTTGCGTTTGTTATTAGTACACAGGTCAAAAAAAAATATTATAATGGTAACACTTTACTATAAAGTTCATTAGTTAACATTAACTAACATGGACTAACAATGAGCAAAACATTTGTTCCAGTATTTATTAATCTTTGTTAATGTTAGTTAATAAATATCCAGCTGCTCATTGTTTGTTCGTGTTAGTTCACAGTGCATTAACTAATGTATAAGCAATAAGGTACGAGAGGCTGTGGTCGAGTACCTTATTGCATCGAGTACCTTACTGCTTTTATAAAACGGTTACCACACAATAAAAATATTAAAGTAAAAAAAATGTATTAGTGCAACTTTCATGAAGTAAAATCACTAAAAGCCTTCCTTCTGCTAAAAAAATAGTCCCTGACCGTGAACAGCAACAACGTTCAAATAAAAACAACATAAGAACCGCAGTGTTGCGCAGTGATAAACAGAACCGTTGGGTGAAGCGGTCATAGCCGTATTTTATCATGAATAAAGCACATGAATAAGGCGACAGCTATTGACCAATCAGAATCAAGGATTGGAACTAACCATTTTATAATAACAAATACAATCTTGGATTTTAAAGGGTCATGAAAACCCCTTTTTCACCTCAAGTCTAGCTCACAATCTTTTTTGAAGAAAAAAATGCAACTTAAATGGGCGTGGCTAGCTGTGAGAAGAAGGAAGGGAATGGGTGTGGTATGGCCATCACTGCCAATGGCCCATGCATATCGACTGTCACTGAAAAGCAGCGATCTCATAGTTTGACATGTCATGAATAATCAAGAGACTGTGTCTTCTCATAGGATAAGAAAACTCAGTCTCATTAATAATTATGAGTAGGGATGGGACGGTATGAAAATCTGACATCACGATTATAGTGTCCAAAATTATCGTGATTATCAATCTTATCACGGTTTTGTTAAAATTAGATGAAAGTGTTCAAAAAGAACTGATACTCACGCTGAAAACATTTCAACAAGTTTTATAATTGAAAATCAACAAACAAATAAAACAAGCAGCTCTATGCAGTTTTTAAGCAAGATTCTATTCTATGGCATTTCCATCTTTATAATGCCCGTTGTCAATAGCAACGCATTATTACACAGCACACATTCATATCAAAACGGACGCGTGCTCTCGTTTAATTCAAACACAACTTGCCGTCTTGAGTCTCTGGTTTTTGATTGTATTGAAAATGAAATCAGAGTTGATTTATTGTTTACAGAGGTTGATAATATTGGTGTGATATATCTTGTCTGGACGATTGTTTTACAAAATGTATTTATAAACAGGTAAGATTTAAAACATAAGCTAATCTCATTATCAATTCAATATGTCCCCGTAATTATGTGGTAAAAATTAAATCAGTGTAATACGTGATGTATCTATATATTACTATACCTTAAAATCTCACTCTTAATAAGTCTTATTTGAAGTTGTTCGTTCGTCTTTGGCTCAAAGACACTTGCTGCAAACTTTTCTTTCGTGGAAGCTTCACGTCTATTTCAAGTGAGTGACATAAAATGTTTAAACTCAAAACAACATTTTGTGCCCAATTGTTTCCCAGAAGTAGTTTTGGTTTGAGGTCGAAGTTATCTTGCGTTCGCTATACAACAGTGGGTGATGGTCAGATGACTCGGCAGATTTGAAGTGTTTCTTTTGCACAGTGACTTTGTTCGGCAGACAGGGTGATTATCCTCGATTAAGTTTCCCTCAGGACTTTTGTAAAAGCCAAAATATGATCACACCTCAGATTTGGTCCTCTTAAAAGGCTGAAAAGTCTCCCGAGCACGGTCACTGCTTTCCGTCATTCCTTATCTGAATAGTAATTTAAAAAAGAAAATAAAAACATTGCGTGCAGCGCGCAACTGCGTCAGACTGGCCGACGGGATTTACAGTGAGTTATTAAATCGCGATAATCAAACATGGTTTTAATGATAATTCAATTTTAAACGAGAATACTAACCGTCAGTATAGTTTATCGTGGTTTATCGTGAAACCGGTTATCGTCCCATCCCTAATTATGAGACACAGATGAGTCATCAATGCACTCACAGTGCACCACTACGTCACAGCCAGTGACGTGGACACGATGAAGTGACATTGTCTTCAATAGTGTTCAACACACATAACTCTGTTAAAATCTCAGAAAATTTGGTTTGGGGTTTCGTGGCCCTTTAATAGTGTATTAGTAAATGTTGAAATTAATTTGATCTAAGATTAATAAATGCATGAAATATAAAATATTGTTCATGCTTAGTTAATTTGAACTAATGGTGTTAACTAATGAACCTTATTGTAAAGTGTTACCAACATAATAATAAAAAAAAAATCAACAATAAATCTGTAACACAGTATGTCCAGGAATGTAAGTCGGATTTTTCAAATTCTTGCTTGAAAATAGGAATGGGATGCCGAATATCCCACATACAACTTTAAATGGAACGCAGCATAAATCTGAGTCTGTGTTTTCAGATGTTTACTTTCTCACTCATTTAATGATTTTAAATGTGTGATAAACCTATTGTGACACTGAAAAATGTGATAGAGTAGTTACAATTTTTAGACAGCACCCCTCCACAGTTTGATACAAAGAAGTAATTTAATTTGCCTTTTTATCAATAGTCCATGTAAACTTGTAAAAATCGTGTTTATCTTTGTTAAAATAACAGGGAAAACTCATCCATCTTTTCTGGGAACTAGAAGATGATCAAGGATACTTTTCCCAGCAGTTCTATTGTGATTGTGAACATCTCTATTTTGAATGACGTTATTTCGCAAAGCGCGGTGAAAGCAATCCAGTCCTCAATTCAAACAGATTATGTTTCCTCTCTGAAGAAATCCTTACCCTTTTATTTTCCTTGACCTTTTTCTCTCCCCGTGTGTTTTACGATATGAGCTTCCCCGTGGAGTGTACCACAGCCTGAGATTACCACAGATTTCAAAGAGAAGCAACTTGTAAAAATCTCTACACGGCACACATGCGGCGTTTGATAGCTAGTACTTTTATTTATCGATAGTTCCAAAATACAATAAACGTCGTATTGTTGAATACACGCTGTCAGAAGTGTGCTGTTCTTCTGGTTTTGAGAATGGAGCAGCTTAATCTCAGTCGCAATCTCCCTCCCCATCCCCCAACTGTTATTTTGCTAATATGTTTTTAATGTTTGCGTGAAGCGGTCATCTTTTATAATTTGTTTTTGTATAAGCTGTGCGCCTATGTGTACGGAGAACATCAAAGCTGTAAAAATAGCTCTTCCCATTAAGCAAACTCGACCGCTCATTTCTTTCCCGGGGCCTCTGTTGCTCGCCCGTCCACACGGAGGCATTTTAAAACACTGCCTGTGAGATCCAGAGACTTGAAACTACTTATGCTTTGGAAAATATATCAGCTCTGAGACTTCGACGCACTCGCGAATGCATTTCAATGGCACAGAGGTGTATATGGAACTATGGAATGAATAAAATATCTACAGCTATAAGTCTTCCTGAGGTATAAACTCTAGAGTAATACAGGATTATGACAAGTGTGTTTACAAAACCAATTAATGATCACTGTTATAAAAAATCCGGCTTACAGTACATCAAACCCGAAGTGTTTGCATATGTGTTCTCGTAATAAGCACGCCGTCGAATGCTATTTAAAGGGACACTATGCAGTTATTTTAGCTTAATTTAACAGCTTCAGAGTTATTGAAATGGTTATATGACTTCTTTCGGGTTGAATGGGGGGCGTCTCGACCCCCTGGTGCCTGTGAGCGGAAAATCTCACGGCTCACGGCTCGCCGGCCTCAGCATCAGGAAGTATCGCGTGATATCAGCTCTCGCGATGTAACATTTTCATTTACGGCAACACTGCACATATCCAGGAACAAGGTCGAGAAGGATGGAGTTTGTCACACTTTTGTCATGGCGGAGCCGGCATATAAGATATAGAAAGCATTGTTGGAGGAACAGAGAAAGAGGAAACAGCAGACTGACCGAGTGAGGAGTCAGACGCGAGCATAGACGTAATTTGCGTGTGATATGTCCCCATTGAAACATCTCGCAGCACGGATGTACCAATACAAACAAATAAAATAAAACATCTCCAGGTAACTCTAGTAGAGCATTCATTTATTTCGTTTGTTAAATAAGAGGCGATCTGAAATGTGTTGTTTTTGAAATCAAGTGACCAAAGTGCTTGTTGCCGCTGCAATTACTTTCAATAGCCATGTTTCCATCGACACGTTTTTATCCGAATTAAGTGATATCGAATGAAAAATGCCTTATGGAAACAGTAAAATTCGATGAAATTTCATGAAAATCGACTCAAATGAAATACGATCGGTCTCATCGGATTTTTCTCTTGATCGATATACGGCTAATGCGATAAAAGCTGATGGAAACTTTATTTGCCGAATAAATAATGAATTGCGATTAAGTTTTATGACCTTTTATGGTTGCAACACGTCAGAAGACGAGTTCATTTCCGGCCAGTCTGTTTGCGCACACATGGCGGATGTCAACAAAGACAGATGTAAGTGGACAAAGCAATACAAAATAAAAAATGCTTCAACCAAAGGGTTATGAACCACGATCTCCCAGAACTGATGGCGCTGTCGTTCCCACACCACATTCACCTCCGCTGTCGTCGGGCATTTACGTGCATCGGCATCATCATAGCAATGTTTATAGCGTCGTTTTTTTCTTAGGTTAGTTTTGCTCGTTTTTACGTGGCTTGGTTAAGTTCTAATGTAGAATTTGGTCTGTTATTTCTGGTTAACAGACTGCGGCGCTGCTAGTATAACACACCGTTGCCATGGACGCAGTTCAGAGACGGAACAGACTATTTTCTTTAGCAGAAGCAATACTCGTTTTTAAATCAATAAACTCGTTTTTTAAGTCAATATTTTGTAGTCAATTTATTTATTTATTTATTTGGTTGATTTATATGTAATAAGCAGGATAATATATAGTGAGGTGGTTGTTATAGCGCATACAACCCCTTCAAGCTAACAACCGCCTCGCATATACATTATCCCATACATATGTCGCTATCAGCTGGCACATACCGGTAAGCATTATTAGGCTTCAACTTGTGAAATATTGATCATTTGTTGGTAGATGGCGTGATCCGTTTTGTCAAACAAAACTTTGTTCGCAAAAGTTTGCTTGAATGTTGTTCGATTCAGTGCGAAAATGAATGGAAACACCTTAAAATGTCTCAAATCAATTCAATATACCAATTTGATCGCAAAACAGCATGTGACGTCATTACGTACAGGTTTTTATTCGCTTTAAAGCCGTTTGATGGAAACACACTTTCACCAGCTTTATTCGCATGTGTTTTTTAACCGAACTTCAGATAATTCGATTGACAAGTAGATGGAAACATGGCTAGTGATTCAGTGTTCTGTTGAGATATTCAGACGGACGCACACTCATTGCGCAATCCGTTGTGGGGACAGAGAGACTCATTACTGTGAAATCACAAAACCCAATGCACAAAAAACATGTCCCTGCTTGAATTACAGCCACTAATAAACAATCGGTGTTGATGAGGAAAATAAACTATACTATTAGTAAGGATTAGAACCCAGAACCTGTGACACACATGGCAAAAGTTCTTCCTCTGGACCATTAAAGTTCATGGGGTAACACAGTCTCATCCCAATTCGTCATATAACTGACGTTTTTGGGACGTCTTTTGACCATTCGTCAATATACGACTTTTTAGGGCCCCCTTAAACGTCGGTAGATGACGATCCCGGGCCTTCATACAACTGACGCTTTACCTTTAACGTCAGTTAGGTGACGAGTTGGGTTTAGGGTTAGGTTTAGGTCTGGGGTAGAGTTAGGATCCCATGGCAGTCATCTAACCGACGTTTAAGGGGGCCCTAAAAAGTCGTATATTGACGAATGGTCAAAAGACGTCCCAAAACGTCAGTTATATGACGAATTGGGATGAGACTGCGCTGTAAGTTTAGGTCTGGGGTAGAGTTACGGATCCCATAACGTCATCTACCGAAGTTTAAGGGGGCCCTAAAAAGTCGTATATTGACGGAATGGTCAAAAGACGTCCCAAAACGTCAGTTATATGACGAATTGGGATGAGACTGCGCTGTATGGGGATATGTATTTAATCACGTGAAAATTCTCACCACTAACAACATCTATTAGATCTCATTAAATGACAAATTAAACACAATGTACTATTGTATACTATGTAACACGTCATGCCCTCCGATGAGTGGTATTTCCGACAGTAATGTTAAAAACAAGTATCTACACAGTTACTCTAGGGTTCGCTGTTTGACAAAAACAGCATTCTCGTACTGGTGCTCCTTTTAAATGACAATGCACACCTCGCATAATGAGCTGCATAACGAGCTCCACCCGAGATGACTTTCACCTTGTCTAGTGAGCCTGTCGTGATTGGCTGCTGGTTTTGATTGGCAATCCACTGGTTTTAACCACGGACCTCCTTTCCCATTATTGACTAATGATCCCATTCTCACCAGCAGTTTTCCTAGCACTAAATCTATCCACGACTCTTTCAGCTCCAACACAGTTGACTCACAGTGTGTTGACAGTGTATGGCTGTAGCTATCATTATTTCACCATGGAGGTCAGGGTACAGCAAGCATTTGATTATCAAATGGCGTATTTGTGCGAGCCGAAGCATGGAGAGGCTGTTTCAGCTGGCGCGGAAAAAGAAAGGCGCATGCAAATCACACAGTATTGCAGCAGAATGCATTATTCTTGTCCTCTTCATGTTGCTGTGGTAACTATTTAAGAGTCAGTCGAACGGCAGTGGGCACGTTGATGTATCTCTCTGTGTGTGTGCGCGCAGAAATTCGTGCTGTTGTGAGAGCAAGTGTGCATGCTGTTGTCTGTTTATATGATCCTGTGTTTGTTTTACCAATTCAAGGCTTTGTCTTTGCCCAGAGCAATGTCTTTTGACTGGTTAATTCGAAAACAGATGAACAGACAACGAAGGAGATGCACAGCAGGTGATGAAAAGTAATAGTGAGAGAGATAGGGAGGCAGAAAAGTGCTAGAGTGTGAGTGAGGGATGTAGCTGGACTGAAACAGAAAAAGAGAAAGTGATTGTGGCATATATGGAGAGAGATTGTTATGGAGGCGTATTAAGCCATCTTCGTGATGTGCGATGAATGAGTTCTATTAATGAAAGTGCAGGCGCTATGTGGACAGCAGACTCACCACACACACACACACACACACACACACACACACACACACACACACAATGCCTTTCTATCTCTCTAGACTCATCATTACCCATCATTACACCCCCATTTGGCAGCGACCCCTTTATCGATCATGGCCAATAACTCACCCCTGTTCACTCCATCTATCTCTATCTCTATTTTGGCATCTCCATGGCCTTCTCACACTGTACGCACTAGGCGACACATTCAGAAACGCAGGGCTGTCCCTCACGCCAACATCACACCTCTTCTTCTTGTTCTCACTCGCCCTTCCACACTGCTTGTGTGCTCGTCTGTCACTCGCACTCTCCGTCTTACTCCCTGCCTCACTTCCTGTTGCACTCCAAAGACTTTGTTCCACTTAAGTGTAGTGCACAATGTGAATTTGGAAGGGACTGAGGCAAAATGAGTGCAAAAGTAAGTGTCAATAAACATTATGCACTACACTAATTGTACAGCAGTCAACATTTGTGTAAGTGGAACTACTTTTCATCAAAGTTGTTTGGTATTTTACAATTAAAGTCCTGTTTTAAGATAGTTTCTGATTCAATAGAATGGTTAAGATTGTTTTTTAGACAGATGCTGCTCTCCGAGAATTTTCAGATTCTGTGGTAGCACCCCCACACCTCTACAATGGTAACATAGGTCCACAGGAACAATCCTTCATAAAACGCATAAAACTTTAGTTTACAAAGACGTGAAACTCACCGAGTGGTCTGGGGTGTTCACTGATATGCTCACACAAAAATCGCTGCAAAAGATGCTTTCCAACAGGTTTTATCGTAGTTTTTGTACAACTCCATTGACTTGTATTGTATGTTCTGTGATGTACGGTATTACTCCGCGCCGGAAACGGAAATAGGGTTGTTTGTATTCTTTCTGTAGTCTTATGCAGTCGCGGTATCGTAGGCTACACTATACAAGTGGTTTGCTTGCAATTGGCAAAGGTGCATTATCGCCACCAACTGGCCTGGAGTGTCTATTATTCAAGCTCTCAATGGAAGAATGTACGGTTGCTAAGGCGTTCGGAAAAATAGGTCTACAGTTTTACAACGAATGGTAAAACACCTGTTGGAAAGCATCTTTTGCAGGCGATTTTTGTGTGAGCATATCAGTGAACACCCCAGACCACTCGGTGTGTTTCACGTCTTTGTAAACTAAAGTTTTATACGTTTTATGAAGGATTGTTCCTGTGCACCTATGTTACCATTGTAGAGGTGTGGGGGTGCTACCACAGAAACTGAAAATTCTCAGGACAGCAGCATCTGTCTAAAAAACAATCTTAACCATTCTATTTCATCAGAAACGATCTTAAAACAGGGCTTTAATTGTAAAATACCGAACTTGTCCTTTAATATTACAATACCCGTTCTGATCTTAGGACAACTTTTGTGATTTTTTTTTTTGATCCACTTCAAATGTTGATTGCTGTATTTAAATAATGAAAGTGGTGCATTCACACTAAAAAATACTGAAAAGAAGTAGTGCACTTAAAATACCTGGATGAAACACTTTTTTTCCAATGCTGGATGACACCATAACCTCACTGTACAAAAATGGTTGGGATTTTATTGGTAAAAGACTGTAAAAATGTTTTGCTAAAACTGTTAATTGATTAACAGAAAGTTTCTGTATAATATACGGTGAATAACTGTGATAGATCTAACCATGCATTTAGCGTAATTTTACAGTAAAATACTGTTAAACAGTTTTTGGGAGTGAAAAAGAATAAGCTATTGTATAATTTACAGTGAAAAAAAAAACATAAATTGACATTCCCACAATTCCCTGCCTGACACATTTTATGTATTTTTGTTTATTTCTAATCAGTGTACATTATGGGATTTATATTGCATTTTTAAATTTGATGTGTGTCACCATCATGTGATTAGTGTTTGTGTGAATGACACTGTGTCACAGCTTCCATATATTAAAGGGTTCAGTTCACCCAAAAATGAAAATTACGTCATTAATTACTCACCCCCATGCTGTACCAACCCCGTAAGACCTTCGTTTATCTTCGGAACACAAATAAAGATATTTTTATTAAATCTGAGAGCTGGATCACTCCTCCATAGACTGCCTAAGGGACTGACTCTTGACGGCCCATAAAGTCATTAAAGAAAATGTTTAAATAATCCATGTGCCTACAGCGGCTCAATTATAAGTTTATCAGAGCGACGAGACTACTTTTTGTGCGAAAAAAACATAAATAACGACTTTATTCGACTATTCCATTACTTCCTTATGGGCGCATGCGCGAGAACTGAGA
Source organism: Hybognathus amarus (assembly GCA_030378365.1). NCBI lineage: Eukaryota > Metazoa > Chordata > Actinopteri > Cypriniformes > Leuciscidae > Hybognathus > Hybognathus amarus. The sequence goes on from JAQIUQ010007798.1 coordinate 157,807, forward strand.
TGACGACATTCTTCTTCGAATGCTTCTTGTTACCGGCTACTCACCGCTTACAGAGTATTGCCGCCACCTACCGTATACGATGATGTGCTGATATGGCCGGAGCTACTGATATAGGCGGTAATACTCCTAAGCGGTGAGCGGTGATGCTAACAGATATTAGTACTTCAATAGGTTGGTAAATTAACATTATTGACTGTAAATGTAAACATAAGTCTGTAAAGCCTAAAATAACATATTTTTTACAGTAAATTTCTGTCAACTACAACTGCTGTTTTGTTCCTTGCCTTTCTTCCTTGCCTGATGAAGGTCACATTTCAGTCTATTGTATCTCCACCTTCTATCTAAAAGCTGTCTGTGCTATTAGTTTTTCTTCACATTCTCACTTACTGTACAGAGAGCCATTAAAACATCACTTTTTTCACACTCTTTTCTCACACTTGCCTTCCCCCTAATCTCATCTCCTAATCTCAGTTTGCCACATTTGTCCTGCAGCACTGCCTCCCAGATACTACTGTATTCTGCCTCTACCCGTAACTCCTGCACAACCTCACATATCAGTAAATCTAATCAATACTTTCTATCTCTCATTCACCCATCCCCCATCTCTCTGTTGTCATCTCTTCCAGTCCATATCTTTCCACTTCTGCCGGCTTCGCTTCATCTCGCCATCTTTATTTCCTCTCCATATATAAGGAGCCTGTGTCTGTCAAATCTCTGCATTCTCTCGTAGGTCTTTGTTTCTGTTCCGCTCTCTGCACAGACGCATGCTGTCTGTTCTCTTTCACTCTCTTTGTGCATCTGTCTTCTGGTAAGGCAGCGAGTGAATAATCTCAACAACAAAATTACTGACAAAAATGTTTTTTTGAATTTGTCATTGATAAGAAAGTTGGGGCAAAAAAAGATGCATTATGATGCTAGTTAAACTGTTTTAATTAAAACATTGACTGGGAAAAAAATCTTCATGCCTTGAAATAGCTTGAATGTAACTCTACACCCTTGACTCATTTACAATAAGCGGTTCTATGAATATGCAAATTAGCCCCGCCTCTACTTACTTGCACCAGCTCAGAGATACATTTGTTGACGATCACACTTTGGCCTGATTGGTTACAATTGGTTGACTAGATTGTGACGTCAGAAACACCAGCAATTTCTTTGTTTCACTGCAATTCTAAGAAAATACTCAGCAATACTGTTCACTTATGACTTTGTGTACATAGTTTGTCTTAAAGCATATCAAACACTCCACATATGCACTTAAACAACATTAAAATCTGGATTTTGAACACAGGTGGACTTTAAAAGAAGAAAAATGTAGGTAGCTTTGATTAAAGGGCAATTTACGTTTGGCAGCCTTAAAACGCAAGCTTTTAAAGGGGTCATTAGCTGGCTTTTTAAATTGTATTATTTTGTTATCTGAGGTAAACTTATGACGTTTGCTTGGTTTTTACATTCAAAAACATCAAAATGAATAAGTAATAGAGGGAATGCGCGTGACGTCACCTCCGGCCGGAGTGCTGCAGCTTCTCACAGTGAGTGGCAAAAAGACTGAGCGGCTGTATATGTTTTCAGCGTGAATGCCGCGAAAAACAAACACAACACATATAAAGTGGGAAAGAGCTTCGCGATTGACTGTACAACTAGATTTGACAAAAAATCGGAAGTATATTTTTACAGACTGCTATAGAATGAGGAGAAAATGGATCGCTGCAATTCACAGAAACAACTGGACTCCAGTCAGTGAAAGGTGGATTTGCAGTTATCATTTTGTGTCAATATGCTGAATTTAGCTGTAAAACCATACCCATATATTTTGTATTGTTATATATATATATATATATATATATATATATATATATATATATATATATATATATATATATATATATATATATATATATTAACAACTCATCAATTAAATATGTATCATTCCATATTCTGCATTATTGGATGTTTTTTTTTAATAAACACTGACTAAAAAAACTATAAAGTTTTAGGGCTGGACGATATGATGATATATAGGCTATATATAACACTGATATAAGTAATCACCCAGATTTAAACCTATATTGTATTTATATAAAACATTCACAGGCAATTTTGCTTTATGTTTAGGTCTATATTGCTTTTATTTCCCCATTGTCGAAATCAGGCAAACATAAATGTCAGGCAACACGATTCCTGGCTGCATGTCAATAATATCCATGGATCACGATCTTTAGTAAGTTGTAAGGAACACTATATTGAGTCCAACATTTAATTTAAATTGATAAAATTGTTCATTTTAGTTGGATTTTCGCAGTTTCCCCTATTAAATCCAGTCACGCAACAGATCTTTTGCCACTCGGTCAGGCTGAGAGGGGGTTGTTCCGGCGGGAAAGTCACGTGAATGCATTCCTTTTATTGGCTATTTTCTACCCTAGTTTTGAGCCAAGTTTAAAAAGACTCTCGCACTCGCACTGAAGATTTGGAAGTAAACGCTTTGAAAGTAAACAGAAGTAAATTGTTACGAAAACGTTGAATGTTGTAAAATGGCATACATGATTCGACCCAGAGTCTGAGTGTTGCACAATTCCGGTCAGATCCAATATAGACGGCACAGCACCGTTCTTAATCGGTCTGTAAATCCAGTACTCGACCTGTGTCTTGTTTACAAAACAATCCTCAGTGAAATGAAGCGAACAGACGGACAATGTTTTACCTCATCAGCTGGAACGTCATTAAAAATAAAGTTTATCCATGCATCAGAGGAAGCATATGCAGCGACTGTCTTCTACCACAACCAGGCACTGCACAATATTTTGAATTGCTCGGTAGCTCGATCCGGTTTGTCAGTCACGAGGTAGGCCTATGTTATTTAGCTATTTTATTTGCGTGTAATGCGCGAATCAGTGGGCGGGGCTAAACTGGCTGTGTTGAAGTAGGCGTTGATCTTCAGCGGGGGTGGTGTTTTATCCTCTTTGACGTCATAGTTCCCCACTTTGAAAAACGAGTCGTTTGCTGATCCTGGTGTCAAATAAAGCTTTTATTGGACTAACAAGGACATTTTAAGTTCTGAAAATTACAGGATATTCTTATAATATGATGACCTCTAGATGTCAAAAGCTCAAGGAAACTTTGATTTCTCATTTCATCGTATAGAGTGTTCCTTTACAAATTGACATCACCCACTACTTGTCACGGTGTGGTGCAGGCAGAAGAACAGGAGGAGTCCAGGTTCAAACGAAGATAACTTGAATCCCAAATAACAGGCATGAAGAGCAGGTAAACGGGCGCAACACAGGGTAACATGCAACAACGACCAACAAAGACTGAATCAAACAGAGGGAACTAAATACACACACTAATGAACTAAAAATCTCCCATTACTCACTATATAGTGGACTATATAGTGAGCTCGCCATTTTGTAGTGCTGTCCGAATGTATAGTGATGATTATTATACCCTATATAGTCCACTCAATGTATCCCAGAATGCATTTTGAAAAGTAGTGTACAACCGATGGTCACTAACCTAAGCCCTGCATACCATCATGCATTGCGCTGATCGTAAAAATAAGTTATAATCATGTGTGGAGTAGCGAATTATAACAAAAACGGCCAGAAATCACTTTTAGTTTTTACATTTTGGAGAAATAAGCTCAATATAATGTAATGTATTTATTTTAAAAAATCTATTTAGCCCAGAGCCGGCTCCGCACCAGCTGACAGATGATGTAATCAACGGTGCCGAGAGACGATCAGAGTAGTGTCCGAAAGTGGCTTCTATTATGCTGGTAAGCTCACTATAAAGTGCTCTGCTCTCTACCCCCAACATAGGGGGTAGGGAGTAGTGCTTTGAGTGGAGATTTCGGATGCAGCACAGGTAATACAGAATACAGTGATTAACAAGACACAGGTGATGAAGGTAAACTGATGAGGGTTGACATGGAAACTGAAGAGTGGCGGAAAAACAGAACAGGACAAAACCAAAAAACTAGAAAACAGGGGGAAACAAAGAGTCAACTGTGACACTACTGGCCTGGCATGAATAATACAGTGCTTTTAATCGTTTTTGACGGATCCTTGTGAACAGTGATCATTTTGACAAAGCTGCCGCCTGTAGCAAACGCAAAAAAACACTTTTATATTTTTAGTACATCATTGTTGTGTAAACTCTTAGATAATCCAATCATAGTATGTTGGGGATTGTTCTGCTAAAACCAAAACTCAAGTAATCTGAACCACTTCACCAGCAGAATAATCAGCTCACATTCATACATCCTATATATTGTATATAGATACGATATTATTCAGTGAAATTTTCCCAATGCCAATGAAGCAAAGACCTCCCAGCCAAATACAGTACTTCCAGCCAAGAAACTGCCAATGAGATGAATGGGATTTTTCCCCTGGTTTTAAACACAGCCCACCTTGGATGGGGCTGGCTTGAGGGTAGCCAGATGTTGATAAAAATGAACAATGCCATTCACTGGATGAACTGCGTCCTCGGTTCTCTCTTCCTCTCTCTCTCTTGTCCTCCCTCAATCTTACATTATATGTTGTTTTCTTCATTATATCTGAATCTCATGTAGGTGCCAGGTTCTTCCAGTCTAGTTCTCTTTCTCTCAATCTCACTTGAACTCAAGTGACACAACAATTAGTATTTTACCACTGTCCTGCCCTTTGAGTTTTTCATCTCTCTGTCCTTTTATCAAAAAATACACATCTCCACTGGACCCAATTAAACAATCCAAGGCTTTAAAAGGTGAAAAACAAATTAACCTATTGTGACTTGTCAAGTTCAACAAGTGCTTGTTTTTATTTATTTATTTATTTTGGGATCATTATTCTCACAAAATAATTGTAACAATCTTGTATCTTTAAGGAATAAACAATGCAGTTGTGTTGCAGGCTCATATATCAAAGATAATTTGTTAGTCTCTTGACTTGTCCTCTTTGTAGATGATGACCTACACAGGGAAGATTGTTCTATATCTTAAAAGGCTCTTTAAATCTCTGATTCATCTCATATAGCAGCTTGAAGAGGGAACACTCTCTATTCTCAGTGTTGAAGTGCACACCGACTGGGCAGGGAGCCATATCTCACCGCTGATAATTACAGAATACTAGACTTTCTTCATACAATAGATTAAACATTTGTTTCAGTGTACACTGATGCAAGCTCAATTATAACCTCATGTTATATACATAATTAATGATGAATCTGCACCAATCTGACCAATTAAACACTCGCTTTAAAGAACACCGTGTCCAAAACTGAAGCCTGCTGCCTCACTGCCCACTGTGCATTTTTGTGTGGAGATTCCTAGAAAATTGATTTCAATAAATAAGCTTTAGTTGATGATAGTTTAGTGAATATTCAAAAACTACATTGCTTATTTCTAAAACTACAATCAGAATTTAAAGGGAATTTGAAGCAGTGTTGTTTTAGTATTATTTAAATACTATTATAATTTGTATTGTATTGAACTATTATAATTCTAATTAGCTTTTTATTTCTAATTAGCTGAAAATTCAGCTTTATTTCAGAGGAATAAATTACATTTTAATATATATTAACATAAAAAAGTCATTTTAAATTGTCATAATATTTCACAATATTACTGTTTTTTTGTGTATTTTTTATTAAAAAATTGCAGCCTTGGTGAGCAGAAGAGACTTCTTTTAAAAACATAAAAATCTTACCGATCTTAAACTTTTGACCGGTAGTGTATATACAGTATATATATATATATGGCTAAATAATCACCAACAAAATGATGGGGTGAAATGGGCTGTAATGCATGGGGCACCAGGTAAAATCTTGCCAAAAATTGGTCCGGGCCGGAGATGGCAAATATGAGCCAGATGCTGAATGTACCGGAAAATAGGCTTTGATGAGGACAGTGATGATGGTATAAAACATCTGCTCAAACTGAACCATTCCAACTTACAAAAGGTATCATTAAATGCTTCAATTTATTCTTCTGTAATTATTACTCTAATATCAGGAGTGTTTAATATTATCGCTACTGAATATGTAATAATGATTGGGGGAACATTCACGCATTTAAGGGTTAACAAGTAGAAGGGATATCATTCATAAAGACAATGACAGATTAAGACAAATTACTGTCAGCTTCTTAAGACATCCTTATTTAGGCATTCCTTTTTGTCTCTTTCGCTCTTGTCTCTCTTGCTCCTCTTTCTAATTTTCTCTTTCGCTTTGTCTCTCTTGCTGCTTTTTTATATCCTTTTGTCTAACTATGCCCATCTGTGTATATATACTCTATTGATCATAAGTGAGTTGGGATGAACTGGGCTCTTCACACAATTGTCTTCTGGCAGGCAAGTGATGGATTTTGGTACTTCTGCAGTCTTCTTTGATTAATGGGTGGAGGCCACAGTGGACAGGGCAAGCGACTGCGATCAATTCGCCAATAATTCCATATTTACACATCATCAAAAGAAGGGAAAAAGAGAGGAAGACACAGAAAGAGCAGATAATAAGTCATGAGAATCTACATTTAATGTGCAATAGATGTATTTACTGTGGGAAAACTAGACCATTCTCCACACTGCAGAAAGCTCCGCCCATCAATCACATCATTCTCTCTTGACATATTCGTAAATATTCTGGCCAAAATGTAGAAATTACATATGCTTTCAACTACTTATATGAGATTTGCACTCCCAGCGTAAACATATTACCATGTTTAAAAGTGCATTCAGTTTTTGTTAGTCATCTTAAATAAATATGGTGTGCCATGTTGAAATGATATGACCCCTGATGTTTCACTAAATGTTGGAGAAAATCCTCTCTCTCATTGGTGGCTGCCTCTATAGATAGTAGTCCGGTTGTTTGGAGATGCAAAGAGCGGAAATTATACAATGAAACGCACTTATCATCGTGATTTACCAGTGGAGACAACGGGAAAATTAGTACCTGTATGGCTAAAATACAGACAAGACAAGCATAATCATCAGTACGGCATACACAAGATGGAAACATTTGATGGTGAAAATCCAGAGTAGGCCTATGATGCCCAGGTTTCTGCTTCGTTGTTGGACGTGTATTAAGGGAATTAATTGTTGTGTAGACGCTTGTTTAAAAGACTTTAGTATCAGATTAATTTCCATAAAACTCAGCAACATTCAGTGCTGATCCATGTCGGCAGAGCACCGTCTACCATTGTGGTATTAGCCGACTTAAAGTCCAAAAACGTATAGTACAGAAAGAACTACTCACCATCAAGAAAAGTCAACAGAATCCCAAAAGAAGTATGCTTTAGCATACAGTTAAAGCCACACTGTGGAATTTTTGGCCACTAGAGGGTGCTCGACCAGTTACTTTCACGTCTAGCGTCCTAGAGGCCACAAGCTCCGCAGCTTTGTCGCAAATTAAAGTCAACAAACAGTCAACCGGTTTGCCTCCCATGTCTTTAGATTGTGAGCGAGTGGGGTGAGCCCCGTGGGGCTTATCATGTCTGTGAGTGAATGTGGGCGCGGGACAGCGGGACTCTGAATGGATCTTGCGGAACAGCAATGTGACTCCCTAGCTAGCTCCCTCAATTTGTGAAATTGGGTAGCTTAGCTGGGCACTGGAAGGGGCCAGCACCATAGAATTTTGTTAGGGATCCCAATTCGTCAGGGAACTCCCCGACGAGGAGGTCCCAGGATGACAGGGAACGTCTCGGTTACATGTGTAACCCTCGTTCCCTGAGTACAGAGAACGAAGACGTGTCTTCCTTCGCCTGTTGCTGTCGCCCTGTACTCAGGGAACGAGGGTTACATAACTGAGTCGTTTTAACTTTAGTGTTTTATTTGATACATTTACCTTTGATGTTAACATATTTTAAACGTAATAAACAGCAACTTCGACATCACAATTGTGTAATTACATATTGCCGCGTACACACCAGGCTCCACCCTCACACCTTCACAATTATCAGCATCATCAGAATACTAATCATTGCCACCTGTCACCAATCACCATCACCCTGCAACACCACTCCTTACAACCCACCACCACACACACATTCATCTGATCTACAACTAGGACCACCTGAAGAACTGTATTACTAATACTGTTGATATTTAAAATCAACCCAAACAAACACACCCCTCTCCTCAATGCCCCGCCTCCAAAGCCTTCCCCCTTCAATCCTAACCGGCGAGTCGAGTCTTGAACGCCTATTGCGGGCATGTGTGGTGAGTGCACTAACAAGGACACTAAACAGTAAACACTGCATTCTATTAACCAAAAATATTTTAACTGACTCAAAGTCTGGTTTTCGTAAAACACATAGCACTGTCACTGCCACTATGAAAGTGTTAAATGATTTTATAAGTGCTATTGATGCAAAAGAATATTGTGTTGCACTGTTTTTAGATCTTTCAAAGGCGTTTGACACAGTTGACCACTATATCCTGTCTCAGAGATTGGTGGATATTGGAATGTCTTCAAAAGCAGTCAAATGGTTTGATAATTATTTGAGTGGCAGAACACCAAAGTGTTCGTGTTAATGGTGTGTCTTCAAACTCTTTATTTATACAAAATGGTGTCCCCAGGGGTCCATTTTGGGTCCCATTTTATTTACTATTTATATAAACGATTTGTGTCAAAATGTAACAAATGCAAAATGTCATTTTTATGCGGACGATACCGTATTGTATTGTTCTGCTCCAGCCTTGACAAGTGCTATTGAGGATCTGCAATCTGCTTTTAAAATTATTCAGCAAAATCTTCAGACATTGAGACAAAATCAAGGAACACAGAAGATGCTTGTCCAATTGCTACACTAGATGAAAAAGTAATTGAACAGTTTCAGTCTATAAATATCTTGGTTTCCAAATTGCAAAATCAGCTAAAATTTGACTGTATTCCGACAATGACGCAATTTAAAAGGAGGATAAAGGACTATTTGAGTACTAGATGCACATGTACTGTTACTGAGAGCTGCTGGTGATTATGTTGAGATTATGTTATGTTGCCAAAAATGTACTGTTTTTTTTGTTTGTTTGTTTTTTTGTCTTTTCAATTGTTCGTATTGTCGTGTATTTTTTAATATGGAACTATTTATTCTGCTGTCTTGGCCAGGACTCTCTTAAAAGAGATTCTGAATCTCAACGGGACTATTTCCTGGTAAAATAAAGGTAGATAAACGACAAGGAAGCACAAAACATGAACATACATACACAAGAGTAAACACAAACAAGTGAGAGTGGTATTAGTTGCCAAAAGCACAGTAGGTCCAAGACAAATGTCCCTCAACTCAAAAAGCGTTACTCATGTATGGAGCGGAATCAAAAACAACTTGCCGTCTGTTTTCAGGCCTTTTTCGCTTACAGGTAGCTCTCTCTGGCAGTGGAAAGCTTTTCTAATATTATCGCGGGTCCTGCTCATAACCCTTCATTTTCCAATGATATTCTTATGAGCTTTTCTCTTTTGTAATGTCTCTCAGCCATCTCTCTTTCTACAGTCTTTCTTCAAATCTCCCTCTTGAGATTTCCGATCTCCAACTTTCAATCGTTTTTCAATTATTGCTTACCCCATCTTTAAGACACAATTTTCACAAACCTTGAAATGTGTATGAAATCCAGCAACTTTATTTTTCTTAGAAGAGCTTATTGTAATGTCCTGCACATATGTGTGGGCTAAGGCCTGAATATCCACTGACCCTTAAACCGCCCGCCCAGTGTCTATCCGAATATATAAAAAAAATACTTTTTTGAAAGTTCAAAGTTCAGAAAGTTTAGAGATCAGTAACCAATTCTCGTGAAGTGAGAAAACCAAGATGCGCAGACACAAATGTCTTGATATCAAATTCTGAAATCGTCTCTGTTGAGTGCAAGACGTTTTCCAGAGTTCTCTGAGGCCACTTCAAGTCAGCAGTTCAGTGATATGCTGCTTTGGCCAGGGCCCCTTTTACCCTCCATTAGACAAAGTGCAGGCTGGTAGGATTTTGTCCCTAAAGCTTCAGGCCGGGCCAGAGAACAAGACTCGGCAGAACTGGGATCAGGACACATGTGTGTGAGAGATACAACTAGATCTGGCTGCTGGATTCGATTTCAGCTGATGTTGCACTGAGAGCTTCTTGCCTACAAAGCCACGGTATGTGTGTGAAGTTTGTGTGAGCCAGTGTATATTTGAAGTGTGTGGGTTTTAGGAAGTGAGAAATCCATAGAGAACAAGAGGGTGCAGGAAAATAAGCATGCCCTGTTAGCACAAATGTGTTTGTGTGGGTGTACATTAACATCTATGTGGGCTGGACAGAGGCTGAATATGCAAAACAATGCGAACAAAAGATGATTTCTTCTCGACGGACTACACTACTTTTGCTGTTAATCAAACTACATTTCCCCTCTATTTTGTACACACACCTTAGCGGTAGCTTCGTCTGACCTTGAGCAAAAGAATTAGTCAACCTTTCTCTCATTAGACACAGCTGAGGTAATCTCAACATGCCCGTAAACACGACGCTTAAACTCAGAACCTGACAAGCAATTACAGCGAGATGAGTCCGGCTCGCCCATCAGCCATGTCTTAGGATCACCTTCGCTCGTATGTGTGCCGTTACAACTGTAATTATTGTATTACTGACCTTGTTGGCTTGGGGTCCTTTTCAATATGTTGTAATTATCCCTCGTTTTTTCTTATTGGTATTAACAATGGAGCTTTGTGTTCTCACTCCTGTTGTTCAACAAAATAGGATTTGAGGAAAAAGTGTGGTTTCCTCAGTGCGACAGAGGTTGTGTGTGCACAAATACACATCTGCGACCCCATTTATACCTACCTGGTATAGAAGAGCCGCCTCAGTGATGTGATAATCACAAGTGGTCAGGTGTAAATATGGTCCAAAATATTTTGTGATCTGCTCACTCAAACTACATGTGGAGGTGTAGGGCTCTATCTTGCACCCGGCGCAAATGACTTTATACACTGACGCATTTATCATTCCTATTTTGCACTCGCGCAAAGCGGGCTTTTTTCCTCCACAGACGCACGTCGGTAAACTAGGAAATGAACTTGCGCTCCCTGGGCGGGTCGGCGCAAAAAGGAGGCGTGTGTCGGCGCAAACAATCCCTAATGCTATTTTGCAGTTCCAGAAAGCAATTGCGGCAATGACCAAAAAAAACCTGGTCTTAAGTCAGTGGTGCGTTGCGCGTACATTCAGATGCACGCATTCATTTAAGCATGCATGCTTGGCCATAATACAGAGTGTGAACAACGCGCATACACTGCAGATGATTCTCTCATCCACACAGATGCATTTTACTTTTTGCAAATGATACATTATTATAAGGAAAAATATATAAACATGAGGGAAATCATTGTTGTGTCCATGACGATGGGAAAAATAGGCATAAAGCTTAGGCCTACACATTTACCCAAATTATTATATGCATTTTTAACCGAAGCTAATTTGGGTGGGTTTGTCCCATCCCCAATGTCACTTCTCTTTCTTTTACGGCCCTGACGAGAACATCAATCTCCTCGGCTGTGAACCAATGCTGAAGCGCACCTAGTAAATGCGCCGTTAAATAGAATTGCGCCATGGAACAAGCGCACCTTGTTCATCATGCTCTTAAAGGAATGTGATATGACGCTCTTATTGGTTTATTTCCGTTACGCCCAAACCACACCTATGAATAATGAAGCTACTCCAGACCAACCCTCTTTAGATTTGCGCCAGGCACAAGAGGCAATTATCCCGCTGGGAAAATAACAACAGTGCTGGGATCCGCCCACAAAGTTACTTGCGCTTTGCGCTTTTACACTTGCGTTTTAGATCGTTAAAATAGGGCCCGTAGTGTTTCTGTTGTTAACATAGTTTAATTTTTTGTATTTATAAACATAATAATTCTTGGTTAACAGTTACTGTAAATGAGAACTCCGCGCAAAATGAACCTTTGGTCTAATACAACATCGGTACCTAGTCAAGCGTTCTCTGAGATTTGTTTTCATGATAATCAAATGTAAAGAGTTTTATCTCTAAAAACTGTATAGCGTATAACGCTAGTAATGGGGGCATTGACTAAGTAAAAAGAAATCGCTAGTTTATACCACTAACAAGACTCAAAATACCCCCACACTAACATGGTAACATAATGAGGGTCCATACATGCAAAACGAAGCATTTGAGAACTTTGTAAGTGTACAGACCGATTAATAAGAAGATACTTTATAAAGACAGTTCACTTCATGTATACAGACAGGAGCCATCTTAGAAAATAGTCTCGATAAGTCAAACCACGAACGTCGTGCTGAGTGAGCTGAACTGTATGAAGTTCAGCGAACTTGTGAACTGTATGAATGGCGTTCGGGTATCGACTTATCAAGACTAATTTCTAAGATGGCTCCTGTCTGTATACACAAAGTGAACTGTCTTTATAAAGTATCTTCTTATTAAACGGCTCTGTACACTTACAAAGTTCTCAATGCTTCGTTTTTGCATGTATGGACCCTCATTATGTTACTTTGTTTGTGTGGGGGCTATTTTGAGCCTTGTTAGTGGTATAAACTAGCGACACTTAAAAGCATAATGACAATTGAAAAAAGTTTGATAAACACTGAGGTTTCAGCTTGCACAGTGCGGTGCATACCAAACGCATACCAGAACTTCAAGGTGTGTACACCCTTACTGACCTAAAAGCACAAAAAAAGCTCCAATTTGCTCAAAATCAGTTTTAGGATTCTGTTCTGTGGAGCGATGAAACAATCATAATGTCTTTAGGATGAATGACGCTGTTAGCTGTAAAACGTGAATCCACCCCCAGCCATCATATCACAAAAGACACCAAAACATAAGATCCACAAATCAAAGAAAGGTTTGGGATCTGGAATTCGGAGCCCAAAAGGAAGTACTTGAAACATTTATTGTGTTGAGCTATTTCATTCACTTTTGTTTGATTTGTTCATTGCAATCAGCTTAATGTAAATTCTAGATTATAACTTTTCATATACAGTATAAGGCCGTGTGTCCACCAAAGCGTTTTTAGCCCGCTGAAAACTCTAGACGCTCTGCTGAAGATGCCGTGCTTTGGGCGCTTGAGAGCGTTTTGGCAGCGCAGCGTTTTTTCCGTTGAGATGTTTTGTTGCTATGATACAGAATTTCCGCAGCAGTTTGAATGTTGTGACAGTTGGTCGGTGTTGTATTAGTCCCGCCCCTCCTCCACTGTGATTGGACGGCTGGGTAAAAAGTGACAGTGATGAGCACTGCATTTTATCCAAAGTTGAACATTTTTCAACTCCCAGCGACCAGTAAAAAAAAAAACGCTCAGCGCCTCGTTACGCTCATGGCGTTTAAAAACGCGGCGCTCCCATTGAAAACAATTGAAACATACGCCAGGCGCATGCAAAAACGCTTTGGTGGACACATGGCGTAAAGTTTCAGTCTTTTTGATGTGCACTGACACAAAACTATTGGAATTGAGATAACGCTCCTTTAACAGGCTGGTTCGTGCAATTGCATGAGCTTCTTTTCTCTGTGCCCTGGCTCGAGTGGGTGAGGCAGGTTGTTAGCAGCAAAGGGACATGAAGGAGGATGATTTTAAACTTCTACATGCTACAAGTCATTTTGATCAATGTCTGCAGCAGCACTTAGCTGAGAGGGCAACAAGAACTGCTGAGAAATGAAATCCTCTGTGTGTACAGGTCTGCACTGATGCAATGTGTGCACCAGCGACTCGCTTTTATCCTTTATCTCACTGTGTGATAGTATAGGCATGGTAGCAGTCACACCACTCAAATAAAAAAAGTTCCCAGTCTATAATAAGCATCTTTCCCCACCGCTTTTGTAGAGGCTAACAAACCTGCTGTGCTAATGAAAGAAAAGACTGTTATCATTGAATTTAATGCAGGGCTGAAAGCGCCATTCTCCTGGCTGAACAAGTCAAAGCCAACAAGACGTATTTTTCCCCCTTTTCTCTCCACTGCTTTTTAATTCTTTGACAAATTTGGTACAATGAAAAAATATGAAAGCCAAACCGTTGTATTAGCGAAAGAATCTTTCGCTCTGGCTGATTTTTAAATTAACATTTCCAGAGAATCTGGAAGTAGATACACCAGAAACCCCATTTATTTAAATATATGCATTTATTGTCTGGACTTGAGCAAAAACATGACCTCTTAAATTCATATGCACAGTTCAACATTAAAGGGTCACTCCACCTCTGGAAAGATGAATGTGTATTTAAAATGGGTAATTTCTAGGGATGCTCCGATATCGAGTCAGCCAGAGAGTTCGGTCTTCGGCTTGATCATAACAATTTTTAACTCGATCGGATACTCACTAACTTGGCCAATCTTACAAACCGATCGCGATCTGATGACGTCAACGCGTAGAAGTACGTGATACTTATATTGGAGAATGTTTAATTAAACCTTATTTGTTACATGAGAGTTCTCCATGTTGGAGTTTAAATGTTTCTATTTACTTTATTCTCTTTAACATTGAACAATGTTTAATTAAACCGTAATGAGTTGTATCAAACCACTTCAATTTGTTCTTTTAGGAGTTTAAATGTTGTAATCATTCTTGGTTAACAGTTAAATGATAACTCCACGTAAAACCATTAAACTGTTCCATTTTGTTTGGATGAAAGACAACAACTCCCAGAATGCACTTGCTTCACTGCCCTAGGAGGAAACGCCTACCGGTAACCTTGCAGTAGTTAAACAACAGTCTAAGCTAATCTAGTGAGTCTCTGTGATGAGTCTGCCCGTGAAATGTTTTTCAAGATCGCTCAAAATGCTCAGGGATCCGGCTTTTGCGTTCTTAGCAATGTTAAAACGCACATCAACCGATCACTTGTTTGGCGTTCATGTAAACACTACATTCAGATTCACCAATCAGAATGAATTCAGTTAGATTGAAACAAAAGCTGTGCATGTAAACAATGAATGGCGACTGCAGAAAGCAAAAGCTGAATCCAGACATGACAGCAGACCGGAAAAAGAGGATGGTAACCCCTAAAGTTACTACTCGGCTTTCTCCACAGAACAAGAGCCTGCTAGCTTAGCTTCCAAAAAAGATGGCTGACACTATGTGTAATCCCAATCCTCCATAATGCATCCGTCTGCGTATTCAGTACCTTCGTCCATATTTTCAAAAAGTTTCTGCAGGTGAAATCAAACGCACTGGCACTGATCTGTGATAGGTCTGTTAGCAGCATTAGGTCCAACCCCCTATGGGCAGGTTTGAAAGGGTGGGGACTAGTGCTTGTAGTCTTTTCAGAAATCCCCCCTCTTACACTTCCTCCTACAATGACGTAAAATGACTATTTTTGTCATTGTAGGAGGAAGTGAAAGGTAAATAGCAGATTTCTCTCATCTCAGGGGAAAATGAGAGAGTGTTGCACGACCATTCAATAGTATAACTGGGTTTCTGATAATGGAAAGCTTAATGCAAATGGTTGGAGTGAAATAAGAGGTACCGTTTAGCCTATCAGATGTGCAGTAAAGGATGTGTTTGTTACTGTAGCAAATACACCCATAATTTGTCCAAATAATCTTTCAATATCAAAATAAACTGAAGAACTGGCATCAATAAGAACTAAAGCCCTATTGAGAATGAGGAGTCACGTGCCGATTTGGGCGGGGTCTGAGCCGGTCGGCCATGATGGTAGGAGACGCTATCGGTTACCAACGGCAACGCCTTTAAAACCCTATGTTAGAACCCCACAGAGACGCGACTAAACATTCCAGAGAGCTCTTTAATTTTCACGCATTTATTATTTTCGTGCATTTATTATTTTGGCAGGACAGAGACGGATCTAAGAATACGAGAAAAAGGAAGAAAGTAAAGCAATGCAAAAAGATAAGGCGAAAGAAAAGGGACCTTACAGGAACAAACTCACACTAAGCGCAAAACAGCTGTATTTGGAGAAGCAGCATCAAGATATTTGTTCTTTTGCAGAATTATAACAGTATTATCATTTTATTATTATTACTTATGTTGTCCATGAAACTTATATTGTCCAAATATAAATATATTTCAGTTCTCAATAAATATTGTTAAGCCATATCAAGTTGTTTCAAACATTTATTTCAAAGAAATAAAAAAGTAATGAACAAGGCACTCAAACAACACTTGCGTATGTTCGTTAAGGCACAGCAAACAGTGAAAATCGTATACTCAAAGGCATCAGCCAACCGTGCAATCCAGCGTCTCCTCGTCAGATACTCTCCCTGATGCTGTGTCCATTTCGATAACCTAAAAAACTGTATTCCATTGTTCCTATGTTTTCCATATGTCTCGTGTGAGTTACTGGAGGAGTTTTTAACGCAGCAGTGACTTCCAGGCATGGTAAAACAGTGCGGAATTGCGAGAATCTCCTCTACTACCGAGCTAAAAACACACGTAAACAATACGGTTTTGCCGTGGGAATCCAACCAACATGGCGGAGAGGGGAGGGGCTTTGTACAATGATGTCAACTCCTCATTCTCAATTCGGGTGGGACTTGTTTAAATTACAGAGGTTGGTGTGTCTATTTTCTATATGTGGGCGTTACAGAACATCATGTGATGTGGTTCAGACCTGTGAAACCCTTTTTTTTGCATTCTGCACCCATCTGTTATTCATTTAATTGCACACCACTGTATTTGTCTTTTTCATGCTGCATCTTATTCATCTCATGGCACAAAGGCAGAGTAGAAAAGTAATTCAAGAATGACCATTTCTGTATGTATGAATGAGTTTTGCTCTTTTTGTGTGTGTGTGTGTGAGATATGGCATCACCTTTGCGAGGAACACATTTCCACTTGACAATAAAGATTTTTCAGACTCTTTTCAAATACGGTGAAAATTTTCAACAAAGAGCTGCTGACCTTTAGAAGAAATTGGACGGCTATAATTCTTTCCTTATAGAATTCTGTTCTTGAATACAAAAGTAAAAAAATAAAAATAAAAAAACATTCCAGGTAAACACTTCATGCCCATGTTCATTGTGCCAGAAACACATCTTTCGGAGGCTTATTTTGCAGCTTGAGCGATTAGACATGGTACAGAGAGAGACTGACAGTCCTCTACGCACTATAGGGTGCAAAATAAGCGAGGAGGGACAAGGACACGCTCATGATGGGAGAGTATTTCTTGATGAATTGATGGGTAGTGAGACTTTGCTTATTTCATTCTTGGAAAGAAATTATCAGCCAGAAGTGCACGTTGACTGATTTTAAAAGCCCTACTCACCTTGCAGCGGACTGCTTTCGGGAAAATGGTTTATGTGAAAACACTCTGATTTAAAAGAGTGGGTGATGGATTGTGATTAGGGCAGTAGATTTGTGACAGAAGTCATTTCCTGAGGCAAAGTCATCCAAAGATTATATAAAAGAGGGATGTTTTACCTCCGAAAGCCTTGCCGGTTTCTGAAGCCCTCGCCTAGCGTCATATTCAGCCAAATCTAATTAAATCTAACCGTTCAATGTCCCGCAAACATGTATCATTATCTGACGTTTGAGTCATTTCATTTATGTTTTTAATTTAGTTTTTGATAATGACATTGCTTTAAGTCATTCTTGTACCAGCAATATTCAACTTTGAGTTTTAAGGACGTTTCCGTAACTAAAGCAGAAATTATCTATCCGGATGGAGGACGTACGCAGAGTGTCCAGAGAATTGTCTAGATGTTAGCCGTGAACACTTTTCTCTATGAAGTCAAAAATGTCACACTGAATAGTGATGCGCGGGTCAGCTTTTTTTCCAACCCGTGGGTCCCGCTTTTATGAAATTATTTGGCCCGCCCCAGCCAGTGTTGCCAGATTGGGCGGTTTCCCGCCCAATTGGGCGGTTTTGTAATCTTTTTTGTGGGCAAAAATGGGTTTGGGCGGGTGGATAAAAATTGGGCTGGTTTCCGATCAGTTCAGCGGGTTTTTGTAGCCGGTACTTCAGATCCTTCTTTCAGCGACTCTCTGTATAATCTCACTCACTCACATATAGGCTACACACCCACTACAGGTCTAATCTCAAAACAGACACGTTCCCTTCAGCTCACTTCACGCACGCCGGCTTGCGCGTAATGGCTTGACATCAGCTACATTCCGTCCGCTTATTGATTGCCTAAGTTGTTCGCATTATTTTACATAAAATAAGCTAGTTTAATAGTAGGCTAGAATAGCCTACTTTTGCGTTCATTTGATTTCTGAAATCAGATAGGCTAAGTCGAAGGCCGGTGTACTTTTGCGTCCATTCCTTTTCCCTTTTTACTCGTAATTGAATAACGAAAAACATGCTTTCTTTATTCGTTTTTAGACTGGTAAAACGATATTCACAAACTTTTTTATTTTCTTTATATAGGCCTACAATGCTTAGATATTTGACTTATAGGCCTATAAAAAAGAAAGAACAAAAACATCTTTTTTTTTCTTTTCTGGTTTGGCCAGAGCTCATCTACGGACATGGTTTGGCCTTAGAAAACCAGTAAAATCTTTTTTTTTTTTCATATTAATTTGTGAATATTTTAAATGTTTCATAAAGGGACAAAATAAACAATACCTTAATATTTATTTTTTAATTATTATATAAAACTAAACATTTATTATCTAGGCCTATTTATTTTATTTATTATACAATGTGTATTTTTATTATTATTATTATTTTGAAAAACGAATGGACGCAAAAGTACACAGACCAATGGGTCATTTTAAAACTAGTTAATGATTCTAATGTGTTTAAATGAGAAACCATAGCGAGAAACAAGGCAAAAAAAATTGGGCGGTTTTTTTGTGCATTCTCGCGGTTTTTGACGAGGTTTTGGGCTGGAAAACCTTGCTGGCATCTGGCAACACTGGCCCCAGCCCGCACCGCACCACTATCTCTCTATTTTTACAACCCGCCCTGCACCGCGACCGTTAAATAGACATAGTAGCTACTAGGCATTGTAATGTAAATGAAAATAGCCTTTATTTCATTCTGAAAGTGCTTGGAAACATTGCCTTGTAAACTGGCAACAGACGATTTATGAATATGAACCATAAATCAGGTCATATTAATAAACATTTTCAACATTTACAAAGCAGCATTTGAATTCATCTAATAGGCTAAACTATTTTTTATTTCTTAGACCCCCACAAATATGTCTTGACATGCTGGAAGTGGACATTATGTGGCGCTACTGTTTGTATATTTTTCACACGAGTTGCACTTCAGGTAACCGAGAATAGCCTACTGTTGTCTCCTGCTAGCCTGCAACTACTGTACTTATGAGAACCGCTCCCAAACATTAGATTTAGCAGTCTGACCTTTTTTCTTTTAAAAATGTATATTCCTGACCTCAATTTCTCCCGCACCTCGTCTTCCATCTTCACTTATATTTCTCCATTGTTGTTGTTGTCGAGGCTGGCGGCGGGAGCTGCTTGGCGCGCCGCTTCCGTGACGTGTCACGTGACACCAAAGGTTTGGGAACCTCACGCAAGTTACGTTGCTACGGCAATCGTATTGTAACCTTAACAAATAACCTTATAAAATATGAAAATAGATATTCCCAAATATTTAATATAGGCTGGAAATTACAAGCAACATACATGGATAAAAAAATAATAATAATAATAATTAATGACCCGACCCAACCCGCCCCGCAAATAAAGTGACAATTTCTTTACCCGCCCCAATAGTTACAAGGGTTACAAGTCGACCCGCGCATCACTAACACTGTAGAATTCGTAGTAAAAAACAGCAGCTGTGGTTGCCAGAATTTTTCCATAAAAAATATGGTAATAAATCTCAACACTTAAATCAGTGTTGTTCCTTTATAATATACGGACATCAGGGTTTCCCATACATTCATTAATTTGTGGCGGCCCGCCACAATATCAACACTGACCGCCACGCATTGATTTTCAGGTTTTGATTTTATTGTTGAGCTGCGCGCTCCTTCCCCTCCCACTCATACAAACTGACAACGGAGACGCGAATAGCCCCTCCTCTTTGAGCACGATTATGAATCAAAATATGATCATGCGTTGGAGGTCGGATTGTTGCCGGTGCTTATTCCTCCAGAATCAATCCGGAGTTGAATGGTCAGTATAATGAACACTATAACTCTAAAAAGTTAGTCTATGTTAAATGCTGTCGCGTTTCCACCACAGATTCGCGCAATTTACTAAATAACGTCATTTTTTCCTCTCGCGATCAGTCATTCAAAAAATCATGGCAACGGACGTTGGTAGGTTTAAATATATTACAGAGCCACCATATTATATTATTACTGATAAAGAGATGTAGGCCTAAGTGTGTTATCCAAGCTTTAATAGCATGGAAAGACATACTGTGAGCAGCACGTGAGGTGTTTTCTCACTTAGCTATTTCTGCTCCGAGGTCTTGATTATGGCATTTCTTTGAGGTTTAGAAGCCAGTATTCCTGTATTTGGTCTTTTATGAATTTAATAAATAACTCTGTCTCGTATTCTGTCCAAATATACATTTTGGGTATCTAACGTATTTAGCACTGGAGTAATTATTTTTCAGCCGATTTTTTTACTTCTACTCCTTACGGCTATTCACGCAATTATCTGTAGGCTACTTTCTACTCTTTACATTTTAATAAATAGCCTACTGTTATGGCATTTCGATTTGTTTTTATTTCTGCTTGACATCGTAAAAAAAAAACTATCCAGATAAATCGCGCTATCTAGAGTGTATTTGATTGTGGTTGGATGAGAAGTACATATACCATTCATCACACCTGCAAGAAGTGTCACGCATTGATTGTCACAGTCACTCGTTTCGGTCTTTTGTATTTATCTCGTGTAAAAACTGTTTATAATATATTTAATATGCCGCAGCGGCAGCGCATATTACCGGCAGGAATCAAGCGCGTCCCCCTGGAGTTCTGCAGTTAAGCCTGCCACTTATCAGCCAATGAAAAAAAAGAAAAAAGTACTACACAATAGCCAATCAGGAAATAGTATTATTGTATCTGGGTAAGATTTAATGCAAAAAAGAAAAAATTATATCCTAAAATTGTTCACGTGATTCTCTCACTCCTGCTGCCTTTCTTCAAAACTTGAGAGCCCTGTTGTATAATTCAGCATAGTACATACCAGGATGGTATCAATCAGGAAGGTATCAATCAGGATTATTTTTATTTTTTGATTAATCACTTTGATGAATAATTCAAATTGACAGCACTAATGTTTCAAAATGAAAAGTGTGAAGGGGAATCCATTGCATTTTTCTGGCCCTTATTTCAAATAGACCGCCAAACCGCGAACCACTTACTGAAGCAGTCACGTGGTACAGCCAGCTCGCAAGGCTTCAAACGTCACCACATACGTCACCGACACAAGCCTCGATACGCGCTTCACAGAAATCATCCCGGATTACTCGACACACGCTTCGAAGCTTCGATACGGGAGGACACATCACTAATTATAACATGCTTACAATACATATAGGCCCCTGTGGCACAAACAACCCCCACCCCCTCCCTCGGTACCAAAACCCCACACCACCACAAATAGAATCTAATTCTGTGGGAAACACTGGACATCCCCCATAATTGAAGACAGGATGAATCAGTTCATCACAAGAAAATAAGAAAAAACATAATTAGGCCTACTTAAATTGAAACAAATCTCATGTGAGCTGTCACATACAAAATTATGGGGATGTCAATAGAATTTTTATTTTTCACTGAAATGGACATTCTTTTCACTTATTTATTTATTTATTTATTTACTTATTGACTGCAAGATGACAAAATTAACCTGTTAGATCTATTGCAGTTTTTAATTGCCATTAACCAAATTAAATTTTTCTTTTACTCATAGAATTTTTACAGTCTTTTATCATTAAAAGTGCAATCATTTTATACAGTGCAGGATGATGCAATTCCATTCAAGTATTTTGGCTTAATCTATAGTATTCTTTCTTAATATAAACTAACAAACAAGGAAATAATAGGCCTAAATGAAATCTAAACTTATTACAAATTGAAAAACTTGAACTCAACTCAAGTCATGTTTGTCAACTTTGTGTCAAGGTCAATAAGTTTATTAAAATTTCAGATAATTTGACATTTTTATTACAAGGCAAAGTTAGTTCAGCTTTTAAAATATCATGCGGTGTTACTCCCTAAATTTATGAATTAATAGTTTGTGATATCCTATCCTGGTTACACTTTATTCTAAGGTGACGTAGTTGCATTGTACTTTCTCAAAGTAAAAAGTAAAATTAATTAACTACAGTACATATACTGTACTTACTATAGAGTTACGGTTAGGTTTTGGTTTAGGGTTAGTTACTTGTAATTATGCATAATTTACTGTTATTACTATAGTAAGTACACACAGTAACGTGTAACTACTCCCACCTTAAAATAAAGGTGATATCTGAAAAAAAATAAACCTCAAAAAACATAACTTAAAAAAAGAAAAACTTTAAAACTAGTTCTGTACACTGTTCACGTATTGAATGTGTTAGGAAAACATGATACTCTTTTATTGATGCTGACATTTGAATCATCAAATTTGAACTGCCCTTGAAAAGAGGCATACAATTTTATCTATTTTTTTATTTTTCACAAATCCACATAGAAGTACAATAGGGTACATACTACATTTCTAAGAACTTGGCATTTGATTTTCAAACCGAATTTGTCTTTGTCGTGAATGCTCTTACTTGTCATTGACCCCTGCACTGTAACTATGAACACTTTTTATACATGTGTGGAGGCAGAGATTGCACTGGATAACAAAGGAATAGGATATTGTCTATAATTGCATGATCTGTTATGAATCTGAGAAGAAATTTTATTTTGGTGGCTTTGGTTTCAAAACGGTAATAGCTTTATTCGCATGCATGCTGTTTTGTAAAATGGGTGTTTAAGGCTAATGTAATTGACTGTGGATTGCTTGGGATTTACTTCAAGTAAGCACAGTTTTCCCCTCTGTCAAGCACAGATATGGAAAATTGACACAGCAGGCCAACAGCTCCTCCATGTGTAATGTGCCACCCGACCTCACCAGTACTGCTTCCGCAGCGGAGTTCCTCTCAATCCTCTTTCCCTGTCTCTTGCAATCTCCACGGGACAGAGATTTCGTGGATTTATACAAACAGATCTCTCGGAAAAGTAAGTCTAGCACGCTTCTCCTCCGCTTCTTAAGCTCCTTTCCTTTCTTTGGCGTCTCCGGTGGGATGATGGATGGGTTTGCCCTGGGTGGCGGGGAAGAAGTATTGCTAATATTTTCATGATCCGGGGCAATATTGTCGTGACTTAACCTTTTTGGAGTGGAGGGGGAGGCACATGGTTTGGCTGGTGCTGAGGCAGCAGGGACAAAGGGGAGGGGTCGGGTCCTTGTATATTTACTAACCGTGTCGCCATCCATCAAAAGCCAGCCTGCGTTGTCTCCTTCTGTCCATCAAAGTCCTTTCTCATTGGCGACTCACTTCCTCAACTGTTTTAGCCTCCCAGCATTTGCGATAAATGTGCATGATTTAAAAACCTGCTGCTCTTTGTCTTTACTTCATGTTTTTTTTCCTGATTTTCTTTCAGAGCTGTGAAATCTGTAGCATTGAACACCGCCACATTAAAGACACACTATGTGACATTTATTATAATGTGTTTATGTGAAGATTGTTTCAAAGCCTATTAAATGTTAAAAAATATGGCTTTGAATTATACTGTAACGTTGAATGGCTTTAATTATTGACTAAAATCGAGGAAATAATAATAATAATTTAATGGGGACGTCAGTAGCAGAATTGTCAGCGGTGACACTGTCCCTCACTTATGGTAAAAATATTCCATTAACCCTAGACCCTAGACATTTTTTACAAAATAGTAATGATTTTTTTTTCTTGTTATTGTTTTTAATGAATTGATTGAGGAATACTAAGAAGGTTGATGTCTAACTTTTAATACTGAATAAGGGGAGGGCAGTAAATATCGGGTCACTAAAGAGGTATATGCATATAAGGGTTTAAACACGTGTATTAATGTTGTTTCTGCGTTCATTTGGTGATTTAATGTGAAATTGTTTAAATTTTTAATGTAAGGTGTGATTAATCACATTTATTCACAGAAAAATATGCTATTCATTTTATTCATGGTCAGATGACCAAGTCTGTTGTGGTTGGTCCCCTCTGCTCTGATTGGTCAGATGACCAAGTCTATTGTGATTGGTCCACTCTGCTCTGATTGGTCTACTCTGCTCTGATTGGTCAGATGATCAAGTCTGTTATGATTGGTCTACTCTATTCTGATTGGTCAGATGACCAAGTCTATTGTGATTGGTCCACTCTGCTCGGATTGGTCAGATGATCAAGTCTGTTATGATTGGTCTACTCTGCTCTATTGGTCAGATGATAAGTCTTGTGATTGTCCACTCTGCTCTGATTGGTCAGATGACCAAGTCTGTTATGATTGGTCCACTCTGCTCTGATTGGTCAGATAGACCAAGTCTGTTGTGATTGGTCCACTCTGCTCTGATTGGTCAGATGACCCAATCTGTCTCAGCTACAGCTCTCAGCTACAACTACAGTGTTTTAGGATCAAAGTAGACTTCATTAGTGGGAAGCCAATGAAGACCATAGGTCTGGCATTATGCAAATGTATTACATTTGTTATGTTGCTTTGTAACATAAAGTGAGATTGGTATTGCTGATGACTTGTTTCAGCAGTTCAGTATCAATCCTTTATTTTAGTTGACAATAACTTTCTTTGCTGTGCACTTTTATCATTAAAACTTTGCAAATATTTTACATTCACAAATAGCTACACACTGCATTACATTCATATTATTAGAAAAAAACGCATTATAAGGGCACTTTAAGTGAAACTTTTGTTTTGTTTTAGTGTACACATTTTTACTTAATGGGCACGTTGTGCCCCAGTACTGAACACCTCAGCTAACCCCTCATTTATTACATCTTGTATCTCGACCTCTGTCCTGTCTTGTTTTTCTCTGATTTCTATCTCTCCCTCACTCCCGGTATGACCGTGTACGACTGTGTAATTTGAGCATGCTAGGCAGTCTGTGTTCAATGTTGATGGAAGGATGGGGCCGTGTATTGAAAGGTTACATGCTGTCCTAGTTGCCTGGCCTGCATGGATCAGTAACACCTTGTTTGGAAGAGAGGAAGTGCAAATAAGTGTAAAGAGATAGAGTGCAGTACTTCAGATTTATCCTTAAAGACAGATGACAATGATAAACCCCTTTTCTCCCACTATATCTGTGGAATAGATCCATTCACACCTGAACTAAAGTCTGTTTTCTGCCTGAGTTCACATGTGTTCATGTGTCCTTGTTTTCTGAAGCGAATAAGTGTGTATGTGTCATGTTGGTGCACATGATAGATACTCATTGTCACAAACACAGTCATAGGTTTGTGTATATCAACTATGATAAAACACCAAGTGAATGTGGCACTTACAATCAGATTTTAGAGTCAGAATATTTATTAGTTTGCTTAATTAAAGCTACAGCCCAACGTTTTTTTTTTTTTTTTGGGTTAACAATGATCCAAAAAACATTTTTGAGAAAATACATAACCAGCCAGTGTTCAATACTCTCTGCTTGCCTTAGCTCGATTCTAAAACGGTAAGCTTGTAATAATGTTTTTACTTCCAGTGGTACTGGTGGATTTCCGCGGAGATTTGAGCATGTATTTGCGTCATTACGTCACATCTGTATACATAAAGGAGTCTCGGATAGTAGGCTATGACTGCAAGGATGTTGGAGGTGTTGGATGTTGTTGAAGATTTATAGCCTTTTCTCACAGCACTTGATATAATTCAACTTATCAATTTGATGGTGGATCCAGAAAGGTTTAAAGGTGCTCTAGAATGTGAAATTGAATTTGTTTTGGCATAGTTAAATAACAAAGGGTTTAGTACATGGACATGACATACAGTGAGTCTCAAACACCATTGTTTTTTCCTTCTTACTTAAATCTCGTTTTTGAAAAACACCCCTGAAAAACAGGCAAATCTCCACATAATACCGACTGTTACGCAACAGTCGGGATCATTAATATGTACGATCCCTAACATTTGCATATGCCAGCCCATGTTCAATGACAGACGAGAGGGAGCTGCGCAGCCAAAGCATGGCAGTTGATCAGTGTTCGGATGTACACATCAACACAAATGTATTTTTTAGTTCCTTCATCCGAGCCTCTGAAGAAACAATGGGTTAATTTATTTTCTCTGGATATTTCCAAACATTTCACCGAAGACTGTTTCCTCAACTTGGGCCAAGAGCTGGCCTTGGATCAGAGCGTGTTGTTCAAGTTCAGACAGGTAACTTTAATTTTTCACTCAAAATCGTTCAATACTGTTTATGCATCAGTAAGTCAAGCCAGTAGAGTGACTAAAATATCAACTTCACATTGTTTCTTTTAGTAGGATGAAAAAAAAACGTATTTAAATTGTGAATAAATTATATACAGAAAGCGATCAAAGAACAATCACAGCGCGAGTTTATCTGGACACTTGCCAAACTCGTTATGAATTCAATGATGCACGTTACTCTGCACAACGTAGCTCTTACTGTATGTACATGATCGTGTCTGCATTAGTGAAAGCAGAGAAGGCAGAAAATGCGTTGCAATGATAATATCTTCATCCTAGCGATCGACAAGCTCCTCTGCTTGTTCAATGCTCATCACAGCAACATTTTATGTGATGGATGGAATAGATCTAAATACTTCAAAAACGTCTCACGATTCGTTAATCTCGATAGCTGTAATAGTAAAAAATGTATAATAGCTGTAGTAAAATTATTCGAGAAGTTTCACATGTAATACATAGCTATTTCATATGCAAGCATGTCAGCCAATCACAGCAGAGGTCGGTTACACACAGCAGACACGCCCCTTCAAACAGAGCGTTCAAAGCAGAGGCTAAAATCAGGCTAGGAAAAATGCCTTTTATTTCTAAATTATGACTATTTTGATCTAAAAAACATACTAACATTATAAGGGCAACCCAGGAAACATTATAAAATAATTATTAAAAAAACATTCTAGGGCACCTTTAAATGACAATCACCAGTGACAACTAGAGACTCACCCACTGTAAAATGCAAAAGACTTCAGAGTGGCCACAGAAAAAAGAGACAGCAACCGGACCCATGCGAAAACAAGGATCCATGTCAGAAGGGCTTTAAATGTACTCACGCAATGCTGATGTTGAACATTAACAATTTGAGAACAAAGTATAATTTGCACGGTTGTATGTGATATGATAAGTGATTGTTAGATTTAATCAGCGCAATTTACTGAAATAATTTTTTCCCCTTAGTTGGTCAGAACCAGAATAAAAGTGAATGTTACTTATTTGTTCAGATTTTTTTCCGGTGAAAATTATTATGTTGGCCATACTTCCAAAAAGAATAATCTGTGATTCTGAATGCCAGTATCCACACCGGCACGGTGACTGACAGCTGCACACTCTCCTCAAAACATTGGATTCATGATTCATAAGCTCTGTGCAATGCCAAGGTCCAACTCATCTAAAGTTGATAATTCTGTGAATGACTGCAATTGCAGATTTCTAACAGAGATGGCGACAAAGAGAAAAAACTGCGGACTGCAGCTTTAAAGGGGTGATGAACTGAGAAATCAAATTTTCCTTGAGCTTTTGACATCTAAGAGGTCATCATATTATAAGAATATCCTGTAAGTTTCAGAACTGAAAACGACCTTGTTAGTCCAATAAAAGCTTTTACTGACACCAGCCGTCAATAAACAAACGTCTCGTTTTTGAAAGTGTGGAAGTATGATGTCAAAGACGCTGAAAACCCCACCCGCTCATCAACGCCTACTTCAACACGGCCGGTTTAGCCCCGCCCACCGATTCGCGCATTCACGCATAGGTAAACAAAAGCATACCTCGTGATGACAAACCGGAGCGAGCTACCAGCAATAAACATTCCGTTGCCGTCTATATTGGATCTGACAGGAATGGTGCAACACACGGACTCTGGGTTCGAACATGTATGGGCGAATCCGGTTGCCATTTGACAACATTGGACGTTTCCCCCATGTGCACCGACGGGTGAGTTAAACTCATTATAATATAAGAGGGAGAAATGAAGACGACACAGATACGCATTTTGTGTATGACCTAGAAGTATTTATTCAGCGATCGGCAGTTAAAGTAAATCTGTACGAAACATCGTTACCTTCTATATTGGATCCAACAGGAGTGGTGCAACACACTTATGCGAGTAATATTTTTATTTTAGAAATAATAATCTACTCGACTAGCATTGCATTGTTACAGATCGTTTGATATCTAATAATTATGTGTATGTGTCTACAAGTATCCGTTGTATTCGAGGTGCTGTTGGTTCATTGTCCTGCGATTCGGGATCGGATCTCTGGGTTAAACATGTATGGGCGAATTATTCCGGTTTCCATTTTACAACAATGGTTTTCAAAACAAACTCCCCCACGTGCATCGACCGAAACCAACGACAGAGTTGAAGCACATTATAATATGCAAAACTGTTATCCACTCACAGCAGTGGGCTTTACTTGCGATACGCCCATAAAATCCAAGCATTTTTCAAGTAGGCTGAAAACTAGGGAAGAAAATAGCCCATAACTTATTCATTTTTATGTTTTTGAATGTAAAAACCAAGCGAACGTCATAAGTTGACCTCAGACAACAAAACAAAAACATTTAAAGGAGCATTTCACCCATTGCAACATTAATCTTTATTGAAAGTGGATCATATATGTAGTCGAAATGTAAAAGAATTTTTTAATTTGGTGCCCTCTTGACCGAAAAAACACAGAAAATAACCAAGGGGCGCCTAAGTATTAATATACTCAATTTCCCAGATTGCACCGCATTGCACAGCTCCGCAAGCCACACCCACTAATCCGGCACAGCACAAACAGAGAATTCACTCTATCCGTCTACAAGGCTAACATTGAACCCAAGAAGCAGAAGGCGGCTAACATTAGCTGTCACCGGAGTTTGAAACTCATTTCACACAAAATGTCTAGTTGGCTTTGGCGAGCAGGACGATCGAGGGCGAGGGATGTAACTTAAAAGGACGGCGGCGTGAGTTATAACAGAGACTGATAATGAAAGACACCTGTGAGGCGCGCGTCGACTCCGCGTCTCTCACGGAGAAGCGAAAGCATAAAACGGGGAGCGGCGACGGCAGATCGAGAGAGAAACAGGCCTGATTTTATGTTGTGTTTTGTTTCTGTTGTGTGTAACGTTACAGTAGTCGTCAATGAGGGGCTACTGGCTTATTTTCTTTTTGTATTTGTTCATTTTACTATTAAAATGTTTAAAAATGTTTCACCGGTTCATGCCTCCTTCTTCCCACAACAACAAACCCTGTTCACGTTATTAGTGAATAACTCCTCGTTTGTATTTCTTTCTATATTGTGAATTACTGCATGTTACCTGGATGTTTAGTCAGGCGAAACTATCACAACACAAACGTCCGTGTGCTCGTCTGATTCAGAGCTTTCCTCCAGGAGAAATTGCCATCGTTGAAATTATCTGCAGCAGACGCACTCTGTGTCCATAGGCCGTAGCACGCAGCGAGAGCACGGGCACTAGCAAGCCGCCTAGCGTCAGAGTCAGTGGGGGGTCCTCGACCGCGACAAGCCGACGCCTCGGCGTCTCCTGCTCCTCCATCAGCCTCAGCTGCTCTTCGCTATATTGTGGCTTGTATAAATAGCCACGAACATCAGTTTCGAGCAAAAGATTTTCAAAATCCTCGTCTTCCATATCGTGTGTCGTAAATTCAGCCATTATGGTAAATCTAACTCCTTGAGCGCTTGTTAGCTTAGCTTGCTATCTTCCAAGCAAGATGGCGGATTAATAGTTTAGTTTCTTCAGGTTTAGTCCCACCCACTGATCTGTAATAGGCCGGTGGGGTGAGTGGGTCCCACGCCCTTGAATAATAATGAGCTAAAGGCTGTAGTTTTCTTAATATGCAATGAAATTTATCTTCCGTCCTATCGTGACGCAAAATGACGATATTTACGTCACGATAGGACGGAAGTAAAACACTTAAATCCTTTTTTCTCCCATCTCAGAAAAAAAACAAGCAAAATTCCACCATCATTTAAATATGTGACTGGGTTTCTAACAATACAAACCTTAATGCAAATGGGTGAAGTTACCCTTTAAAAAGCCAGTTCATGACCCCTTTAACCAGTCAAGCATCTTTAAAAAACAGAAATAAAAAAATAAACAAAACAGAAACAAGCTAATCAAAACAAGAACAAATTATGTTAGTATCAAAATATCTAGTATAAGAGAGCAGTTATTAAAAAGTCTGATAAGTATCATAGTTTTTAATAACTGCTCTCTTATCTGGTTATTTTTGTGATGTTTTTCTTCTGTAGTCGTGATTTAAGTGGATTGTTTTTCCTGTGTAATTTTAAAATACATAATAATTTTAATATGCACGTATGAATGGTCAGCACTAACCAACCAATGTAATAAAACATTACACTACCTGGACATGTTGGCATCTAGCCTACCTCATTTAAACAGCCTTTAGTGGATGACTTCTGTAGAATTTAATAGGACACAAAGCCTTTGACAACAACAAAAGTCACTAAATGTGTTTTAGTGCTATTTTTTGCTATCTATGCATGTTTATTCAGTTTCTTGCTCTCTATTATTTGCTTTTAACGTTTCTGTCCATGAACAGAACAGACCTGCGACCCATTTTTGTGTGGTGACCCGTCAGTTAAGAACCACTGCTTTAGCATGTTGCTTTGCTGTTTATTGAATGGTGTTTCATTTTTTTGTGGATTCAGAAATGTGTGTGTGTGTTGAAGTTGATGTTCACACAATTTGCCATGAAGATATTTGAGAGAAGTTCTCACCTTCTTCATCAGCCACTGAGCGTCTTGAACTTGAGGTTAATTGCAACTAATTAAGTAAAATATCACAGTCAATTAAGTGTGAAAGACAAAGTGAAGGCAATGTAGGATGGTTCAGTATCATGCTTTTCGAAAATGGCCCTCTATTCATTCATGCTCAGTGTATCTCTCTCTTTCTCTCTCTGGTTTTATCCCTCCCCTGCTAATGGACACCCCCCATGTCTGGCTAATCAAAAATCAATTAAAAACACCTCGACGCCAAGTCTCGAGAGCTACCCCGGCTGAGGGAAGGATAGAGGCGCTTCCCGCACTATCAGTATCTCTCAAGCACACACACTCTCTCTCTCTCCTCTCGTCTCCTCCACTCCCAGGCTCCTCCCTCCTGTCTACTGGAAGTTGGGAACATGATTTACGAGAAGCGAGGACGTAATTTATATATTTTTTTTCCTCGTGCATCCTCTCATTTATTTATTAGATTTCTCTTCCTGTCTCTGGGAGAGAGGAGGATGGGGTTAGTGGAGAGTGGTTGAGGGGCCAGACCAGCTGACTGGCAGGCCTGCAGACATGGAGCAGATCTGTCCCTGGCTTAATATCATTAGCACTACTGCTGCTGTCCCCGAGTGGAACACACACACACACACGCAGACAGACCATAACATTAAAACTATTAAAACCATCTGCCCGAGAGTATAAATCTGCTGAACTTTGTGTATGCGAATGCATGCACATGGAAAACAATTTGTTTTTATGGGTGTGGCTGAACGCGACACATCAACAATGATTGCAACTGGAAAAAGCCTACTAGGTATTTAAATTAATTACTAATTAAGGCCAATTCACACTGCACTGACAGACGGCAACAGACACTTCGTTGGGTTATGTCGGATCAGTGTGTTAACTCCTGTCGATATCTGTTGCCATCTGTCACAGCTTGTTTCCACTGATTGAACATCTTGAAACGGTGCTCGTTGGGCAAAGTCCCTTAAAGACAAGTCATTTCAGTCGGCGGCCATCTTTGAAACGCCTCTCGGGCAGCTATTTTTGTCATGCAAGTGCAGCTCCTATCTATTTTAATGGGGAAACATCACAAATAAAATATGAAATCACCAATGAGTCCTAACAACAACTGTCTCATAAATTTTGATTCTAAACGCTCAAATCATGACAAAAAAACCCTGAATTTTCAGGCCGGACCAGCCAATGCACATGTGCTCATCTCAGAACACTATTGAAAATGGAGCATCTAACAGCAGCTGCAGTGACGCAATGACTTTACTATTTGGCGATTGGCTCTTTAATTTACAAGGTGGGACTTATTATATTGTGCGTCACACATTCTCCCATTCATATGACTGTGTCATTTTTAGTCTCTGTCGTTGGGTCATGGAATATCTGAGAATTGATGTACTGTAATCTGGTGATTATCCACGTTGGTTGGCATTTGTCGCTGCGGTATGTATTCGCTCTGTGCACGAGAAAAATGCTAACTTCCAGCTTGAGGGCGGATGTTGGGTACTTCGGTTCCGGTTGTCGTCGTTTACATCAGTGGACCCATAGATATCTATGAGTGGACCGGCTATCTAAAGCTTAGCAATAAATCTAAATACATTTATCTAAAACTATGTTCGTTTGTTCATAGTCAAGTCAATCAACTAGGGATGGGCATTTTTCTAAAATATTGCATTCGAATAATATTCGGGCTCATAAAAATCGAATATTCGAATATTCGTTTATTTAAATTATGTTTCACGAAAAAGACGTTATTTACATTTTTTTTTACGTTTTTGTCACCATTTCTGGACAAGCTTACAATTAGGCAATACACAACAAGCTTACAATAGTAATTAAAGTTTTCTTTTAGTTGAAAACATTAAACAGTAGGCCTATGAGTAAACAAAATATATATATAAAAAAGCATTATTAAAAGCATGCTCAAGCAGCGCGAGCAGAAAAAAACCCTAATAAAGCAGATCGCGTCAGATATCGTACAGAACGTACACATAAACACACGAGTCAGCAAATGACTGATTATCGTGTTTATATTGTTTCACATTTATGTTGAGAAAAACAATAATATCTAACGTTACATGCAGGGGCGTCGCCAGCACTTTATGCTCGAGCTGAGAAAAGACGCCGCGCTGACAGACGAAAGAGACACAAAGAGAACGATGTTTAACAGTACTTTGCATTTTCTGTTCTTAAACCGGTCTTTGTACGAGTGAGGTCGTACGAATTAGTACGAATTAGCCACTTTTTAATCACTCGTACGAATTCGTACGAATTGGTCGTGAGATAGGGTAGGTCTACCCCAACGAAACGTAAAATAAGTGCGTCTCAATATAATTTTGCTATTAGATAAGTTATCATCTTTGATCACGCGGGGTCCAGCTGCGCTTACCTGCAGTTGTGATGCAATGATGAACAGCTGTCTTTCCTCACTCGACTGTTTGGATTTCATGTGATTTCTCATGGTGATGATATCATAACTCAGATCAATTAATTAATTTGATCAAAAGTAATTCCGTTTAGTAAGATCCTTTTCAAGTAACGTTAATTCCAAACTTCACGAGGCAGACGACAACATTATGTGATCAAATACAGACAACTTGTTAACACACTCCACAGCGCCATCCAGTGCATTTAATTATAACTGCGAGTTAGTTCTTTAGGATTTATCATGGACTCACTGCATTTACGGCCAGCAAAGCAACGTATTCAAAATTCAAATAGTATTTTATTTTTCGAATAATAATTACATATTGAATATTCGAAAATTCGAATATTCGTGCACATCCCTACAATCAACACAGTTTTTACACATATTTGGGTGGAGCCAGGCGCTGCTGCATTGTGAAAAGTAGCCAAGCAGTCGCTTTACAGAGTGGACCGTTGCGTATCCATGACAACTAGATGGAAGTTTTTATGCTACTAATTATTATTTATTATTATTATATTATACCCTTTAACCAGGAGAAGCCCTTGGGGTTAGAACCTATTTTGCAAGGGAGACCTGTCTACTCTAACGCATGATTTCGACTTTTATAATAACAGTTAACGTTACCAGATAGCAGCCTGAGCACGTATCATGGCAACATGACATCATGACTTTTGCGTAAACATACAATACAGCTATCCCCGCGTGTATGCGTGTGTGTCTACGCCGTCAAATGTCCAAGCGAAACGAAACAAAATGTAGATCTACATCTGGGGATCATATTTTTTCCTAGGACGGTAGGGGAAGACTCATAGCTATATGCTATTAACCCCAGTGACGGGTAGGTTTAGGGACGGGGTTGAGGTAGGTCATATTTTTATATATACAGTAATAACGTTAAGTTAACTGCATTCATAAACACGCTGAAAAGCGATTATGAATGTTGATAGCACGCCAAAAAGGGAAATACGAATTGTCATGTCATACACACGCAATTTCATGAGCTTAAATGTCGTTGTGACTTAACGTTACCTTCAAAATTATGCAAATACTGAGAGATGTAATATTTAAACCCCTTCTCTCTCTTGCTCTGGGGAGCTGGAGAAAAACCACTAGCCAGGCGATGAACACCATCGAGCATCGACTGTAATATTCGGCAGAGATGTCCAAGACATCTGGAGAAATATACATGCGTCCTATGCGTACATCAGGCTACCGGAAACTAGACACCCCCTATCGGTTTTGCAGCCGGAAGTAGCATATGCTAACGTGCACATTGTCAATTGGCCTTTAAAAGTCACTTAATTACTAAATAGCAATTTAAATAGTATATTGTACAAATTGAGCAACCAAACTAGTTTACGACATCAGAAAAGCATTAAAATCGTTAAAAATGTATAAGTTTACAAATCATCCAGTATAGTGAAAGTGTTTTAAGCAGCTCAGATAACTTTTACTATACTGAATGATATGTTAACTAAGACATTTTGACGTTTGCATGACAATCATAGTATTGTGCAAAGAATTGCATGGAAATAAATCTTTATTAACTGATAATCTGCCCATGTATTTATAATTAGTTTGAAAAGGAATAGTTGTTGGTGTTTTATTGTCTCTTATGTCCATTTCAGTTGGAAATTGCAGTGAATTGTGTGCATGTTTTTCAGTTTTGCAGACAAAAATTTAGGTAGAGCCACGGTTTCCCAGTGAGCCTGAGAAAACCTGAGAACCACTTGCTGATGTAATAGCCTTGAATATTCACAAAACTGCTCTCACACACACTTATTTACACAACACAGTGAGTTCGGTCTGGTAATGCACAGACTGGATGGCAAAAATACCCCCCTCCCAAGAAATTGACAAACTGACAGATTTTCATTGTGAGCAACACCAGTTAATTTAAAGTGACGCCGGACCCCCGTTTATGAGGTTCACTGGATTTCCTTTCATAGCAAAAGAAGTGAAGCAGTTGTGGGGAAATCAGATACGGCCGTCACGCTACATTTGCACTTTGAGTGTGTTTTAGCTTGTAACTTTAAAACCCATTTCTGCTTCCCTGACTTTTCATGTCTCTTGATACACCCTACTCATCTAGCTCGATCAGCCTGTCCCAACCCACTTAAACACAGACACCGACCTGCAAACGTAGACACATTCTTCCACACGCTAGCACAATTCTCCCGCGCTCCCCTAAGATGCAGCACGCAGTGGAAGACGAGTAAAGTGAAGAAGCGAAGATGGCCGTAGAACTGAGAGATTAAAGCATTTACCGCTTATGGACATGTGCTTTGGGGGTCTCACTTCTTCACTAATTGTAGCTTATGACTAATTGGTGTATTAGCGAAACACGTAGCAAGGTGCTTCCGAAGGCTTCAGGGGACACACTGAGCTCATTTAGACCCTCATTTTCCGACCAGAAGAGGTTGTTTGGAAAAATAAAAGAAATCTTCCAATTGGTCAGGTGAGGATGGCAATTAAGAAAGTGCATCATTTCAAAAATCAGAGGAAACATTGTCTGGTGTCGGCGTAATTTACCTCGGTCTCCGATGCCTGGCTACCAATTATCACTGATCCACAGCAATTCACCACAAATGCACTCAGCCCAAGGAAGACGTGGGTATTATGAGGATCTGTCAGTCCTCGTGTGTCTAAGTGTTGGCTAATCTCAACCACAGCTGTCACAAGGTGAGTTATGAAGTCTGGATGTGTTGTTCGGGTACGGAGCAGATTGGAATCAGCTTTGTTGTACTTGACCCCCCGACAGCGGGCAAATGTTTGAGAGACAGCGCTAAATCCGGCCTGTGATTATCCCCATCATACTCCATCCATTCCACAGGTCGCTTCCCTAGCAGGCAGAGTTAATAGCTTGAGTGTTTGACATGATGAGGAGAAGTAGACCATTGTTGGGCTGAATGGATATTAGAGTGGGCATGCATTTAAGGCCATCACTTAGGTCCGCTGTGTTTTTTTATTTTTTGTTCAGTCACTTAAAGCAATTCATTGATGCGATACACCAGAACAAAACAGAGTTTTATCTGAAACTTGTCTCTTTTTAAAAGGGAGGTCTTACCGTTTGACCCCATTCAGTTCGAAACAATTGTACTATGGAAATGCAAAGCATTGCTGTCTCGAACAGCATGCATGGAAAGACAAATATGTGAAAAATTAGTGAGCTAAATGACATGAAAGAGGCAAATGAATGGAGAATTATTATATTCTCTGTAATACTTTTGCCATAAGGTCTCATTTGTTAACATTAGAAAACCAACATGAACTTACAATGAGCAATTTCTTTTTTTTAAGCACTTGTTAATGTCAGTTGGTAAAAAAATCGAATTGTTCATTGTTTGTTCATATTAGCTCACAGTGCAGTAAATTCACTAATGAAATCAAAATGGACAATTTGTTGGGTTTTTATTAAATTATTTATCCGTAATTGTGTAATTACTTCCCCTTCCTCTTGCAACCACAACATCTCTTCTCTTCTACGATGATATGTTTTTTAAGTGCGGGATCAACCTGTCACTCACATGAGATTGACCAATAGCAAACCACAAGCATCCAATCAATTCCCCATGGACAAAATCCCAATGTCCCACACTACATTTTATCCTGTTCAAGAAGGTATACATCGCAACAGGGCAGAAAAGATTATCACGACTTCTGTTTCATTCAAAAATAATTAAAAAATACCATTTAGTTTATAAGAATGTATTTATAAATGTTTGTTACCATTGATTAAGATTAATAAATGCTGTTGAAGCATTTACTTTTAGTCGACGTTGACGACTGTTAAAGGAGTAGTTCACTTTTCAAAAAACTTTTGCTGATAATTTACTCACCCCATGTCATCCAAGATGTCCATGTCTTTCTTTCTTCAGTCGAATTTTGATGAAAATATTCCAGGATTTTTCTCCATATAATGCACTTTACTGGTAACCAAACGGTTCAAGGTCCAAAAGACACTTTCAGTACAAACTTCAAACTGTTTAAATGGCTTTAAACGATTCCAGACTGACTGAATAAGGGTCTTATCAAGTGAAATCGATTCGCTCATTTAAAAAATAAATAACAAAGTTTAAGTTTTATAAGCTCAAATGCTCGTCTTGCTCTGTACTGTAATGCACGTTCGTGACTCTCCTGTTCAAACTCGTTCATCAAAATGAACTAATCTTTTTCCGAGTCAATTCGTTCGTTTCCGTTCGTTGAATAAACCAAATGACTCGGAAAAAGATTTGTTCATTTTGATGAACGAGTTCGAACAGGAGAGTCACAAACATGCGTCACATTACAGAGCAAGGCAAGCATTTGAGCTTATAAAACTTAAACTTTGTTATTTATTTATTAAATGAGTGATCATTTCGCATGATAAGACCCTTATTCGTCGTCTGGAATCATTTAAAGCCTTTCGAACAGTTTGTAGTTTGTACTGAAACTGTCTTTTGGACCTTGAACCGTTTGGTTACCACTAAAGTGCATTATATGGAGAAAAATCCTGGAAGGTTTTCATCAAAAACCTTAATTTCTTTTCGACTGAAGAAAGAATGACATGGACATCTTGGATGACATGGATTATCAGAAAAAGTTTTTTCAAAGTGAAATACTCCTTTAAAAAATAAAAGCGTATTGTAAAGTGTTGCCATTTTTTTCACATCAATGTGAAGAATTGTGAGAGATTCCAAACGCATTCACGCCATCTTCATTTCTCATCCCACTCTCCGGCCTGGATGTCGGCTTCAATTCATGTCTTTCAGCAATATTTCCAGCAGGACCACATTGATCCCACTAAAACCGTCTCTGTTCTCATCCCCGACCAATTTACCAGCAGTAAAACTAATATTGTCTTTAATCAGATGCAATTAGGGCTCCAAGTTAAGATCTCCTCCCAATTAAAACTCATTAGGCCCTTAATGACATTAGAGGGGCTTTCTGTTGCCGCTGCTCATTTAGGCAGCTCAGTGGCAGGGTGTGGGTGTTGTCAGGCGAATCAGAGTGACCCTATGGGCTGATGATTGCATTCAACACTGGCTCCTCACCAGCTCGTGGCAGCCAGTTAAGCTGCTGCTAGACTTTATAATTGGATGCGTGTTAGTGGAGACATGGAGCCAGCCGGACTGTGAGTTCTCTCTCCTCTATGGCTTCCCTTCTTTATATTATATT
This sequence comes from Hybognathus amarus, assembly GCA_030378365.1. Classification (NCBI taxonomy): domain Eukaryota; kingdom Metazoa; phylum Chordata; class Actinopteri; order Cypriniformes; family Leuciscidae; genus Hybognathus; species Hybognathus amarus. Next base: position 196,195 of record JAQIUQ010007798.1, read on the forward strand.
TTCCACGCTTTCCTGCTTCTTTACCCCGCCGAAGCCACCCACATCGTTGTCTCCGTCGGGTCTTTGTTTGCTCAATATTCTTTGCCTGTCTAATCTGCTAATATTGGACACTTACATTTCAGCACTCACTCGCTTATGAGATCATGGTGTGCATGAGGAGAAGAGCAAATGGTTACATCATGTTTGGTCGAGAGCATTTCGGGTGCTGTCCGCGGTTCTGATACGGCGGATTGTAAAGACGCTGTAACACTAAAGTGCATACAACGCGGAAACCAAAAACACTCAATGCTTTGTTGTTTACATGTCAATGTGACGTTTATAATATGCTTTAAGACAAACCATGCACTGTAAAAAATAAACCGTAAATTTTAGGCTAAAAAAACAGCAGCTGTGGTTGCCAGAACTTTACCGTTAAAAATACGGTAGGAACGTTAATGGTTTTACAGACTTAACTTAAAATTTACAGTAATAAACCGTATTTTATTTTCTGATAAAATGTGGATTTACCAACTTATTGACGTATTGATATCTGTTTTAGACCATTTTAATACACTGACAACCAACAATCATCACAGCAGTGATGAGAGTTACACGAGCAATCACAGCTCATCACAAGTGAATACTTGTATAAAGTAACACTTATTTAAAGAAGCTGCACAATGTCATTCACACAAACATTAAGCACCATCATGGTAACACACATACAATTAAAAGAATGCAATAAACATTAATTTAACAACATTAAATGTAACTTAAAATCCTAATGTACATAACTGATTAGAACAAAAAACTATAAAACTATGAGGAACCATAGTTATTTAAACAAAAATACATAAAATGTGAAGTGCCACACAGGGAATTGTGGGAATGTCAATTTACGGTTTTTCACTGTAAATTATACAACGATTTGTTCTTTTTCACTTTCAAAAACTGTAAATTTAACGGTATTTTACTGTAAAATTATTTCACAGTTATTTACCTTGTATAGTACGGAAACTTTCTGTTTACCAACTAACAGTTTTGCACTGTAGCATTTTTACAGTATTTTACCGTTAAAATCACAGATATTTTTTACAGTGTGTGCAAATTTAACAGTCAACACCATTGCTGGGTATTTTCACCTTAAAACTGCAGTGAACCAAAGACAGTTTTAACAAAAAAATCACATTGAAATTGCCCCTGTTCTCTATGTCACAAACATGTAGCCAATCCCGTCAACATGCGGGGCTTTTCTTCAATGGCCTTTTATGATGTTTCTATGATCTTTCTGTGAGCATTTCCAAGGATACTGATTATTAGAAGGTAGCTGAAGGTAGACTCTGAGTTGGTTTTTATGTTTTTGACGTGGTTTGATGTTGTAGAGAGCGATACATAAATCGCATTACCATTCTGATACATCGGCATATACTAATACGACACAACTGAAGTGAGGGTGGGGTTCCATTCAAGCTATTTTAAAGGGACTCTGTTTAACTTTTTAGGTAATTTGTTATCTAAAATCAATCATTCATAAATATGTCCTCAGTGGTGTACAAATTATCTGACTTATCCTTGTAAACAAAGAATTTATTATCTTTACATACATGGGACGGGTAAGTCCACGGAGGCTTCCATGTAGATCCGCCATCTTGAAAAACTATAATAGCAGAGAGGATCAAAAAGTACTAGGCAAACAGTTTTCACAGCACGCTTTCGTTCAGAGCCGGCATCACGTGACTGAAGCAGCAGAAGTGGAGGGGCAGAGAAGTGAGAGGCGCTTGTCTAAACCATAGGCGGTCTAAACCCGGCAATTTTAAAAAGCTGAATTGCAATTTTATTTTCTATGGCGGATCATACATATTCCGAGCCACAGGAGAATAAATCCTCGTGACGGATAAAGACGGTACTTACAATAGTTCATGTTTTTCACAGTCAGTAATTCATATTGTAACATTTGTTTGTTCGCTGCACTCTCAGAAAAAAAGGTACAAAAGCTGTCACTGGGGCTGTACCTTTTTTAAAAGGTACACTTTTGTACCCAAAGGCTGCATATTTGTACCTTATTGGTATATATTAGTACCTAAAATTTACATATTAGCACCTAAAATGGACATATTAACACCTAAAACGTACATATTAAAACTTAAAATGTACATATTAACACCCAAAATGTACATATTAACACCTCAAATGGACATATTAACACCTAAAATGAACATATTAACACCTAAAATGGACATATTAGTACCTAAAATGTACATATTAGCACCTAAAATTGACATATTAGCACCTAAAATTGACATACTAGTACCTAAAATGTACATAGTACAACCTAAAATGTACATATTAACACCTAAAATTGACACATTAACACCTAAAATGTACATAATAACACCTAAAATGTACATATCAGTACCTAAAATGTACATATTAACACCTAAAATGTACATATTAACACTTAAAATGTACATATTAACACCTAAAATGTGCATATTATCACTTAAAATGTACATATTAACACTTAAAATGTACATATTAGCACCTAAAATGTACATATTATCACTTAAAATGTACATATTAACACTTAAAATGTACATATTAGCACCTAAAATGTACATATTAACACTTAAAATGGACAAAAGTGTACCTTTTGTAAAAGGTACAGCCCCAGTGGACAGCTTTTGTACCTTTTTTCTGAGAGTGTGTGTCAAGTTGCAGTTTGTTTAAAATTACAAACCTGTTCACCTGAAGGAAAACTCGACAAAATGCTATTAGAAGACATCCTGTCATAGCTTTTTGGTACATAACGGCTACTGTAGATGCAACACGCATTTGAAAAAGCAAGGAGCTGGAGAGCACAAAAAACAATTTGTTTGAATACAATATACAGTTTCACTGCTAGATAGGAGTAAATCTCACACAGTATACTGTACCTTTAAGCATGAAGACATTACTTTCACAGGAAAAAAAAACATTTACATATGTAATTTTGATTATCAAAGATGAGTTTTAGGGGATACAAGTATTGACTACAGAGGGTCTTTAAGGCCACCTAATATAAAGTGTGACCAAAATTTGTATCATGAATAACTTTGATGTCTGTAGGATCTAAATGTCATAGATTGATACAACATATTGTGCACTGGTAGAATGTGTCATCCTGTGGGATTTTTAAATACCATGTCGTATACTGAGAAGATGAGATGTGTCCCAAAAGGCATGTTTTTAGGGAGAATGTGAGCCGAAGTTATAGTTATGATAGTGCCCGGTAAGTGCAGTTTTAAATGTAGCTTATCCAATCAGGATTTTGGATTTGAAAACTAGTACGTTTTACTGTTTTGGGTCTTCATTTGTAGCATTATTGAATTACTGTGGTCCTATAAGTTTACAGCGAGAAGCGATTTGTCTTTCCACACAAGACACAACAAAATCAATCACAAATCACACAAACGCATGCTCAAAGAAATAGTACATAATCAAATTAATTTAAATTTAATCCATTTTAACATTACAATCTAAGTCCTGGAGTACACTTGTTTGTTCACACAAAGTTGACAGTTTGAACATTATTGTTTCATTTAATTAAAGTAGTAGTTCACTTTAAAAAAAAAAAACTTTTGCTGATAATTTACTCACCCTCATGTCATCCAACATGTCCATGTCTTTCTTTCTTCAGTTGAAAAGAAATTAAGGTTTTTGATGAAAACATTCCAGGATTTTCTCCATATAATGGACTTCAATGGGAAGCAAACGGTTCAAGGTCCAAAAGACACTTTCAGTGCAAACTGCAAACTGTTCAACAGGCTTTAAACGATTCCAGACGATGAATAATGGTCTTATCATGAGAAAAGATCGCTCATTTAAAAAAAAGCTAAGTTTAAGTTCTTTAAGCTCAAATGCTCGCCTTCCTCTGTTCTGTGATGCGTGACTCTCCTATTCGAACTAATTCATTAAATGAACAAATCTTTTCCAGAGTCAAATTGTTCATTCATTCAACGAACGAAATGACACGGAAAAAGATTTGTTCATTTTGATGAACGAGTTCGAACAGGGGAGTCACAACACGCGCATCATAGAACAGAGCAAGCGACCATTTGAGCTTATAAAACTTAAACTTTGTTAAAATCCTGGAATGTTTTCATCAAAAACCTTAATTTCTTTTCGACTGAAGAAAGAATGACATGGATGACATGGGGGTGAGTAAATTATCAGCAAAAGTTTTTTTTTTTTTAAAGTGAACTACTCCTTTATGTTTGAAGATCTGGGGTGAATAACCTATTGTCACTTTCATTATGGCTATTCATACTAAAATGAACCCTTTTAAGATTATGCAATGGACATAATAGGCACCTGAGATTATCATTGTCATTGGAAACACGGTTAGTACAGTATGTCACGTATTTGCTGCTTACGGCCAGCTCTTATTAACATGGACAAGATATCTTTAAAGGGATTGTTCACTTTGAAATTAATTTTTGATATGTTTTAGCTTACCTCAAGGGCAAGGACATTGGACAATTGACTCAGATCAGTTGGACATGGCTGTGGTTACACGAGGTAAAAACAATATAAATACTGTTCGTTTTCTCACACAAACCGCTCGTTTTGTGTCTTAGGCGACCAATGTGTTCTTACATTTACGAGTCATTAAATCATGTTTAATTTTGACTTCTGTGTGCATGCTTTGAGGTGAACCCCCTAAACCTCCATTATATGACTGACAGACAACAACGGTTTGACCCCCCCAAAAAAATTGTTGAAATTGAAGATACTGTGGAAACAAAGACACCTACATCTTGGATGTCCTTGAGGTAAGCTAAAACATATCAAAAATTAATTTCAAAGTGAACTATCCCTTTAATCACGCGTTGTGTGCTATCATGTTTGGCTAGGGCACTGTGTTTAAGGGTTTACAGTAACTAATGTGAAGCTGTTTACACACTGACAGAAAATATATAAAAAGATTACGGCATTGACAGTATGGCATTTAAGTGTTTTTGCACTGCTTAAAAAATCCTAGTGTAAATGCGATTTGTGCTGAATGCACTGTCAGTGTGTGCTGTCCGTGGTGCTGAAATAACTTATTATGCCTGTTGGAGCTATCCGTGGTCCTGAAAATGAGTACATTGCAGAGCTGCCAGTATAGCTCAAAACCTTAAATACACCACTCTGTCTTTATAGAGCTATGCGATATCTAAATGACCAAGACATGGCTATGGTTGCTGCTCTTTAGTAGATAGAGAAAGATGAGTAAGCGTCAGTACATCACCTTTGAAACGAGGCCCCCTGATGACCCTGGATTAAAATGTCCTTAAAAAACTCCTCTGTTTATGTAATTCACAAAGACTTATAACAACCAAGGTCATCTACACTGTAAAAAATATCCGTGATTTTAACGGTAAAATACTGTAAAAATGCTACAGTGCAAAACTGTTAATTGGTAAACAGAAAGTTTCCGTACTATACACGGTAAATAACTGTGAAATAATTTTACAGTAAAAAAACATTAAATTTACAGTTTTTGAAAGTGAAAAAGAACAAATCGTTGTATAATTTACAGTGAAAAACCGTAAATTGACATTCCCACAATTCCCTGTGTGACACTTCACATTTTATGTATTTTTGTTTAAATAACTATGGTTCCTCATAGTTTTATTGTTTTTTTCTAATCAGTTATGTACATTAGGGTTTTATGTTACATTTAATGTTGTTAAATTAATGTTTATTGCATTATTTTATGTGTGTTACCATGATGGTGCTTAATGTTTGTGTGAATGACATTGCACAGCTTCTTTAAATAAGTATTACTTTATGCAAGTATTCACTTGTGATGAGCTGTGATTGCTCGTGATCGCTGTGATTTATTAGCCTAGAAATCTAGACGCACCCTAGCGGCAGCAAAAATTATTTTGCCGCAAAGTGTGGTCTAGCAACTCTCCATAGACGGTTTAGCTGGAAAGGCCCAACTCTGGCCGGGCCAATCACATCGTGTATAGAGTTGGCGGGCGGGCTTAACATAATGACGACAGAGTTGCGACGGTCAGAGCCAGCTCGGACATATTCGGTTTTAAGTCGTTCATCCACGGATGCGGCCGGCGCGCAGCGCTGTTACAAAAAAGCTGTGGCGAAACTATCAACTTGTCATTTTGTCGTCGAGGATAAAGGTTTTACTCCATGTCAGCGCCCGCTTTGATCGGTAAGGTGCACGGACCTCTCCCGAATTATCTCCACCACTCCGAAGCGCCACTACTCCGCCTCCGTTTCCCTCGTAAGTTGATATTAGTATTTAAACATTCTCTATGATATTATTTTTTTAATGACACACTGTCTATTTCTCTCTCAAACACACACATACTGTCTCTTTCTCTCTCACACATGTAGGCTAGTTATACACTTTAGGCTTTTAATGATTAGTGTTTTATTTTTAAAGTTTGTGGGTCGTGTAACAAAAACAAAAATCCCTTATGTTGGGGATGGATTCCGGGAAATCTCCCTTATTTTCAATATACAATGTTGACAGCTGGACTGGATGCGGTAAAAGTTTAATATATCAACTTGCTCCGCTGAGTACGTCACCTTCTTCATTGCTCTGATTGGCTTTAGCGCTATCCAATTGCGTGCAGAGAGAATTTGAAAGACAACCATTTATCCCACCCCTCGGATTGAGCCCTGTCAATGAAGAGTTTCCAGACCTAACATCTAGATGTAGGTCTGGCATGCCAGGCTAGTGATTTATGGTTGTCAGTGTATTAATATGGTCTAAAACAGATATCAATACGTCAATAAGTTGGTAAATCCACATTTTATCAGAAAATAAAATACGGTTTATTACTGTAAATTTGAAAGACACGTTCCTACCGTATTTTTAATGGTAAAGTTCTGGCAACCACAGCTGCCATTTTTTCTACCGTAAAATTTGTTTTTTACAGTGTAGGCTTCAGACAGTTCAGTATAAAATTACAGGGGAAACCCCTACCAACCCTTCTATATCTCGCATTACAACGAAACGGCTGTAGTTAACACACCCTCCGTGAGTTTTTCCTGTCTTAAAAAATGACTACAATATCGCCATCTGTGACATCCTCGGTCCCATCTGAGTGATTGCACTGACGCAGAAGGCTGTTGTCGGATGGAGAGGGAGTTGTGGAATATGTGTGCTTGACACCAATCTGTGATAATTACCAGAGGGGCCGCCATCTCTCCCGCCTCCAATTGCCTTCTGCTGTCAATCAACAAGTCATTTCAGATCACAATTAAGTTACGGGAAAAGATACAAGGGAGGCCAATGGGTATAATTGAAAATAATTGAGACATGCGGTGGATTCGAGGAGCCGTCTTTGCGGCGCTCTCCGGAGGAGCCACGAGGAGAGGTGACTGGAGAGAGTGTGCATAATGAACACAACAAAGCCTCTGATTTGATCCTTCGCACTCTGGAGGATATCAGCTGCTTATCGGAATAATCACACGCCGCGTGACTCAATGTCTCGCACAGGGGAACAGACGTGGACCTTTGATCAGTAAACCTAAAGTGCTAGAAGCTGAATGCTAACTTGGAAGCCTGAGGGCTTCTGCACAGGGATATGTAGAAGATGCGGAGAAAAAAGTGCGGATCCACGTGCAAGGAAGCGATCGTTTATATTTAAGCAACTCGAACGCTTGGGAATATACACACGCATCCAGATCTCTACTTCCCACCAACGCATTGACTTCCTCTGGCTCCCCCCGTCCTCGCGAGCTACTTACCTTCTACTCCTTTTGAAAAAAAGGAAAACATTTCTCTGTGCAATTTGCATTTCCATATGCTGGCACTGGCGCCACGGAAAGTGGATAATTGGGCTGATGGGCGACGTCGGTGAGAGAGGAATAGAGAAGGATAGAGAGAAGGCTGCCTGGAAAAAAAAAACAGCCATTACTGGACTTTTTTTTTCCTCCTCCCACCACCACTCATTTCGCCATCCACCTCTCAACCACTTGTGTTGCTGAAAAGATTTACCTTGGCCTCCCATTTTCACTCTTTCTGCACAACTCCCTCCCCCAGTCTTTCTTTCGTGTGCACACAAACGCTCTGACTCTCTCTCATCCATATTCATCCAGCGTCTCCCTTGCTCCCTCTGTCACCCACAGCATGGCGTTAATACACCAATTAGCCCTGAGAGCAGATAATGGACTATTTCATATTGCAAAAGAGAAAGAGAAACAGATCGAGGGAGAGAGAGAGAGACTGCTAGGTTTTGAGGTGCTACTATTTCTGAAGATCCACCTGTCAGATGAGGGCACTGATGATCACTGATTGAAGATGAGGTCTTAAAGTGGTGTGGTAGTGCTTAAGAAAGCCCTCGCGTGATTGTTTCTTTTCTTGGGTCTCCCTTTTCTCCAGCAGTCACGTTTCTTTCTGAAATGAGCTCTACACCGTGAACAGGATGTAGCTCGTCTAAATCAATATACCCAATCTAATGAAATCTTTGCATTAAAGCGCAGAAAAACATGACATGCGGAGAGCTCTCCTTTTAGATTGGCTGTTATCATGGTGTTCTTTTACTATGAAACACTCACACACAATTCAAGGTTAAAGCTTGGAGTCTTTTCAGGTATTGCAGTGACCTTTGTAGCTCGAGCTTTTGCTTCTTTGCTGAGTAAAGTGAAATGAATGTGCGAATTTGTCATTTGGTTTGGGGGATTTGGAAAAGCAAACGCCACTTGCATAGTATGAGGCTTTTGAATTGAGTGCTAAACTCATCTCGCTATGGTTATGAATTAAACCTTAAATGCATAATTATATTGCAATACCTAAGCAGATAATTATTTTCCGTTCTGATAACTGCTACATGTCCAATGGATTGTGCGCTATTTAACTTTCAAATAGGCTTTGTCAGTCTCATCCCAATTCGTCATATAACTGAGGTTTTGGGACGTCTTTTGACCATTCGTCAATATACGACTATTTCAGGGCCCCCTTAAACGTCGGTAGATGACGATCCCGGGTCATCATACAACTGACGCTTTACCTTTAACGTCAGTTATGGTGACGAGTTGGGTTTAGGGTTAGGTTTAGGTCTGGGGTAGAGTTAGGATCCCATAACGTCATCTACCGACGTTTAAGGGGGCCCTAAATAGTCGTATATTGACGAATGGTCAAAAGACGTCCCAAAATGTCAGTTATATGACGAATTGGGATGAGACTGTGTTGGTTTACACTTCTGGGCTTCGGGGTCTATAGACCTTATGCACCAGAGAAACGTGGGCGCCGTCATCTGCAGAATATTGTCTTTGAACTTCCGGTTTCGCGGTCGCTCTGTATATTTCTATGGCATCGCTGTCGAGGAATAATTAGCTGGTGAAGTGGATTTACTTATTGTAGAGTTAACAAAAGTTATCATGAGCATTGTAATGTTTATCATAAGCATTGTAAAGCAGATGTCTTAAAAAATGTCGACCGGGATTTTTTTTACGAGCAGTTCATTCATGCCTATGAAAGATCGCTGTGAAAATACAGACCGGAAGGCAGAAGACAACGAGCGCAGCACTGAAAAGGGCGGGGCTACATAAGGTCTATACGACCCCAACAATTGATTGAGTAATTGTACAAAAAATATACATTTTTAATCATACAAATATATTTTTTTGTTGTTGTTGTTGTTTACTGCTTATCTATTCATTAATGCTGTGTTTTTGGAAATATAAAGTTACTTTTGTATCCATATAGGCCTACACCACACAATTCCTCAACTACACCATTAGCTTGCATATGAAATATTATAATTTTTTTTATGATACATTGCATTTATGCTCTAGTACTAGGCCTTCATTTCTGTGTAAAAATTTCAGATTTATGCCGATTTTTTAAATTTATTTTTTAATGACAGATGGAGAAAATATTTATTTTTTTCACATTTCCCATTTATTTCAATGTGGGGTCATATTGACCCCAAGACCAGAAGTGTAAACATTTTTTTTACATACCTTCAGAACAACCAAATCAAGCCCAGTTTTTTTTTTTTTTTTTTTTTTTGTGTATATAGATAGATAATGTATAAAAAGTAACAAAATCTTATTCCACGGGGATGAAGGGAACCTATTTTTTTAATAAGTAAAAGTAGACCCCATGACCCGATTAAGGGTTAAACGAGTGAAAAGCAGATTAAGTACACTAAAAATAAAATTCTATAAGTGATTTTACGCTTTAAACTTTATTAACAAGTATGACAATTCATTTTAAGATTTTAAAGTTTTAGTTTTAGCACAGTATTATTATTTTTACATATTATATGAGTGTTAGACGATGGACAATATTTTTTTCTTGTTATATTGTTTATTAATAAATTGATTGAGGAATTCTAAGAAGGTTGATGTCTAACTTAAAACTTTAAGTTAATGAATGAGGAGAAGGTTAATAAATGATGTCCTGGGTCACTAAAACCCTGAGGTATACTTTTAAGGGTTAAAGGGACGTATCATGCTAAATCTACTTTTTTAGCCCTTAAATGCATTTTGTTGTATATTTGGAGTGTTTACAAGTAAAGAAAAGTTGGAATTATTATATTTAGGTGCTTCATATATATCTTTATATTCTGTTTTGGTCATATTTTGCAACCTGTTCAGATTTTTGTCCAGTGTTAGACAATGGAAAAGCTATGGGAAATGAACATGTAGAATTAAAAAAAATACTATTACACCTTCCACCTCCCCCAGCTCCACCTGCCTAAATCTGCAACAGAATAGCAGATCTAGTTCACCAAGACCAAATACATTACCATATTCAATAACATGCTAAAATATTCAGAGAGTTGTCATGATTGAAATATACATATATAAAATATAACTTATATTATTATTAATATTAGCAATTATTACCAGTCTGGCATTGATATATCATGCATCCAAATTGAGCAGAGATCTTCTATTACTTTTAAAGCAATTAGACTAAAACACACACACACACTCACACAAACAAAACAAAAAACAGCAATCACCTAACAAACTCCCAAAACACTTAAGCAACCATATGGCAACATGCTAGAATTGTGGCAGCAACTTTGGCACAAACAAGTGGCTCACACTCTGTATAATATAAACATCTTTTGTGTTGAGGATGTTATTTATGAGTTTTTGTGAAGGGAGAGAGAGCTTAATACCAAACTATGATCAGCCAGCATTTCACCATTTATACCAGCATTTTAGATTTATAGTTTTTCATCCAGTAAACCTATTTAGGTTGTTATTGGGCAACAGTCTGAAGCATCACTTTTCACCGATGGCTGTGATTGGTTAATATACGTGAAATGGTGTGATTTGTCCGATTAAAGTAAATTTACCTCACTCCAATGGTTTGAAAACACTTTTGTGAGGTCTCAAACATAAACATGACTGGAAGATGCAGTTGAGCGATCATTTTAAAAATGCAAAGGGCCAAGTCAGCATTTCACACTGGAGTTGCTGGGTATATATATATATATATATATATATATATATATATATATATATATATATATATATATATATATATATATATATATATATATATATATATATATATATATATATCATATTAATATCTAGAGAATATTATGATAGGATAGATATAGTACTATATTCCCTGGGCGCACACACACACACACACACACACACACACACACACACACACACACACACACACACACACACACACACACACACACACACACACACACACACACACACACACACACACACACACACACACACACACACACACACACACACACACACACACATGTTGGTGCAACAGCATTATGAGGACTCTCCATAGGCGTAATAGTTTTTATCCTGTGCAAACTATATATTCTATCCCCCTACACTAACGCAATCCCTAAACCTAACCATCACAGGAGACATGCTGCATCTTTTATTTTTTAATAAAACATTGTTTTTTATGTTTTTTAAGCCTTTTGATTTATGAGGACTTTCTGATATGTCCTCATAAACCACCAATAAGTTGTAATACCAGTGTAATACACATGTCATTATACAAATTTGTGTCCTCATAAGTCACATAAACAACCCCACACACACACACACACACACACACACACACACACACACACACACACACACACACACACACACACACACACACACACACACACACACACACACACACACACACACACACACACACACACACACACACACACACAGACAGTGCTTGTTGTCTTTGTGCTTAGATGCTTCAAGTGCATTAAAGTTGTTAAAATCAGTCCAATGTATGTGCTTGAATCAGAATTAAAAAAAAAAAAACATGAATTCAAGATGTTATTTAAAAAAATGAACAAAATACAGAGTAAAACTATGTATGGCTTTTAACTTTACAATAAGAGTCAATAGTATACGCAAATTGTGATGCATGGTGCGTTTATAACTGACTCAATTAACACATCATTCACTCAGACAGATTTTTTTTTCAAACACACTGATTCATTCAGGAACGCCAGTACTGTGTTGTCTGGAGACATGATGGCTGATTCTGACTTTGTAAAAATATTTGTTGGTGGGACAGAAATAGACAAATATACTGGTCAATTGGTGACTTAAAGGAATAGTTCACTTAAAATTGAAAATTCTGTCATCTTTTACTCACCCTCAAGTTGTTCCAAACCTGTATGAATTTCATTCTTCTGCTGAACACAAAATACTATATTTTGAAGAGTATCTGTAACCAGACAGTTGATGGCACTGCATCGACTTCCATATAAGAGTAATAAATATGGAAGTCAATGGTTTGGTTACAGATATTCTTCAAAATATCTTCTTTTGTGTTCAGCAGAAGGACGAAATTTAAAGCTGAGTAAAGGTGAGTAAACGATGACATAATTGTCATTTTTAAGGGAACTAATCTTTTAATATAAGCTACTCAATACACTTTAAAAAACTCACATTTGAAATAACAACATTTTTTCTTTTGTTAAATCAACTTAAATAATTAATGTTGTTCAGATAACTTAATATGTTGAGTTTCTGATGATTTAATCAATCTCCATTGTATTAACTCAATTTTTCCATTTCAATGAACTTACAAATTTAAGGTAACCAGGTTACTTAACTTTTTAAGTTAAACCAACAATATTTTTTACAGTGTATAAACTTGTTCACTGAATTGTTCTTAAAAGCAATATCAATCTCAGCAATTGTGCATCTTAATGTCTACACACCCATGATTGAAATATTGGTACCACTTTATATTAAATGGCTTTAAGTACTTACATTGAAATTAATAATTTGATACAATGTGTACATACATGTTTTTACATTGTACTTTACTTATATTTTAAAAACACCAGCATGTAATTACAGCTATAATTAATTTATGTAATTACATTTGTAATTACACAGTTGACCCATCCCTCACACCCTCACATCCACCACACCTGTCTCTAACCTTACCCGTATCATACCTCAATAGCAGCAAAAGCGTTTTACAATACAACAGGAACACAATAATACGTTGTACTTATTTTTCGATGTAAGTACATAGTTACTTAAAGCCACTTAATATAAAGTGGTACCGAAATATTTGCAGTGATGATTATCTTAATGAATGAATGCTTCACCAATCATTATTACATATTCGGGTCTTTAGCGACTCGGATATATCTAACACGGTTGGATTCCTGTCACGATAATGTAAAACTCTCCTGATATTAGAGTAACAACTACAGAAGAATAAAATAAAGAATATTGTTTTACCTTTTGGAGCCGGGAAGGGTTCAGTTTAAGCAAATGTTTTATACCATCATCACTGTCCTCATCAGAGCTCATTTACCAGTACATTCAGCATCTGGCTCATATTCGCCATCTCAAACATATTCTCAGAACTATCATTTTCAGTCAATATTTTGATTCGCTGACAGCTTCTTCACCAGATTCACCATCAAGTGACAATAATGTTCGATAGTGTTCACTTCTTGCTCTGCAGTGAATCTCTGAGACATTTCAAGTGTTGCTAAAGAAACTTCCTATTCTTTTGTTTTCTGCCTGCGGTGACTATGAGTAAAATGTCACTTCATCATTGTATATCAGACATTGGAACATAGTGGAATAAAGGTGAATTGCTCTTAAATATACTTACACCTTTACACACCTCGGGTCGATAGCGACCCTTTAAAAAATTTTTTTTAAGTATGGGAAAACATTTGTTTAATTTTATATATATTTTTCTGGTTACGTTGTTTATCAATTAATTGATCTAGGAATTCTACGAAGGCTGATGTCTAAAGGCCAATTTATACTTCTGCGTCGAAGAGTACGCCGTAGTGTACGACGTTGGCTACGCACGTAGCGACGCTGTTGTGAGCATTTATACTTCTGCGTTCAGGTCTTGGTTGCTCTGCAGTACTGCTCGAAACGCTAGTTGGCGGCGGAAGGGTTTTAATGTTCCACCGTTTAGATTCTCTCGAGATTGGAGCTTATTAAGGTGGAAAAAACAGTTCATTTTAGTGAAATTACTAAAACTGAAAGGCAGAAATGAGAGAAGACGTCGAAGGAGATGGTACGTGTGGAAATGCGTGAGAAGGTACGTGCGTGAAAATGCTTATGAGGAAATGCGAATGCTACCAAGCCGACCAATCACCGATCTTGCGGTCCGCATCGTTCGAGACGTGTAGTTACATTTTTGAGGAGGTGCGCATCAGTCTACGGCGAAGGGTACGCGGTATGGGACGTTTCTGTGCGTATGCTACGCCGTACCTACTGCGCGCACCCTACACGGCAGAAGTATAAATTGGCCTTAAAGCCCTATTCGCACAGGATTAGTATTACCTGGGGACCACGTGTGAATTTGAAATTAACCACCCACATATGAGTTTCGATGTGGCGCATTCGCACGGAATAAGCGAAGCCTGTGATTTTACTCGAATTTACCGACTTATCTCCCGGATATGATATCATTAGGCTATAGCTTTGAAATGTCTTGTCTTTATTATGTCTAGCAGTATATAATAAACAGAAGAGTTGTCCTTACCGTATCCTGCTAAACATGTCATTCATCTCCATCTAATCGTTCTTTTTGTTTTTGCTCTTCTGATGGTATAGCTTTCTCTTTCTGCAAATTGTATAGTTGTACTGGCAATATGACCCCGCACCCAAAATACTATCAAAACACTCCAAATCAGCCTCTATTCTCCGCGAAAGATGGATAAAAAGGCGCAGATGAAACAAAAACCTTGAAAAAATGATATACGATCCGGCCAAATCACAGAGATGTCAATTCGCACGGGACTAATATTATCACAGGACCTCAGTGTTCGGCGAAATATAGTAGGTAATTTGCGGGGAATTTTTACTTTACAAATTACAGACATGGCCGATTCACACGAGATTAAGATCACAGACAAACTCGCAATTATTACAAACTACTACAGGTCACCAGATAATACTAATCCCGTGCGAATAGGGGTTTACTTAAAAAATTAATGAGGAGAAGGTTTGAATGATGTCCCCGGTCACTAAAACCCTGAGGTATGCGTTTAAGAGTTAACTCATTACATAGACTCAAAATACAAGTGTGTGTGTGATTTGTAAATTGAGACAACAAGTGTTATAGAAAGCATAGAGGACATTAGAAGAAAATCAAAAATCTGAGCACATATTGTTGCTCTCTTGCAGGAAATATGGTCTTTTGGGTCTGGCCAGAAGTATTGAAAAAAAAAAAGTCATTTGGTAATGAAAGGAAAATGTAGGCTATCCTGTTGACTTTGAGCCAGTTTCCTTTGATTTGACAGTTAATGTGATCATGACTGCCCTTCAAATAGAGCACTAACCAAATCCCTTAAGGTCAACACTGAATCTTAACGAAATGTGCCGTCACGGAGGACACTGGCATAGGCCAACTGTAATTGGAATGCAGCCTATATATATCTCATATGAGTGTGTCTGTATGTGTGTGTGCGGATTCATCATTAAAATAGATTTAATCATAAGTCTTTATTTATCACATTACCGTACATCTCTCAATACTGATTAGACTAGTGACTCTTAATTAAAATAGATTTTATAAAGATAATGTAGCACTTTACAGTGTCAGTGTCACATGTATAATTAATTACAATACATCAATATCAATGTGTAGAAGGGTAATTATTGCGCTGTGATCTTTATAATTATAATCTATAAGGCAGGCGTAAAGAAAGGTGCAAGAATACATGGAATTTTCCTTTTTTTCTTTTGTTTAGATATTTTTTTCAGTCTGGATTACAATTATCACCTGTCATAAATCACTCCGACGGCACAAGGAACGCCCTTTTAATATACGCTCAAAATTTTAACACCCCGCCCCCGCATAGACCACGCCCCTTTCAATACACTGCTAAACAGTGAAAGCTCAGCTGATAGGCGTCCCACACCGAAAGCCATCTGAATAATTGCACAATATCACCCAGCATGCTGGACAGCGGACTTCAGACAGGGTACCTTCATATGCACAACAGCTTCAGTATTCGTTTAAATAGCAACCTTTAAAAATAGCTGCAAATAAGCAAGTGTTTAATTATTTACAAGAGCCGAGGTTGAATGAGTCAATGAATCAGTCACCGAGACTGATCAATAATACATTGTCATTTCGCGTACGGTCACGCACGGTGCAAATTAATAAACCTGGGGATGGTTTATTAATTTAGATGGAAGTCGGATAAGAGAGTCAGTGTGCCATGAGAGAGATAAATCGACGTTGGAGAGGGAGTCAGAGCGACTGCTGGTTTCGAGGCGGCAGGACACATGGGTCGACACCACAACCTTTCATTTCTGCTCAAATGTGTGTGTTAAATACGACGAGGACTCCGATATGAACACTCACTGGCTTCCCTACGTCCACTTCTGACATTTCTGCGTGTGCTTGTTTTGCTTCCAGGATTTGGGGAGACGTTTCACGTTATGTTCACTGCTGAAAACGGGACTGCGGACGATATTTTCTTCGCTCATTCGCGTCTCATGTGGACTTATTATCAGTGAGTCGTGTATCAAACAGCGCGCGCTGTTGTTTTGTTATGATTCTGACGTGAGTCCGGTCGTTTGAGGCTATTTGACTTAACATGTCGGATTGTTTTTCGCCGCTTTGTACGTCTTTATCACGAATTTTCTCCCTCCGTTGATTCTCCGGACTGCTCCATTCGCGTTTAATCTGCATGCATCCGCACGAAGAAGGAGAAAACGACAGATAAACGACCGAAGGGGCTGAAGAATGAATGAGATTCACTGAAGAACAGGAGGAAACGCAGAAAGGTATGAACCCGAGGTTTATGATTTTGGATATGCTGCGGGAGGATCGAGAACGGGCATTTATTGCCGCCTCTGGCATTTAACGAGGTTTATTTATTGGTGTTTTATTGATATTTTATGCTTATGTGGACACGCGCACTCATGATGCGTCAGACACAAATAAGCTCGCGCGTAAGGATAAATATGCGCGTGTCATTCATATCCAACAAATTTGACACTTTGGTTCAACTATATACCCACATTTACAGTTTATAAATAGCATGTTGGTTTGCAAAATTAGATGATTACCGAACAAACACTTTGCGAAGTTGCAACTACAAATATTATTTTATATGCTATAACATTTTGAGACGTTATGTTGTTTTAATTGGACCCATTGGATCGGTACTTTAGAGTGAAACTGCACCATTCACCAACATATAGTAATAATAAGTTGTATTTGAGCATTTTGAATGGATGTAATGAGATATCATGATATAGCCAATCTGCAGCCAAACAGAGAATCCAGAAATAGCATGGCTTCTGATACCTCTATCACATATCATCTATCACATTTCTTTCTTAAAACGCACATTTACCATTAATATCTCATTATATGTTATAGGCCTGCATGAAACTTGGAATTGGAGTACTCTAATGTTAGGTTACATAAAAACCATCCAGTTCTCGACCTTTGCATGTCTTGAACGTACAGGCCTACGTGAGCTTTAATGTGAGCATCAATGTCACTACACTACATTTACCCACATTAAGGTGAATCATAAGCATCTATGGACATGTAATGGTAAATAACACTCTCAGTCTATGCAGAAAAGCTCATTGCTTCCTGATGCTGGGTGACATTAAGGTAAATGGACACTGAGTGGACCAAAGTTGAATCTCCTCAAAGCAGCAGGTTCCATTTTAAACGTCACGCCTCAGTGCGAGAAGCCTTTTAATGTTGGTTTAGGTATAAAACACCAGTTCTCTGCTCTAGGACTGGTTCACTGCCAAACACTCTCTCAGTCAGAACAGAGCGAAGGATTTATGCGTCTCTGTCCGAGTGTCAGAACAATTATTCTAAGCTCCGAGCAGATGAATTATAGTCAAGCATTAGCACAATATTAATGATAGCTCTCATTTTTATATTGTGGCAGTAATCATCGGAGGGATTTATTTGAGTCGCTTCTCCTTTGCTTTGGCCAAAAGTGGCCAGTTCTCAGCATTTCATGTGTTTGATGAAAAGGATTTGATAGATTGGCCGCATCTGTGTCATCTTTATTTTGGCTGAGCTTTCACGGCAATGGTCTGGATTTGACATATGGATCCACATAGGGATTCAGTCATAGCAACGTTATTGTCAGATGCATGATTTGTCAGCCCATTTTACCGTGCCTTGAAACAACGTCTGTGATGGTCAAGCTTCCAACAATGATTTGTGTTTTATCATTCACAATGTAAAAGAAGAGAACAGTCGGGGAGTGCAAAGTGAATTGTTTAAAGGACAATTTGCTCATTGGGAGGAACTATGTAAATGCTTGTTCGGGATGTGCATTAGTTGCGCTTAGCACTAAAATATGTTATAGTGCTACAATAAGGTTCATTAATTAAACATTAGTTAATGTATTAACTAACATGAACTAACCATGAACAATACATTTGTTACTGTATTTGTTCATCTTTGTTAACGTTAGTTAATACAAATACAGCTGTTCATTGTTAGTTCATGTTAGTTCACAGTGCATTAACTAATGTTAACAAGATTTTAATGAAGTATTAGTAAATGTTGAAATTAACATGAACTAAGAATGGACAATACTTCTTCAGCATTTGTTAATGTTAACTAATGTAGTTAACTAATGAACCTTATTGTAAAGTGTTACCACTATATATTGCAATTCGTATCCAGTAAGTAGTATTCAATGTTTTTGCCGAAAAGTGTGAGAATATGTATTTATTTAAATGAATTAATTAGCTTCTTATGTGAAGTACTGTTAAATTATGGAGTAAAATATTTTTTTGTGTGTGTAATTAAAGTAAATATCTAAGTCGCTTTGGATAAAAGCGTCCGACTAAATGTAGCTAAATGTAAATATTATTAAAGAAAAAAACAATTTCACACGTTTAAAGGTCCCCTGACATGGGTTTTTTGTATTATTTTATAATGTTTCCTGGGTTGCCCTTATAATGTTAGTATGTTTTTTT
Organism: Hybognathus amarus; assembly: GCA_030378365.1. Lineage (NCBI taxonomy): Eukaryota > Metazoa > Chordata > Actinopteri > Cypriniformes > Leuciscidae > Hybognathus > Hybognathus amarus. The sequence goes on from JAQIUQ010007798.1 coordinate 215,602, forward strand.
AGATCAAAAATAGTCATAATTTAGAAATAAAAGGCATTTTTCCTAGCCTGATTTTAGTCTCTGCTTAGAACGCTCTGTTTGAAGGGGCGTGTCTGCTGTGGGATTCAATGTAACCGCCCTCTGCTCTGATTGGCTGACATGCTTGCATATGAAATAGCTATTACATGTGAAACTATCTTGAATACATTTTAGTACAGCTATTATACGTTTTTACTATAACAGATATCGAGATTACGGATTCGTGAGAAGTTTTTGAAGTATTTAGATTCTCATCACATAAAATGTTGCTCTGATAAGATTGAGCAAGCAGAGGACAGTCTGTCGATCGCTGAGAATGAAGATCTTATTGTAAAACACAGTTTCTGCACTCTCTGCTTTCACCAATGCAGACACAATAATGTACAATATAAGAGCTTCGTTGTGCAATGTAACGCAGTTTCTGTTCTCTCTAAAGCCCTCGTCCGCTCCATAGCCTAATGTGCGTTCTGCGCCTGCATTTAATGAGCCAACTGTCAATAGGGAATGCGGAGGTACGTCACGCCGTGTTGCATTATGGGACGTGGGCGCCATCTTTACAGGCACAATCTTTGTTTACCTTCGGGATAATAGTGGGTGTTTGGCTAAAACGAGGCAAATTTGAAGAAGAACGGAAGAAATGGAGATGTTTAAAGAAAGAGAGAAGGGACCCTACCAGGATAAACTAAATGCCACTGCCAAAAAAACGTAATTTGGACAAACTATCCGCGATAAACAACGTTGATACATCTGATTTAGTTTTGGTGTTCGAAGCCTATGCTAAGTTGATTAACGTTACTATTGTACATAAAGTTCAAGCTATTTTACCTGAAAAGTAGCTCTCATAGTTAATGTTAACTTGCTATTTTCAGTCTATATGTTGAGTTTTCATAGGTTGTGCAAGAAAAACAATGTACATTACTTTATAATGCCACAAGATGTGGTAACTTGTTAAATACAACTGTGCCTTATTGTCATCATTTAATGTTGATGACACGTGTAAAAATGAGGGTATTTGGTAGTTTATTTTAAAATAGTTTGATGTATCTTTGCCCATTTATGTGTACTTAAAGGGTCTTTGCGGATGCAATCAGTACAGAAACAGAGAAGTCACTTAATGTATTTATTAAGCAGTTATATAAAAATATGATTCACAAACGTTTTAAAGAAAGGCATGTAAAGAGATGTACAGAATATCAAAGCAAATTGTTAATTGAAAACAAAATAAATATAATTTGATTCATGCAATGTGTCCTAGCTTTATCATCTGCTAACATGAACTTGAACCACAAAGTCAACTATCCTCCTAACTGTTAGTCATCGATGAATATACAATACACAACCTCTTGCTTTTTACAACTTTTAACAAACATAGTATGCTGTGGAGGACATTAAGTAAAGTTTTTCCTCATTATTGCGTTTTTCCTCATTACTTCCTCATCCCCTACGCGATCCGGCTTCTTCTCGTCAGCTCCTCGACCTGCTTCCCTTATTGTTTTTTCCAAGAAAGAAAGGTGAAAAAACGTATTCCGTTGTTCGGTTTCCTCACTGAACGATCGTGTGACATGCTATGGCAGTTCAACTGAACAACCATATCGACGTTTATTACAATCTCGACAGAAAATCCAAACACAGCCTCCAAAACATGCATTTAAATACAGCGGTATTGGGCGCGATCCTGTAAATATGGCGGCGGACCCATAATGCAACATGGCGTGACGTCAACTCCGCATTCCCTATTTCTGCAGATAAATTAGTCTATATTCGTCATTCAAAAAAGGAAAACCGACGCTGCCTGCTGCAGATACACATAACGTAAACAAAGCAGCGCGTGCTGACTATAATGTGCTTTCTGCGCCTGCGTTTAATAAGCCAACTGTCTATTTCTGCAGATATATTAGTCTATAATCGTCATTTAAAAAGGAAAATTGACTGCTGCCGGCTGCAGATACACATAACCAAAGCAGCGCGTGCTGACTTTAATGTGCTTTCTGCGACTGCGTTTAATAAGCCAACTGTCTATTTCTGCAGATATATTAGTCTGTATTTGTCATTCAAAAAGGAAAACCGACGCTGCCGGTTGCAGATACACATAACGTAAACAAAGCAGCGCGTGCTTACCGTTAGAATATCAATCCCGCTAAACACTTTCCTTAAATAAGATTATTTTCATCCTATTCAAAGAAACGATGTGAAGTTGATAATAGTCTGGCTTGACTTACTGATGCATAAACAGTATCAAACGATTTTGAGAGAAAGAAAACTAACCTGTCTCCTGCCTGTTAGACCAGACAAAACTTTGAGAGTTGAGTCGGCGCAGAGAAAATAAAATTAACCCATTGTTTCTTCAGAGGCGCGGATGAAGGAACTAAAAAATACTTTTGTGTTCATTTGTACATCCGAACACTGAGCAACTGCCATGCTTCGCTCGTTTGCAAGCCATGATATTTCTCGAGGAAAAATAAAACCGCGCCTGCGCGTGTTTGTACGTCCTGTTCAGCTCGTTTTCTCATGGTCGGTCTCTGGGCGGGCAAAGCAGAGAAAGGGGAGTAACCTTTCCCCTATATGACGTTATATAGGGGGAGATTTAAGATCAGCGCGTTTGAGATGCAGACCGATGCAGAGAAGAGAAAAATAGCCAAAGCTCGGTTTACACCAATTGAAAATTCTAGACACGAGGGGACCAAATACAGTCTAGGGGAACTCATATTAATGTTAAAAAACCTCAGAAAATGAAAATTTCATGTCAGGGGACCTTTAAATCTGTGTTAATTGCAGTGAATTGAGTGAAAATCATTTCGAGTTTTTTGTTGTTTTTTTTCAATGAGGTTTATCTCACAATATGTTAAAATGTTTGTGCGACAGCAGCTTTGGTTTAATGTTTATTCAGTGGCAAAGCTTGCTCAGGGTGCTTTCCACACCCAACAGTTTGACATTTCCCCCTCCGTTGTCTTTGTTTTGTGTTTAAATGCACAAAAATGTTGAGAACCCGTGACTTGCACAATATCCTGGTTTGACCTTCTGGTTTGAACGTTACGTAGAGAGCTTGTTCACGGCATTTAACGCTCCTTTGAATCGTACCGTCTCCTGAGTTTTCTAGTGCACTTAGCTGCATTAAGCAAAGGTGTGTGCAGATGGTCCAGGCCAGCTGCTGAGAGGACATATAATTTTCATTTCTCTTGTTCAGTGCACCGGCGTCTCATGAGTGCACAAGGCTCTTGCTTTTTCTGTTTTTTTTTTCTTCTTTTTATAACAGATTCAGACCCGTCTCCTTCTGTTCTGTCTGTTTCTCTGTATCTCTTGCTCTCCGGGAACCCACGGGGTTAGGGTATTGTTATGCTGTCAGTCATCCAGTGTAGGATTTTTTGCTGCTTGTAGATTCCTGTAAGGCCCATTCAGAGGGAGTGTCCTCTGAGGTCCATATTGATTGCAGAATTCTGGGTATTGTTTTGAAAGTAGCTAAAGCAAACATGATTAAATCATCATCAGGCTGTGATAATAGTTTTGATTATGATTATAGTATTAAAAACTCAGGTTTAAAAAAAATGGTTTTAAAGTTATACATGGATATTTTTCTTATAAAAACCCAATGCTTCACAAGGGGATCACTTTTATGATGGATGGATGCACTTTTTGGGGGTTCAAAATCTCAGGCACCATTCACTCCAATTATAAAGCTTGTAAGAGCTAGGATCATTTTTACTAAAACTGATTGTTTTTGCCTGAAAGAAGAAAGTCTTATTGGATGGCTTGAGGGTGAGTAAATTATGGGATAATTTTTGGGTGAACAAACCCTTTAAGGCAATACACATCATACTGTATATATGCTAACATTTTATTTTAAGGCACCGCACATTACATGTCCATGTATGTATGTATGTGTGTGTCTAATGTGTGGGTTTGTTTATGTGACTTATGAGGACACAAGTTTGTATAAAGAGCGTATTACACTGGTATTACATCTTATTAGTGGTTTATGAGGACATTTCAAAAGTCCTCATAAATCAAAGGGCTTAAAAAACATAAAAAAAACAATGTTTTATTAAAAAAAAATAAAAAATGCAGCATGTCTCCTGTGATGGGGGACTGAGTTAGTGAAGGGGGATAGAATAGTTTGCACGGTATAAAAACTATTACGCCTATGGAGAGTCCTCATAATGCTGTTGCACCAACATGCGTGTGTGTGTGTAAGCTAGTAGAAACTTTTTTACTCTGATATTTTGTTGGTAACACTTACTAAATTATGCATAATTAGCCTACATGCAACTAACCTTAAAGGAGTGGTTTAATGTCCTTTTCACAAGATGTAAAATACGTATTTGATGTCCCCAGAGTGTGTACACTGTAAAAATATATATATATATATATATTCAAGATCTATCACATTTTTTCTTTTGTCAAATCAACTTAAATAGTTTTAGTTCATATAACTTATTATTTTGAGTTTCTGATGATTAAATCAATCTCCATTGCATTAACTCACTTTTTCCATTTCAATCAACTTAAAATTTTAAGGCAACCAGGTTACTTCATTTTTTAAGTTAAACCAACAATTATTTTTTTTTTATGTGAAGTTTTAGCTCTATACTAAGGGTGTAACGGTTCACAAAATTCATGGTTCGGTTCGATACGATACACTTGTGTCATGGTTCAGTACAGTTCGGTACATTTCAAATACAGCAAAAAGAAAGAAATGGCAGCGAAGTTTCCTTGATTTAAATTTTTTATTATATTTTTATTAAAACTACGCCAACGTCTCTTACTCTTACATTATGAATGCGCTTGACACATGCGACGTGCCTACATTTGAATAACGAAATGTTGGTCGGCAGGAAAAATGAATCGAACGATTCGAAACGGTTCAGATACGATAATCACGTGTATCGCTTACACCCCTACTCTATACCCCACATATATGTTCATATAGCATGTTAAAATTGTTACTTTTTGAGGGTGAGCAAAAAGGCAATGTTTTTGTCCCTTTAAATGCAAATGAGCTGCTGGCACACACACAGAGGGCGGAGCTTCAAAAGCTGACATGCACTGGAAATTTCTAAAAGTTTTATCCTTTTATATTGAAACCGAAGCCAGACAATGAAGAGACTCAAAAAGAAGTGACAACATGTATGTAACAGGACATTTGTGATGGTTAGTTGATGAGTTTATGTGGCTTATGTGGAGTTCTAGTCATCTTCTAGTCATTGATTAGCATTTTCTGTCATGATAATCTATAAATTGCGTTCCCAGGGGAGGGGTTTATGTAAACTAACCCGTGGAATGTCCTGTAGTCCCTACCAACCTTTTGTTGTAGATGATGTTTATGCTCAAACAGCAACATTACACACTAACTAAAGTTAGGAAAGTGAAATCATAATCAACCACCCATTTAAACCAAACTCTATAGTAAGTACACGTTGATAATTATTATTACTTTGTAATTTTGTGACATTGTTACATTTTAATTACACAAAATAAGTACCCTGTAACAACAGAGCACCTTAAAATAAAGTGTAACTGTTTATTTGTTTGTTTGTTTGTTTGTTTAATCAGTGCAGTAAAAGCCTCAAGATCATGGTATTAAACGAAACAATGCATTTTTTGTAAAAAGCATCACATTGCAATGATCCATTTGTTTCTTTTTTTAGTCTCTGTGGATTTGTGTAGTTATTTGAAGTAAAAACAATTAATTAAGGGTAGTCAAACTATCTAATAGAGTGGCAAAATCAGTGTAAATAGTTTTGGTGCAACAAAAGAAAAATGTTTGCAAATATTTTATATGTCTGATTAGTTGACTGTTAGTTCATTATGTGTTGACAGTCATTGCATTATAAGAACGCTCATTGCTGTATGAATGGGTTTTTTTCCGCAACCCACTGGGGGAGACAGAGCGGAATATAGAAAATAGTTTGTGTGGATGCTTTCGCAACTGTCCTAGTTGTTGTGAAAAGACACAAAAGCTGCAGGAACTGGGCGTCCCTTTTCGAGACGGCATCTGAGTCGCGGCCTTTGTGTTCGTGAAGTGCTGTTCTGAATGTGTGGATGAATGCAGCAGCCTGTAACTGCAGGCGCCAGGCATCAAGGCTTTTATTCAGACAAACCCAGCTACATCTGGAACCAGGAGAGGAGGAGTGTGCGGCGCGTTCCCTTTTCGCACCTCCGTACGGCACTGATCGGGAGCCGTGGGATGATCATGGAGCACAATGGAATGTCTTGATCAACAAGTGCATATGAATGGAAAAATCAATGAACGCTCTTTTTCATAAATTGAGTGCATGTTAAATTAGCCGAATGGGTCCGTCTGGACAGATAGCGGATTGTTTGGCTGCTGTCTTTGGATCATGTCTATCGACTCGGCGAGGGAGGGGGTGCGTCGGTTTACAGCTGTGAAAGGCTAAAATAGAGCCCAATCAATGGAGCGTTGAGACGCGGGGGCAATTTACTAGGGGTATTGCTGTCAAAAGAAGCTCTGCCAGCGAAAGCTTTTCAAAACAGCTTCACACCCACTTCTGTCGCCAACACAATACCACTGTGTGATTGCTTAATATCACAATCCATCCAGGCCAAGACGTTCCCCAATTAAAAGCGCCTTTTTGCCGCGTCTAAAACAGCTCCGGTTATCCAACATATTTAACGAGACACAAGGCTTCTCCTGCTGTGGTGTTTTTTTTTCCTCTCTCCCCAAACTAGGATGCCGTTTGATGCCGATTTAACAGCTAAAGGGAAAGCCAGAATCGTTTCACTGATCATCACATAAAAGGGTGTTGCCATCTGCCGCCGGCTGAATAATCAACTAAAGCTCATAATTTAGCATTTTGTGTGGGAAGTTCTGAAACTGCAGTGTGTGTAATGTGTATGTGAGCAGTACTGAACTGTGTGCTTGAAGCTATCCCTAAATACAAATTTGTGTGTGGAATTCCACAGTGATTTGGTTTGAGTGAAATTCCTTGAAAACGTTCATTTGGAAACGAAATGGAAGAACTCGCTCGACGGGATACGAAATGTCAGTCATGCATCATTCCGTTCACATCCTGTCAGTCAGCTCCCCGCGTGAGCCGGAGAAGGGAAGTCAAGCTGAACGGAGTTGTGCAGGTGACGGGGGAACGGAAGAGAGTGTGGAATGGAAAAGCTTGCAGACGTTAATACTAATAATAATAATAATCAGACGTTCAACAAAACTCCCAGATAGACTTAATAGCCACACTCCCACTGAACGTTTTTTTTACTGTGTTTGTTTCTATCCTGCTGTATTTGTGGGAAAAGCTGCTTAAAAAATGTCTCAGATGTCAGCCAAATCTTGGATAACTTAGCTAAGTAGTTATTTAAAAAGTCTTGAGACTGTAGGGTCCTAAGCTCCTGGTTCGCAGGTATCTTTGGATAGGGTTGCAGTCAGCAGAGATAAACAATAGTAAAGGCAACAAGTCAAATACACTGAAATAAAAATAAAATAAATAATATTACTTAATCCACACACACACATATATACACATATACATATATACATATATATAATATATATATATATATATATATATATATATATATATATATATATATATATATATATAGTTATTATTAATGATTATAATAAATATTTACTATTATTAGTACTAATATTAGTTATAATAAATAATAATAATACTATTATTATTATTTATTATAATAATAAATAATGGTAAATATTTATTATAATCATTATAAAAATAAATAATATAATAATATTATATTATTCATTTTTAATATTAAAAATATTAGTGAGGCTGCAATCATTAATATTAACCACATCCGCTGTATTGGATATATATATATATATATATATATATATATATTATTATATAATGATGTATAATAAATATTTACTATTATTATATATTATATATTATATATTATGTTATTATAATAAATAATAGTACTATTATTAGTACTATTAATAATATTATTATTTATTATAATAATAAATAATAGTAAATATATATATATATATATATATATATATATATATATATATATATATATATATATATATGTATATAGTATTGTGCGTATTGCAATTTAATTTAATTTTAAAAGTATAATAAATTTCGGCACACTCAACAAAAATTAAGTTACATCCACAAGTGTGCAAATAAATGCAAATAAATTTACTGATGAAATTTGTGGGTTTTTAAAGTGATATTGTCCTTTTAAAAAAATCGTTTTGTTGATGTCGAATGAAAAAAACCTTGAAAAATAATAACAATAATACATAATTATTATTATTAATTTATATAATTAATATAATAATAATTATAAAAAATAATAATAAAAATATAATTATAATTAATAATTTATTTTTTAAACAATGTGATTATTGTTATTATTATTATTATTATTATTCAGTTTGAACTAAAACTAGTAATAAAATCGAATTATAATTTTGACATATTTAGCAAAACTCAGTTTCATCCACAGACTTGAAAATAAACGGGAGAAAAGATTACTGGTGGAAAGTGTTGCTTCAAACATTTTTTTTTTTCCTTCTGCCTATTTCAAAAACATTTTTTTGGTCACACTCAAGCGCATATTGCAAATGTCACTAATCAAGTTCAGCTCATAGCCATGTGATAGACCTGGCCTGATCAATGCGGATCAATATGCATGATAATGTGGTGTTATGTCATGACTGGTCATTTGTTAGCATGCTCTCCCAGCAGAGTTCAGATGTGTGTGTGTGTATTTGTGTGTTTATGTGCGTGTGTGTTTGTCAGGGGAGTATTCTGAGCCGAGGGAGGAGGCACCACAGCTAACCAGCGAGGGACTAGAGGCAGCTGTTTGTTTGCCTGTTTGCAGAGAGAGGGAAGGGAGGGGGGCAGGAGGGAGCCCTTGGAAAGAGGAGTGGAAGGGCAGTGTGGAAAAAAAGAAAACAAGAGGCAGTGTCAAAACACAGCAGGAAGAAAAAAAAGCAGAGGAAGAATAATTCACACTCAAAGAGGGGAGAGAAAGAGCAAAAAGGCATCTTTGTCTTTCACGGACACAATTTTTGTTCTGATGGACTCATTAGGTTATTTGGCTCGAAACCAACATTTGGCTTCGGAATGATACCAGCTTGGTTCCTCACTACATCAATATCCAAACGACACAGTTGTTTAACTATCCCAATATCTAATTGGCCAACAAACAAATCATAATACCTGTTGCTGAGATCATAAATGTATGTGGACAACCAGTCAACACACTTGACTTAGTTTATGTTTCTCATAATATAAACGTTTGTTAGAAATTATACACCTTCAGTCTTGAAATTAGTTTTGTAAATTCAATTTAAAAAATGACATTCAATTTCAGTTCAATATGTTCAATAATTTTTTAAATTTATTTTTAATGGATGATTTGGAAAAAAACAGCTAACAATTGTCCAGCATACATGTGAACTGCGCAGATAAATTCCAGAACTCAGCAACAGTGTTCGGCCCAGGTCCGGGCCACATCTGGTTAGGGTTGGGTATCGTTTGAATTTGAATGATTCTGATTCTGATTCTTTTTAAGAGGCAGGGTCAAAAAAGTTTAGCTAACCTTGCTAACCAATGGTCTTTCTGAAGGAAATACTCCTTCTGTCACAAATACTCCTTTTGTCACAAATTTTGCCGAGATTTCGTTATTTTTAGAAAAGTGAAGCCACTCTTTGGACCGCCGACGTAAGCTACTCATGTTCGACTCGTGCGGTTATGCCAACACTTTCGGTAGAAGCTTCTTCGTTGGTGGTGTTCAGCGGTTTCTTCTTCCGGTCGGCGGACTGTAAATATCGAAACTAGGAATCGAAATTTTAACTTTGAACGATTCCTGGAAAAACTAAAAGTTAGTCCCGGTTCCAATCGATACTCAATTCTCGATACCCAACCCTACATCTGGTACAGTACATGTGGATTCTAAAGCGTGCCAAATGTGGCCGGATCTGGGCCGAACACTATGTTGCTGTCTGGTAATGCACCTTGTGAAGATAAAAAATAAAAAATACACATTTTTGATTACTGCATAATTCCCATTCCCAACTTCGCTATTATTATAAAATGGGGGGGGGGGGGGGTTGAATGCATAAATCTGATTGGTTGACGAATGTTCTAAAGTGTTGTAATTGCAGGGAAACGCACCGCTAAAATTAGTTCAGGCGGTGTCTTGACCACATTACAGTTTGCCAAATGATTTCAGTTATTAGGTCCTTACAGACTGCAACAGCAAAATAACCAAAACTCACAAACATATAGCAAATAAATATAGCAACAATAGGAAAAAGGTTGAAATTTAAGAAATAGTATGTATGGAAAGCACACACTTCGCCTCATGGCCATATAACCACCTCGGGTATGCGCTATTGTCTAATAATTCAACGGCCCTTCGTCAGTTATTGCTTACATATAATATTAATAACAAAAATGATAGGATTTTGCATTCATTTTACCCGCCTCAAGATTCATCGGATTGGTTCATTGTTAGTTGACATAACTTGACATACAGTAGTGTCTTAAAAACAACATAAATGTTCCAAGATGCTGAAACTATAGTGAGATATCCATTTGGTGCTTGTTTACAAACACAAACAATTAAAAAATCATAGCACATATGGAACGTAAGAACGTGTCCTGAGCGAACAGCCCCCTTGGGCCATCAGTTATAGCTCACAGTCTGACAGCACAAAGAAGGTTCAAAGTCTTTATTGAACATTTTTAATTCAAACAGCGAAGACAGAATCAGACTTCAATAGTCTTGAGCGTACTAGAGTCACAGAGCTGCATCTGGGAAAACAAGGAGGTTTGGTTTATGAGTGAGGCTGCAGGTGTAAACAGAATAACTGAAAATATTCCAGAATATAAACATAATATACCAGTTTTGGGCAAGAAAATAACCATTAAAGGGTCATTCCACCTCTGGAAAGATGTGTATTTAAAATGGGTCATTTATGTAGAAGAAATGTGAAATAATTTTTGAATTTGGAGCTTTCTAGACTGAGAAAAGCCAGAAAATGTATTTTTGGCTAATATGGATGAAAGACAACAACTCCCAGAATGCACCTGAGGAGGCCACGCCTACCGGTAACAGAGCAGTATTTAAACAACAAGTCTAGGCTACTAGTGAGTCCCTGTGATGATGCCTGAAAATGAGTTTCGAAGATCGCCCAAAATGTCCGGGTTTCGGATTTTGCGTTCCACAGTCGCCATTCATCATGTTTACTGTGGTGAGCAGGACGAGGCTGAGGGCCGCGGGAGAACGGCACGATGAGCGACACCTGTGAGAGCGCACTGGTCTCGAATATTTCTCACAGAGGAGCGGGAATTTTCTCAGCAATGTTAAAACACACATTAACCGATCACTTGTTTGGCGTTCATGTAAACACTACATTCAGATTCACCAATCAGAATGAATTCAGTTAGATTGAAACAAAAGGTGTAGATGTGAACAATGCATGGCGACTGCAGAAAGCAAAAGCTTGAATCCCGAATATCGACGGCTGGACATGTCCGGGAAAAAAGAGGATGGTACCTCTTTTACTACTCGGCTTTCTCCACAGAACAAGAGCTTGCTAGCTTAGCTTCCAAAAAAGATGGCTGACACTAGGGGTGAGAGAAAAAAACAATCCATCGATGCATCATAGCGATTCTCTTCTAACGATTCTGGATCGAATTCTGAGAATTTCAGGAATCAATTCTAGTTTAGTTTTTAACCAGATGTGCGATGACGCTGAGTTTGCTTTAGAAACACGCTGTATTCTGCTTGCTTCCAATTCCTCACATAGGCCTACACACACCACTCAAACCTTCCGTAAAATAATCTTTCATAAAGTTCGGAAAGATTGAAGCGAATCACGAGGACATTCACGGGCTTCATTGCACGCGCTGTGAGAGACGCGCACTTCTTTGATGTTACACTTGAAGTGTGCTGTCTCGCCTGTCGGTATAGTATTCACTTACCGAATGTCTACGAAGTCATCATTTATGTGGTTTGGAATGCAGTGGACTTCTATATTTAAAATATGAACCTCACTAATGGAAGACTACTTTAAATTTTAAATCCTCACGCACGTTTTGTTTGTGTAGACTGCTCGCGCATGCGCGCGTGCGTCTCCGTGGTTTAATGTCCTTGTGCAAAATTAACGTAAACACAGCCAGTTATGTCTTAAGGGATTAAATATCGGATCATGAGGTGACCAAAGATTCCCACCCCTAGCTGACACTATGTGTAATCCCAATCCTCCATAATACACCCATCTGCGTATTCAGTACCATCCATATTTTCAAAAGTTTCTGCCGGTGAAATCAATCGCACTGGCACTGATCTGTGATAGGTCTGTTAGCCCATTAGGTCCAACCCCTATGGGCGGGGACTAGAGCTTGTATTTTCTTTACAGAAATCCCCCCTCTTACACTTCCTCCTACAATGACGTAAAATGACGAAAGCTAAATAGCAGATTTCTCTCGTCTCAGGGGAAAATCAGAGAGTGTTGCACGACCATTCAATAGTATAACTGGGTTTCTAACAATGGAAAGCTTAATGCAAATGGTTGGAGTGACCCTTTAACTTGCTTTCTTCAAATGGACATGCACAAAAAGGATCTCCCTTTAAAGCTGCAATACCTAAGATTGGCATGTCGCTAGAGGGCTCTACATTCAAAACAACAACAACAATGGCTTTGCTTGATGACGACGCGGAGGAACGCGGAATGATGGGAACTGTTGTTTTCAACTCCACCGTGGATAAATCAGTCAGACGGGAATCGAAAATTAGTTGTCATGGATGAGGTAAAGTTCGATTTCTATAAATGTTGCGTTTAATGACATGCTTGTTTTTCATTAAACTAAAATAGCCGCAAGAAAAGTCAGGTTTAAAAGTAAATTAGTTATCACAGATGTTACTGTACGAGTCACTGGACGAAGCTATGGTGGAGAGGGTTTGAAGTCAAATCGCTGCTAATGGATCCTGACTTCGCCCTATGCTGCAATAGGCATTTAGTTTTGCATTCATTTACAGAAATCAGCTGCTTGAATGACAATTACTGATGTTATTAGATTTTTCAGGTGAGATTCTCAATTCATTCAGTTAACGGATGTTCTGAGGTAAAATTTTCAGACTGCAGACTCAGCAACGATTGTATTTAATTGTACAGTACAATCATAACATAGAACAGACATTATCTTCCTTTCATGTCATTAAACATAACAATATTGCTGGCCATACACTGATGAGATAGTGCGCGTCCGGTGTGCGATACTGGAGTTGTCCTAGACGTGGCACGGCTCTTCTCGTCCGGTATGCGACCCACTTTACAGCCAACAGTTCACATTCCGAGAATAATTGAAAAGAATAATGCACCAGAATGTGCACCATTCCATTACAAATGCACGAAACAAGCTGACGTTTGTTGCTTGATAGACGCAAACGCACAACTACAACTTCCGCATTTATCCAGGACTACACGTAGTACGAGCGGAAACCGAGGTAATGTGGATATGACGCGAATTGACTGGCGACTCCCAGCTCACGCCCCATTTCCTTGGTTAAAATCTCAATTTTCTCGCGATTTAAACATTGCTTGAAACATTTCGGAATATTGTAAGTTATCATCTTAACTAAATATATAACACTGGCCTTGTGATTTTGGGATATTTTAATGCAAAAATCTTAGGTATTGCACCTTTAAAGTATGTCATTTTTATCAGCTGTATACATAACGTTTGCTAATAATTACAGAAATTATACATAATTATTACATTTATGCATCTTGTAACACACAATATTGGTACAATATCACTTTTTGTACCTTTTTTTATTGCCTGCTCTACAAACAGCTTCTTTTTAAAAAAAAAAATATTGTCCTAACCAGTTTAATAGTGGTATTTTGAGAGAAGACCATAATAGCAACAAGTAATCACTATTACTATATTTCGTATTTGCTATAAAATAGTTGCTTAGAAACAAAGCTAGAACTACAGTTGCAGTTGTTGAATTACAAATGATGCAGATTTCCTCTCCTCCAATAGATTATACAGTACGTGACATTTCCATCAGTTAGATCCAATAGTGTACAATAGTAAAAGGGACTGCTAAGAGCATCTAAGCTGAAGCGAATATGATTGAAAACTGTGTAACATCCCCACTAGCGCACATCACTTTACAGCAAAACAAATGTGCCTGCACTTCTGTCGCATCTGTCTAGTACTGTATATTCATCATAAATGGAGCAAAAAAATGCTCAGTGCACAGTGGAAAATGCACATGCAATGGTTGAAACAGCTGGGCATCTAATGGCAGCAGATTATGTGGTTCACTGCGAATTGCAATGTATAACGCTGGCATTCATTTTAACACAAGCAGATTTGGAACAAATAAGGTGGGTGGATTAATATACACACTGATTTTGTTGTTGTTTACTCTAACTAGATCACTCCTTTTTCCGGCAATATGTATCCATTTTCATCCATGTATCCATGTCATGCATAGAGAGAAAGTTAGCATTGCAACAGACCAGTGCGAACCACCATTCCAAACACAGTGAACAAACCAAGCTAGCATGTCTTGACGGCCGCACATCCCATAATGAGCGAGCTGTCCAATCAGATGCGCAGCGCTGGCCCTCAGCAATGCACCTGCTGACCTATGCAGAATCCACACAGACCGTTACAGTGCCCACCAGTCAATGCACAGGACTAATATCCATGCAGTTTACATGCTGTCGCAATCTAATGTCAACACTGTATCAGCACTCTAACTCCTGGCTGATATTCGAGCAGGCATTATAGACGCTGTTGACCTCATTATAACCAGTGCAAACCACTGTGTTTTAATGACCTGGCAGGGATGAGACTTCAGCCACAGGTAGGGGTTTTATTGTGTATACTGTAGGAATGTTGTCTCCTATTTAAAGGATGTGTATATGTGTTGTTATTTTAAAATCTTTTTCAATTATAATTAGTACATATACTATTTTAAATGACAAAGAAATTTAAATAAATTCATTAGTTTATTCAGCAAAGACACATTCAATTGAAGTAACAGTGAAAACATGTTTCTATTTTAAACAAATGCTGTTCATATATATATATATATATATATATATATATATATATATATATATGTATGTGTATGTATGTATGTATATATATATATATATATATATATATATATATATATATATATATATGCAGCTTTTACAGTCCTTTCTATTGATCAAGTAATCCTGAAATAAAATGCATTCACTGTAAAAAAAAAATATTTTCAAGATTTGTTATCACAAATTTTTTTCTTTTGTCAAAAAAAAAAATATTTTCAAGATTTGCTATCACAATTTTTTTCTTCTGTCAATAAATCAAGTAAGTGAAATGCATTCACTGTAAAAAAAAATTTTTTTCAAGATTTGTTATCACAATTTTTTTTCTTTTGTCAAAAAAAAT
Organism: Hybognathus amarus; assembly: GCA_030378365.1. Taxonomy (NCBI): domain Eukaryota; kingdom Metazoa; phylum Chordata; class Actinopteri; order Cypriniformes; family Leuciscidae; genus Hybognathus; species Hybognathus amarus. The sequence goes on from JAQIUQ010007798.1 coordinate 231,033, forward strand.
TAAAATATTTTCAAGATTTGTTATCACAATTTTTTTTTCTTTTGTCAAATCAACTTAAATAATTTATTTAGTTAAGATAACTTGTTATTTTGAGTTTTTGATGATTAAATCAATCTCCTTCATTGTATTAACTCACTTTTTCCAGTTCAGTCAACTTAAAATTAAGGCAACCAGGTTACTTAATTTTTTAGGTTAAATCAGACAATATTTTTTAAAGTGAGAAAGGTATTAAATATATTTAGTAAAATATATATATATATATATATATATATATATATATATATATATATTAGAGCTGTCAGTTAACACGCGTATATTAAGGCGTCATCGCAAAACCCATTTTAACGGCGTTAATTTTTTTATCGCGATAACGATCTTTTTGTCCTAGCAAACTTTGTAGTTGTTTCACATACTTTTGCAACAGGACGCGGCATGCGTTCTGATCCATTTCAGCGTCTCGCGCTCGTCATCCACTCAAAGCCGGCTCGCAAGCCCGAACGAGTGTGTGCGGCGTGCCTGTTGTTTTGTTTCCGGTCTAGCTAGATCCGCTTGCGCTTTGGTCGAAGAAGCAACGAAACGTCCTCGACGCGGGGCAAGCAATTGCAATGAATGGGTTTCAGAGCGCAGCGCGAAGGACGTTTTGTGCCGCACACACTCGTTTCAGCTTGCGAGCCGGCCAAATAGTAACGTTATGTTTTGAGTGGATGACAAGCGCGAGACGCCGAAATGGATGCCAATGAGATTCTGAATGTAAAGTTTACTTTTAAAAAGTTGCCAAATTGTCCCATTGACAAGACCAAAGCGATCTGTATGTTTTGTCATTGTGAACTGAGCTATCATCACTCGCAGCACAGTCCAGCCTGAAACACCACTTGATGATGGCCAAGCAAACACACACACACACAAACACAGATGATGCAAATTCTCCACCCCTCGTCAATATCAGGACCTCGTCAGTATTTCTTTCACCCTTTTTATTGATGGACAGTGTTGCATTGTGTGAGAGATTATTTAGGCTATATATGTTAGAGTGAAATTGAACACTATTCCAATGTTATTTTCAATAATAATAATAAAAAAAAAAAACATTTGCACTAAACAAGCCAATCCACTTTTCCATGTTAATAAGAGCATTAAAATGAGAAAAAAATGTAACAAAAAGAAATCAAAAGACATTAAGAATAAGATAAAAATGTGCGATTAATCACGAGTTAACTTGTGACATTAATGCGATTAATCGCGATTAAAGTATTTTAATCGTTTGACAGCACTAATATATATAAATGTCATCAAACTGGTTGCAGTGAGTTGACAGGGGACTGAAATAAATAAAAAAAGGCACATGACGCAACAAATAACATTAGTTACAGAAGACCTTTAAAGCAGATGTGAATGAATAAATGATAAAAATAACACACATTTCCACTTGCCAAATTCCAGTGGCCTTAAAATGCATTAACCATTCTTTCTCCCCGGTCATGGTCTCGGTGCAAATAAAAACACTTGGCATTTAAGTACCTCTAATTTTTTTTTCTTCTTTTGTTAAAATGAGTCATCCTTCTTTTCCCATGGATTCTTGTTTTCACAGTGGCTTGATTTCTCCCAAAGATTGCTTATATTGATCGGCTGAATTAATGTAGTTTCAGCTTAAACAGAGGGTTCGCGCTATGCAGAGCTCGAACATGGTGATGAACTCTAATGCTTTGAAGGTACAATATCGAATCGGGGTATCCACACTATTTTTCTGTTATTTGTCTGAAAAGGGATTGATTCTTCAGAGCGTGATGTTGCAGCGCTGTAGGTGGGTGTGCGCATGTAAATGAGTGTGTGGGTGTGTGTTTGTGCCCCAGCTTTGATTGGTGATTGCATCTGTTAAACACTGCAATCTTTTGCAGGGTGGGCGATATGGCAAAAATATCTTATTACCATTTTCAGGTAAATCACAATTCACATTTTTTTTTTTTTTAAATCACAACTTTTTCATGTTGGTTTTACTATTTTGCAAGTGCCTGAGCATTACAGCCAAACTAATGTCCCTATTATTAAAAACAAAGCCTAGGAATAAAAAATATAAAATAAAAAAAGAATGGCAGACATTTAGGCCAAAGTGGCAAAGATAAAAATCGTTTGTCAATATTTTTCTTTGTTATTAAAAAATAAGAACAAAGATACACATTACTTAACTTAATATATAAATGAAATAATCTGTACTTTATTTTTTAGATACAGTAAGTGTACTGTATTTAGCAGTTACGTTGAAGAAAATAATTAAATTAACAAATAGACTTTCACGTATGAATTATACATTGATTCTTATTAAAGCTACTATTAAAGTTCTCAGTCAGTGAGTGATTTTCTCTTTGTGTTTTGTTGTTTTATTAACATTTAAAGGGATAGTTCCCCCCAAAATAAAAATTGTCATAATTTACTCTTTTAAACCCTTTTTTAAAAAGTTTCTTTCTTCCATTTAAAAATAAAAGTTATTTTGAAGAATATGGGTAACCAAACAGTTGCTTTTTTATATCTTTTATGGCAGTCAGTCATTCTTCAAAATATGTTCTTATGTTCAGGACAAGAAAGAAATTAATACAGGTTTGGAACAACGTTAGAGAGAATAAATAATGACAGAATGATTTTTTTTTTTTGCTATCCCTTGATCGACAAGCGACCAGCTTGTTTGCTGTATGTCACTTTAAAGTACATGCAAATAATGAACTTTTGTTAAATGCAGTTTCTCCTGCAGACCTCTGCATTAACGTGTGATGTGTATCACGATACTACGATATTTCTTCAAAAGCAGATCGTGATCAAAAATCTTAATATCACACAGCCCTAAATCACCCTCCACTAAATTGCAAATACACACACACAAACACTCGGGCACAAGTCAAAAGGCATGATTTCTGACACGTAGCCGCTTGCGTGCACAAATTTTGCCATAAAACGGGCTGACACATGAGTCACTGATCCCATGTCCCGTACTAGGGAGCTCTGTCAGACTGCCGCGTCTCTGAGTGGGACTGGAAACCCAGTTGTGGAACTAATTAGCTTTGCTTAACTGAGGATGGATATGGATTGCTCCTGACAGCTGTCTGCTCTCATTCATTTGTGGAAGAGACACATTTATTTGGAGATGCTTGTATTTTCTTTCTTGTTCAGTAGTTTTACAAAGCCGAGGCCCTGGTTAAAGGTGCCGCCAGGTCCCTGGAGATTTCCAACAAGGTCAGCGGCATTCACTCCCGATTCATTCTCACACTCCTATCCCAATCCTCTCACAGTCACCTTTCCTTTCGGGCGCGTGCACGGAGCGCGCCGGTGCCCGTCTTTGCACCTGTGCATCAATGCGGTGGTGCGTAGACCCACCCAGCTTGTGTTCTTAGATTCCTCTTCCTCTGCACTTAAACGTCCTTGTGTATAAATAGCAATCAACCTGACCCTCGTGCACCCAGATATTGAGCCTTTTCAGGGTAGTAAGCTTTTGTGCCGAATCCCTCGCTGGCGGGGAAGGGGGTGGAGGAGGGGGAAGTGGAGGCAGGATTCCAGCTGCACCGGGGCTTGATGGGATTTATGACCCATCCTGAGCTTTTCTCTCCGCTGGCGCCTTTCCCATTGGTTAGAATTAACAAGCAAGGGAAAGGAAAAACAGAACAAACAAACAAATTACAGGGAACAAACCGAGGAGGTAATAAGCATGTCGGGACATGCAAAGCTCGACTGTACGTGCTTGGGCGGATGGGGGAGGGTGGATGAAGGCTCGCTGGTGTAGCAGAACCCATCTCCACCCCCTTCGCATCCTCCATTCTCATCTGTTTCATCTCCGTCCCAGCACTTCTCGCTCTCATCTCTTCATCCGGTGGTTCACGTGGGCAGCGGGAGACAGATGGGCGGATGATGGATCTGACGTGATAGACAGCAGGCTGATGGATGGGCACCGGGCTCAATACGGGATTAATGCGTAGCGGAGGCCACGGCCGCCCAGCGGAGGGCTTGCTGATAGATAGATAAAACAGACGAGCAGATAAACAAGAGAGCACTAATCCACGCCCCCTTGATGGACAGAAAATCAAAGGCAGGGGAAGGAGTGGCGAATGGAAAGGTGGGCCTTTGTAGTTCGACCGCAGCCCAGAGAAATAACCGACAGCGGAAAGAGGCGAGAAGAGGGAGAGGAAATGTTGGGAGACTTGGAGGTGGAGGTTTTGGATGCATTTGGGTAAGAGCAAAAGCATGGACTTCTGAGTGGCAAATTTTGTCAGCTTATAAACCACTATCAGGCACTTGCCGGCCTTAAATCTATGATTCAGTTAGCCCCTGCTGGTAGAACTACACCATCTGTGGGAAAAAACACATTTTTCTCCATCCAAGAGTAGGTGTATAGAGCTGGTAACTCTCGCCCATCCATAAAACTCCAAGTGGACCTCTAGGTTGAAAAAGCGCCAATGCAAGTGAATGAGAGAAAATAATTATTTTCTGATCCCGCCATGAATGTGAACATATGTTGTCTGGGAATTTTTTATATAATTTCTCATGTAACCAGTTTGACAGTATATTGTATGATTCTTTTGGCTAGCAGTTGTGGAATAGCAATGCATTCTTATCCCAAGGCGCCATATATGACACTTTTGCAAAAGCGTAAATATCCAACGCACATGGCACCCTTTAGCGCCAAATGAGACGCTTCGGTTATGGTTAAGTTTAGGTATGGGTAGGGTTAGGGTTAGACCACTAGGAGGCGCCTTCTGCCCGATTTATTTTTACGTCTCATTTGGCGCTAAAGGGTGCCATGTGCGTTGGATATTACGCTTTTGCAAAAGCGTTGTATATGCCGCTTTGGGATGAGAGGGGCTGGGAATAGACATAACGAGAATGACTATACGTCGCAAATGTGACGTCACCGCATAACACATTTTCCCTCCACAAATCAAGGTTTTCACCACGCTCAACTAGCTTGTCCTCTCCCTAAAAAAGAAAGCGGTGAAGTGCACAGGCATGTTTAGCGGCATCCGTGTGCTAGTGGTGGTGACGTATATTGACAACGCGTCGAAAGCAGGAAGAGTTGTAGTCCACTAAGTGCTCTCACACAAAGTCTAATCGATATGAAAAATTCTACCCGCTAAATTGTAGCATTCTTTACACGAAAAGTTATATAAAAAATTCACAGACAACATATGTTCACTATCATTGCAAAATTCAAACCGGATTAGAAAATAATTATTTTCTCTCATTCACTTGCATTGACGATTTGTCAACCTAGAGGTCCAGCGGGGTTAGCGGAGGAGGGATCCCTTACCAGCTCTATTGTACAGAGAGTACCCTTTTTTTCAGATGAACCTCCATAAGGTGCAAATCAAGAACGTTTTAATAGGAATTTTGTTGCCTGACTTTGTCATACTCATATTCTAGTCAGAATATGAGTCTGAGACACGCTTCATGAGGGCTTTGATTATGAGGCGTGTTGTAACCGAACCAGGAAAAAAACTAAAAAAAACTCTGCACTCAATTGGATAGTCGGACAGACCTACAACCAGAGCAACGCAGTAAGTCAAATACTTTGCATAGCATAGTTGTCAACAACAGAACTTACTTATTTTAGAAGTAAAATAACGAGTGTTGCTTCTTTGACTTAGTCCTCCATGAGTGCGACCAAAGGAGAAACCACAACGACCACATGCTTTTCATTACGTCCCATCTTCTTAGCGACCGTCAGAGCCAGCTGATAAGTTACACTTTTGTCGAATATCTTTCCGAATCGAACAAATGCCTTGATTGCAGTTTTCTATTTGTCTATTAAAATTAATGCGCTGTCGATTCATTTTAAAAACCGACGTGACAGCGGAATCTAGACATCTCAATTCTCCAGCTGCAGTCATCTCTGAAGGAAACCAGTTCAGCGCTTCTGTGATAACGTGATGATTACGTCCCTGCATATCATCTGTCCATCATCGTATAAAGCCCGCCCTGGCAATCTGATTGGCGCGAACATTCTTTGCCTGATCATAATTACTCCTCAATGGATAGAGTCCAGACCAAACTTCCCGACCAAAAAATGTTGTAGGCCGAGTTCGGGCTGGCATCCAGGCTCAGGAATTTTGCATAAGGTCGAAAGATTTGTCCTACAGGTTTCACATCATGTTCAAGTTGGTCACATTAAACTGGAGTATTGGCAAACAGAATGTTGCTTCTGTGTGAGCTGTGCTTCATACATTGCGACAACATTGACAACCGACAATGGACTTTTTTCTCCCACTAAATTCCACCAATTCCAAAGGTGAATGTACCTTTACAGCTCCTCTGGGGGTCCCCAGACCCCACTTAAAAAAAAAATCCTTGAGCTGAGCAACTGTCTTTGAGATGAATGAAAATGCTAATGGATGTATTTAGCTCTTTCTGAGTGGCTGGGTTTTTTTAGAGGAGGTCAGTCATCAGAGCGCAGGTGAGGCCAAAGGGAATGATGAGCCAGTCGGTATTGGACATCCATGTCGAATGCAGGAAGCGTAGCAGCGGTGGACAGGAAAGAGCTGTGCGAGGGTTAAAGCCAAGAGGATGCTGTCTCCAGAATGATATTGAGCGATAAGCTTTCTCTCACTTCCAAGTTGCAGGGGACCCCGGAGGTGCCGCAATCGATCTCCGTTTGCTTAGAACCCACTACTGTGTCACCCAACGGACACACACACCGAACCAGCCAACAAGCTTTTAGCCTTTATTTATCTGGCCTCTGATTTTGGCTGAATGAATGACAACCTGACTAACGCGTAAAGGTCCTCGTAAATCTTTCATTGGACCGGAGTGAGCCGCACACATGCGGAGCGCCGGTGTGGAGTTACGGTGCAGGGGCGAGGCAGTAAGGTGAATAATAGTGTCGATTAACGAGATGGCGGGACAGCGAATGCCCATTTTAAAGAGTACAAGCGAACGAGGGAAGGACGGAGGGAGAGAAATGACCGAGCGAGCAGGGAAGCAAAGGGAGAGCAAGTGAGCGAGTAATGGAGGTTAGTGATGGGAGTGTTGACAGGGAGTGTCAGCCCTAACCACAATGACCCGGCAACGACCGCGGAATGCAAAATTGGGTGAATTTGAGTGTGAGGCTGAACGTGAAGTGCATGTGAAATGAGACATGAATTCGAAGTAAGATGTGAAGGGAATGGAAATCAGGAGACCAAAAGAGTGGGATGTTTTTCAGAATGTCTTTTTTGTCCTTTTCAACCCCTTCCACTTTATGAAAGTAACGGCAATGATGTAAACATCAAAAGCATAGCTTAAGTCAATTAGACTTTGACTGCTTCAAATAAAATGCATTAAATCTATAGAGCCTATTTTTATGACCACACCAATTTTTTTCCCCTCAAATTATCAAATATGGACATTTTACATTTGTCTGAATCGTGATCCACATTAGATTCCAATTACTGTAATAAAGTAATTTTAATTAAACATCACAGTCATTTTTTTTTATTTCAAATCTTATAAATTTAGATTACATAAATTAAAGACAGTACAACATATTCTAGCATAATATATAAATGGTAAATAATGATTTGCATATATATATATATATATATATATATATGTATATATATATATATATATATATATATATATATATATATATATATATATAATATATGTTTTTTTATTAAAGTATAAGTATGTTTAATTTTTTTATAACAGTACTTATTAAGTGAATGTTAAGTTTGACAGTTCATTTGATACCAGAATTATTGGGGTGCAGATTCAGATTCAGTTTGATAGAGGATTCTTTACATACTTCCCCTTAATGTATCTTACGCAATAACATGAAGAATTTTCATTAGACTGTTTATTAATTCATATATCATGAAAATGATCATAATCAGACTTCTTTTAGTTTCTTGCATATTATCTCAAGGGCCACACATGCAATTAAATAACAGTAAAACAGTACTAGATTACTTACATGTTTTCTGCATGCCAACTAAGCAGTGATACCAGTAAAATGGTACTGTTTTATTTTAATAATTTAGGTTTCTGTGGCGAGCAGGACGAGGCCGAGGGCCGTGAGAGAGCGGCGCAGAGGCCGGTGGTGTGATCGCCACAGTTTCCATGCAATGAAAGAATTACATATGTAATGAGTTGGCAGATGTACGAATGATTATTGGATTTGAGAGTTGAGTTGTGAAAAAGTGTCATTTGATGTGAGACAACACAAAAGAATCAGTGGTATTTTGAAATCCCATTCTAAAATAGGTTAACTGTAATGAACACACTAGTAATGAGCATTTGGGGGCTCTTGGAGATAGGGGAGCGGAGCACAGCGTAACGCTTTTTGACTTTCTCAGTTTGTGTAAATCTACTTAGGGTTTAGAGAGTTTATTTTTTCCAGAATTAATTTCCCACATGTCTACTACAATTATGTGGTTTTGTTTTATTATTACAGTGTATACTTTTTTCCTTGATTTACCCTGAAAGAATGGAAGTGAAATGTGACATGTCCCAAGGTTACATTGCTTAAAATGCTGTCTCATCTAATCAAAAAAAAATATATACAAGTCAAACCAAAATATTTTCTTAATAAAATACAATTATTAACTTTTTCATATAAAATAATGGCATTTTTTTAATAATTAAAAATTAACTAATTTTTTTGTTTGACAAGAAACACACCAGAAAACAGCTATACAGCATAGTTCAAAACAAAATAATTAATTAATAATTTCTGAACATTGACTCTCAGTCTCAGTTCTCTGCATTAAAGCATTAAAGAACTGTATCAACTGTTAAACAACAGATTGGAGATTAAAATAATATCAGATTTGTCTCATTTTAAATAAACACAAAAAAAGAGATGAAAATTAATTTAAGTAAGAAATGTACTTTTCACAAAAGCCCTGGAGCTGTCAAAACATAATTTACTGGAAAAAAAAAAGAAATACAATTTCTTAGTCCAGGTAGCACAGACAATGAGCAACCAGCATTCATTTACATATACAGACACTGTAACAATACAAAACTGGTTACAAATTGACAAAGTTCCACATTAGAGGAGCGCGGGGCACAATGTAAAGTGGGGCTAGTTGTAACACGCTTGTTTTAAATACTTCCACACATGCTGGCATGACGAAACTTGCTGTATTTGTTAGTTGCCATTTCAACACTATATAGAGAAAAAATTGTGCCAAAATTTCAAAATCTTTGTAAGATATTACTGAACATTTATTTAACCATAGCAAAACTCACAGATAATCCTTCCACGTTTTTGTATCCCCGCCCACGGACAGTCGGATCGAACAGAGGGTTATTAAAAGAACATTTTATTGTAAGAGTAGGTTTATCATTTAAAACGGTATTATACTTTTCTACTCTTTAAAGTAAAAATGGACCACTATGGCAACAGATTTCTTACCTGTACACATGTTGGCGTTTTGCTTTGGGGGTTTGGCGGAACTGTTTCTTTAATTTTTCTCCCCTCTATTTGGCCTAAAAAGTGTTTGTTGTCATCCAGTTTGAAACTATCCAGTTGAATCCTGCACTGGAAACTGATAGTAACTCACTCCCACTAAACGTTTACTCTTTGAATTCTTGCACTCAGGAACAATAGAGGTCAACACCGCTATGGCTAAAAGTTTGCCAGGAAGTAATTACTACTAAAGCAAGACTGTATTTGACTATCCATATTCCATAACTGTATCCATTGCAGATGGATGGGAGCGGCCTTGGATGGCAACATGCTCTGTGTTCTTGTGTTCTTAGTTATTTGGCTTTACTCTAGTCGTAGCACCAGGGCCTGAAATTAACACCCGACCACCTGCCAAATGCGGGTGAGATTTTGCTATTGGCGGGTAACACTGTCAATCAACCTGCCACATTTGCAGGTAGCCAATGAGAATTGAGTGATTCATTAGGATTATTCCATTTCAACGAAGTCCGCCATTGCGTTGGACTTTAGATAAAATGTGGCTGCACATTACCGTGGTAAAGAGGCCAGCTGAAACAAACAACCAACAAAAAGATGAGGATGAGAAAAATCAAAGTAAAAGAAGACATTTTAATACAAAGTGGACAATTGGCGGCAATGGCAAGGTTCATGAGCGGGTGATTTATGACAGCGACTGTTTTTCGGAACGTTCAGTGCGATCAGAAAGAAGATGAGACCCTTTTCTGACTACGTTTGGATCTTTTACAGTCTATGGTTTGGATGTGCGAGTATTAAACTGGTGGTGAGATGGGATGAGATAATGTAACGCTGAGAGCTACAGTACACAATGACAGTTGCACAGATGCGTGTGCGTGTGCAACAGTGCATGTTTGGGAACCGGTGAAAAAAATGTCCGGTACCCGGTAGCTTTACCAGTAATAACAATATTAATCTAGTTCATAGTTAACGGTTCTTGAACGCTGTAACTAAAAGCTGTTAAGACCTGTCTACGTGACTAAATCAGCCATCAACACAGCCGCGTGTGATTTGTTTACATTCGAGATGCGGTAGGTCTATCTTTTGAAGTATATACCATAGCCTATACTATATATGTTGTGTGTGTCAAAATCAATGAATAAAAAGATTTAAGATGTGAAGGGAATGGAAATCAGGATACCAAAAGACTGGGATGTTTTTCAGAATGTCTTTTTTGTCCTTTTCAACCCCTTCTGCTTTTGAGGGCGCTTTATGAAAGTAACGGCAATGAATCAAGGAAAATCAATGAATAAAAAGGTTTAAAAAATGTATGTTCTTAGAGTTATTATTACTTGACAGCACTTAAATCTGTGTATTCTTACAAGTTAAAGGGTTAGTTCACCCAAAAATGAAAATTAAGTCATTAATTACTCACCCCCATGTTGTTCCAACCCTGTAAGACGTTCGTTCATCTTCGGAACACAATAAAGATATTTTTGATTAAATCTGAGAGCTGGATCACTCCTCCATAGACTGCCTAAGGGACTGGCTCTTGACGGCCCATAAAGACATTAAAGAAAATGTTTAAATATTCCATGTGCCTACAGCGGCTCAATTATAAGTTTATCAAGCGACGGAGCTCTTTTGTCCGAAAAAAAAAAACATAAATAACGACTTTATTCGACTATTCCATTACTTCCTTATGGGCGTATGCAGAGAACTGAGATGACGACGTTCTTCTTCGAGTACTTCTTGTTACCGGCTGCATAACCGCTTCAGGAGTGTTGCCGCCACCTACCGTATAAGATGATGGTCGCGCTCCGGCTATATAAGCACATTCATCTTATACGGTCAGGGGCGGTGATCTTTCCTAAGTAGTAGCAGCGGTAACAAGGAGTACTCGAAGAAGACGTTCTCAGTGTTGGTTCTCGCGCATGGCTTATAAGGAAAGTAATGGAATAGTAAAATAAAGTCATTTATTCATGTTTTTTCGCACAAAAGTGAGTCTTGTCACTTTGATAAGCTTATTAATTGAGCCGCTGTAGGCACATGGATATTTTAAACATTTTCTTTAATGTCTTATGGGCCGTAAGAGCCAGTCCTTAGCGCTATGGAGAAATGATCCAGCTCTCAGATTTAATGAGAAATATCTTTATTTGTGTCCTGAAGATGACCAAAGGTCTTACAGGGTTGGTCACATGGGGTGAGTAATTAATGACTTAATTTTCATTTTTGGGTGAACAGCCCTTTCAAAGAACAATATTGTGAAATTCCAGTTTTTTTTTGTTTTTTTGTTGTTTTCACCTTTATGAGGCAAAAAATATATAAAAAGTGTCTGGTAAAATGTCTCTGTGGCAGGTGAATTTTTAAATCCGCCTGCCACAGTGGCCAGTGGCTGAAAAAGTTAACTTCAGGCCCTGGGTATGCACCAATTTAAAAAAATTACAAAAGTTAAAAACATTTCTACTGGATAGGGAGTCAAGTTTTATTGAAAGCCCATTTTGCTAGCTACTGTAAGTACCCCTTTAATTGTCATTGACAATGTAACAATGCAAAACATTTTAATGATCCTAAAATAAGCTTAACAGTAATAATACAAAAATATGACATGTTCTCGACAATGGTTTCTTAAGATTCACCCCTTTTGAAACAAGCAAGAACATGTGCCTGGAGATAAAATGAGGTACAAAGTATTGGTTGAAAAGAAGGTACAAATTAAACTCCATTAAATGATAATCCTGATGATAATATTTTGAGGAGAACACTTAGGGTGTCGCAAGTGGGAACCATTTTGTAACAGATGACAGTATTTATTCTCACTGGGGAAACGGCTAAGTCTCTGCCAGTCCTCTATTAGAGAGGAGCTGTTACTATGGAGGGGAAGACGATTTATTTGGTTCCCCACAGCTCAGCCCTCATGGGGGAACGAACGTCTGCCTCGCCGCCCGATGCTCACTGAGGTACGGATGGCCTGTCCTGGTGCTTGTGCCACACCGAAAAACTACCTCCATCATCACTTCACCTCTGTTTTGACATGACGGTCAGGGTGTAACCAAATGATCAGGACAGATTTCTGGCTTTCCCTTCATCCTTTCTCTAGGATTGGGAATAATAAGGAATTTTTAACTACTTAACAATTGTAGATCCGTTTTCCAAACTACTTGTCCTTCATAGGTTTGATAATTTAATTATTGAAAATGTAATTACCATTTTGTTAAATTGTTTGTTGAATTGTTTTAGGCCACCGTGTTCGATATTGAGTCGCTTTGACTTTTTTTCTTAATTGAATACGGAATCGGCTCATAAGAATCGTTAGTTTCTTCATAATTGGTGCATATGGTGTTTCTTTTTTTCATACAAGCATCTATTTTCATGAGGAGAATACAGGTGCTCAAGAGCCATTAACAGAACTGAACGCCATAACTAATTTTGGCTCCAGTATTTTTATTAAAATTAAACTGATTCCCAACCCTTCTTGTCTCTGTCTGGTCCCATTTATCGTCTCCCACCGCTCTTGCTAAAGCATTCTCGTCTGACCCTACGGCTCCTCTGCCCTCCCAGGCTCCGTGCTCCATTATTTACATGCTATCCAGTTTCTCCATTGATTCCCGCAATGTAACAATTGAGACAGATTTGCCCGACTGTCACAATAGCAGTGGGATTCTGCAGAGTTTGTAAATGGGATTAGGTTAAATGGAATTTAATTTTCACCGTTGCTGTCTCCAAAGCCTGCTGCCACCCAGACACCATGACGCTTTATACGCCGCAGCTCGCGCATGTGTGTCAGCGTTTGCATGTGTATGTGTGTGTGCGCAGTAGCACTGGTGTGTGTGTGTCTGATTAGTAATTTCTACAGGGACTCTAATTCTGATTGTTTTTGTTTCCCATTGTTCTTCACACATGGCGGTTTATTTGGCAGGGCTCCTGTAATGTGATGCAGGTGTATAGCTCCTTCATTTGTCCCCTGCTTTATTTCCCCACTCGCATTGTGTCGACGTGAATTCGACGCAATCTGGTTGGTCATTTTTTGTGATATTTTTTCAGGTAATTCTATTAAGCAGGAGCCTGCCAAACTCAGAGCTCCACAACAATGAATCATGTATTGAATTAAACGCAGCTAGATGGAGCGCAACAGAATAGAGCCGAACTCTGGGCTCATGAGACCTTTTTTAAGTTAAACTACTTTTAAACTTCATGTCGCATCTTAGAACTTGGCTGTCATTGCATAAAAATGTTTTTTTTTTTTAAACTCAATGTAAAAGGCTTCCGCCTAACTCAATTCCGGAGTAGTTTTTTTTTTTGATGGCAGGCCAGTGTATGGGTAGCGTATGCAATATAAGTGGAAAATATTCTAACACAATTATAGATGATCTTGATAGTTACATTATAATTGCAGACCTATCACACTTTTCTTTTAGTCAAGCAGGATGAGTGTTGTGTGTCTTCATCAATTTTACCCAGTTTCATTATTCAGTTTGTTTTGCATAGCCTTCCCTGACATGATGAAAACCTAACTGACAAATAATATATAGTTACTCAATATAAACACACAGCTGGTAATAATTTTAATAAGGTATCATTTTGTGCTTTTATTGCAGTATGCACAATTGTTCCTTGGGGTACAGAATTGTCCCTCAAAATGGTACAAATGTATAAGGTACAATTTTGTAGGGGGTGGTGGCAGCAGTGGATAAGGCACACAAATGCCTTTGGTGTGAGAGCCCGGGTTCGCCCCTAATCGCCCTTTAACCCCCAGTTGCTCCAGACATATATAGCAATTGTGAGTCGCTTTGGATAAAAGCGTCAGCTTAATTAATAAATGTAATGTTATTTAAATGTAAACGTACCTCTCATTAAAGGTACAAAAGGGTACCCTTCAGGGTACCAACCCAGTGACGGCCACTTCTTGTACAGTTTTGTACTTTTTTTTTTTCTGACAGTGTAATCCAGCTAATAATCCCAACGTATTCTCAAGGTGGGAATACTTGTAGTTGATATCTTGCTATTATTTTGCCGTACATGTAAAGGTTATAATAATTGTGCATTTTTAAATTACTTTTTATTTTAATATCATTTTCAAATTTCCTATCAATTTTAGTTTAGTTTCAGTTAGTTTCATTAATGGTTTTGCTAGTTTTAGTTTAGTTTTTATGTTGTGAACACATTTCTATTTAGGTTTTATATATTTAGTTTCCATTTCAGTTTTAGTGATTATAGTTTAGTAGAACATTTCTAGTTAAAGACATTTAATTTCAGTAAAGTGTAATGTTTTCAGTTAAGATAACTCTTGTGCAAACCTCTTAGTAATAAAAAAAATGTTTAAGGATGAACAAAGAACCAAACAAATGTAACTTAAAAGAAAAAAATATTCATATCTTGTTAAACGTGGTGTATAAGAAATGATTATTATTTTATTGATATTTATATGATTAATCCTTTCAAACATTATTCTTATTGATAAATTTATGTTTTTTGTCAATTGCATCTTTTAAAATCATATAATTATAATAATACTCATAATCATGCGTTCTATTAAGTTTAGTTTACTCTGACAAATGTTATTTCTGGGCTAGACATGTGTTTCACGTCAGATGGTTATCGTACTTGTAATTAAGGTACAGCTGTATTTGCATAAGGTCTAGACATGATGGAAATGCGTATTTGTTCAATTCTGCTTCTTTGGCCTGGTTTGCTTTGAAAAACGGAAGGTCAATGGAATGGAATGAAAAAGCGCAAGGTCTAAAGATGCATCTTTTAAAAGTTTAAAGGGATACTTTAACTCTGGAAAGATGAATGTGTATATAAAATGGGTCATTTATGTAGAAGAAATATGAGATTATTTTTGAATTTGGAGCTTTCTAGACTGAGAAAAGCCAGAAAACACATTTTTAGCTTATGTGGATGAAAGACAACAACTCCCAGAATGCACTTGCTTCGCTGCCCTCAGGAGGTCACGCCTACCGGTAACAGAGCACAGTAGCCTAGACAACAAGTCTAGGCTACTAGTGAGTCTCTGTGATGAGTCTGCCCAAAAATGTTTCAAGATCTCTCAAAATGTGCGGGATTCAGTCGCCCTTAAGTATGTTTACTGTGGCGAGGCTGAGGGCGCGGGAGAACGGCACGAGGCTGTTGAGCGACACCTGTGAGACGCACTGGTCTCGTATCTCTCACGAAGAGCGGGAATTTTCTTAGCAATGTAAAAACGCACATCAACCAATCACTTGTTTAGCGTTCATGTGAACACTACATTCAGATTCACCAATGGAATTAATTGGTGATCCTCTTGGTGATACTCATAATGGTGATACATTAATTGGTGATACTCATAATCCTTTTGTTAGATTGAAACAAATGGTGTGCATGTAAACAGTGAATGGCGACTGCAGAAAGCAAAAGCTGAATCCCGGACATCGACGGCCGGACATGTCAGGGAAAAAGAGGATGGTAACTCCTATTACCCAGTTTTCTCCACAGAACAAGAGCCTGCTAGCTTAGCTTCCAAAAAAAGTATGACACTATGTGTACATTCTTTGAGTGAGATCCCACCCTTGAAAAATAGTGTCGATTTTTGCGTCATCTAGAGATTTTTTCCAGACAAAAAATACATAAATCTCTCGTATGAGGGGGATATGAGGGTGGAAAGCATGGTCATTTGAAAATGCTTCAGGTTTCCTACTAATACAAAGCTTAATGATAAATCCTGAAGTATCCATTTAACTTTTAACCCAATTTTAATTTTAGTGCCGCGTATTTAGAATGTCGATGCCATGCAGCAAGACGGTGCAAAAAGACATGCGACTTCGTGTGCAACAGTCATACATTGAAAAATAAAGTAGCGCAGTGGAATGGCAATAAAGTGATTTTCCGGTACAGGATGAAAGCTCGTTAATTACGAAAACGATTATTTATTTTTGCTAATTATCATTTTATTTCTGTTCGTTTTTCAGTAACCGTTTTTAGTTTCGTTTAGTTTAAGTTTTTCATTTATGTTGAAATTTCTATTTTATTTCAGTTTATGAAAATGTTCTTTGACCAATAGTTTTAGTTTTCATGTACAGAAAATAACCTAGTCCTTTTTAACCCATCACATTCAATTCAGATAAACTAAAGCAACTGTAAGCAGCAGTAAAGCAGAAAAAACATTGGCATGTCCACAGAAAAACAAAAACAATGACTCTATGAAAAATGCATACCGCTTGACAAATTTCATTTTAACTGGAATATCTCCCACTCATAGCTTACGTTCAAAAAAACGGAAATAAAACAGACAGTCCTAACAGCAGAGAAGTTTGTCCGCATACACTTATATCAAGAATGTGCAAAGCAACCATCTAGAAGGGATCGATGGGCAAACTTTGAGCTGGACTGCTGGCCTGGCAGTCAGATGAAATGGATAAGTGAATGAATGAGTAAACAGATAAGTGAATAACTGCTGTCGAAGTGTGAATCAATGCATATGGATCCAGTTCTTGGGCCCTGCTGGGCTGCGGATGAAATGAATGTGGTGCGGGGCTGCTTTTCAGAGATGGCTTGAGCTGTATAGATTCTCTCAGAGCACATATGTGTGTGTTAGCGCGGATCCAAATGAACCGGACACGCTCAAAGCTGCGTGAACGGCCATTGTGCATGTCCAGCTGTCACGGTCACAATCCATCTGCATTGTGACTGCGGTCAGCCCCATTACCCTGCTCTTTTTCTTCACTTCTTCCCCAAATGTGATCAATAAGTGAATTAATGTGCAAGGGATGAGGGGTGCATGTGGCACTGGCCTTGGCAGCCAGTGAAGCCCACCTTCCCTCCCTCCGCAGCCAGACCAAGTGCAACCGAGTACACAGAGACCAGGAAATAAGAGCGTTCATTAATAATGAATACATAACAGTGCCAAATTGGAACGCGTTCAGCTTTTAAAATTCCCCTTTCTCTCTCTCTCTCTCTCTCTCTCTCTCTCTCTTTCTCTCTCTCTCTCTCTCTCTCTCTCTCTCTCTCTCTCTCGCTCTCGCTTTTTTTGTTTTATAACCAGCCAAATTAATTATGGTAATTATTAGTCAATAGGTAGTGGTGGCAGAGGGAGGGAGGACTCTTAAGCCCCTTTTCCACCAAAGCATTTTGAGAGCCGGTTCGGAGCCGGTGCCTGCGCGCGAACCAGTTCTTTGTGTTTCGACAGGCAAGGAACCGGTTCTCGGCCAGGAGAACTGGTTCCAAAGCGGCACCAACTCTTTGCTGGACTAGAACCGTTCTTTTACCACGTCATGCTTACGTCGGGGGCTGGGGCGGGTTTAGATGTGTTCTAAACATCTTTTCTGACCATAATAAAGGATCGCAAAGCCAAGAGAAACATTTGCAGAAACACGACGGAGTCCGCCTTTGTAATTGTTATGCTTGAAGTTAACGCAAGCGTTTCTATTTTTTTTTTTTTTTTTTATATTAAGACATTATAGACACAAGACAGGGGTACATAACTTATCAGAAAAGATTACATATCAAACGAAAATATTAAAAGACTTACACATTTCGATTGTTTTTTAAAGCCTTCTTGATACACGAGTTAGAGATAATCCCAAAGTAATGTTGTACTTGCAAGACGTATGGCGACGTAAACAGTGACGTAACGACGTCGTTCCCTGGGCGCTCTAGTCAGTGGAAAAACAAACAGGTTCTGAAGCGGTTCGCAAGTTGAACCAACTCCGAACCAACTTTGAACCAGCACCAGTTCCGAACCAGTTCTTTTTTGGTGGAAAAGGGGTATTAGTCCTCCAACAGGGGCTGTGAAGCCTGGGTTTGATGCTGGCGGGGTGCACACTGAAAGAGCAAGAGAGGGAAGAAATCACCTGCTTTTGGTTCTAATTGAATAGGAATATTCAGCTTTCATGAGTCCACCTGGAGATTAAAGGGTTAGTTCAGCCAAAAATGAAAATTCTGTCAGTATTTACTCACCCTCATGTTGTTCCAACCCCGTAAGCCAACCCCGTAAGACCTCTTCGGATCATCTTCGGAACACAAATTAAGATATTTTTGATTAAATCTGAGAGCTGGATCACTCATCCATACCAGTCCATAGGCTTCTTGAGGAATTGAAACTTGCCGGCCTCGAAAAGTTATTAAAGACATTGTTAAAATAGTCCAAGTGACTACAGTCGATCAATCTTAAGTTTATCAAGTGTGGAGAACACTTTTTGTGCGCAAAACCAACAAAAAATAACGACTTTATTTCAACTATTCACTTCCTTGTCTTTGCGCCTCTAGTCAGTTAACGTAGTGTGATAGCGCAGAGCTAATCAGACGTAGCTCACTATTGGCCGAACGACGGTCATGTGTGTGTGATGCGTGTGATGTACAATAACAGAAGTTTATGCTATTAAACTAGTAACCTGAGTCAGAGGCAGATAGAGAGGCAAAATGAATAGTTGAAATAAAGTCGATTTATTTGTTGGGTTTTTTGCACACAAAAAGTGTCTCGTCGTTTGATAAAGTTAAGTTAGAGATTGGACTATTTAACAAATATCTGTTAATAACTTTTCGAGGACAGCAAGTTCAATTGCTTCAGAGCCCATGGACTGAGTATGCAAGAGTGATCCAGCTCTCAGATTTAATCAAAAATATCTTAATTTGTGTTCGAAGATGAACGAAGGTCTTACGGGATTGGAACAACATGAGGGTGAGTAATTACTGACAGAATTTTTATTTTTGGGTGAACTAACCCTTTAAGTTGTGTACCAGGCTTGATAATGTAGACTTCATTACATTAAACATTAGCAGAATGAAATATTTTATAAAATCCATTCTTACCCAAATTCATACTCGCTTGTTTTACAATTGATTTACTCAGATACACAATTTGCTGTGTTCCGTAAGTGAGATCAAATGAGGGCTGTTGAGAAAGACATCGTTACTGGATTTGCCTAAGTTTGTCAGGGTAGAGACATTAAATTAAAAGATGTTAATTTGAGACACTAAAGGCCACGCATTTCACATTTCTTTTTACCCCTTTGCGAAGAACGAAAAAGAATTTGCCGTGAGTATATCGAGCCGAATCTCATGACAATTCGTATCGTATAGCACGAATGTAATTTCTCGTGCCATTTATACGCCAAAAATAGTTTTTGCATGTATATGGAATGCGTTTTTCGTGTGACATATGATACGCACTTCATGCCGTACAATACGCACAAACTCCCCACTCCCCTCCCCTTAAAACTACCCAAGGGGTTTTCAGTGCGATAGCATATTTTTGGCATAAAAGTGTCACGAGAAATGACATTCGTGGTATAGATACTCACTTTCATGAGACTGTGTTGGTATATCAGGGACTTCGGTAGCAGTTAAACTACATTAGCCGAGATGTAAATTCAGCTATATAATATAATATATCAGTAAATGTCAAGTTTTCTATAATTAACAAATAAAAATACTCATGAATTCATAAAGGAATGAGCGTTTGCTTGAAACATGACTGCAAAACATTACTGGTTTGTAGTTTTCCCACACATTTTTACTGATGTGACTAATTCAACAAAACCTGAGCCAGCTGGATAACATCTTGGTGACAAATCAGCAGAATTCGCATCAACAATTTAGCATGCATCACAGAAAAGCGGAACTTTTTAGTTTGCGTGGCATACAAATAGATGTGCAAAATTAATGAATTTTGCAGTGTTGCAGAGGCCTGAAAGAGCATTTCAGTCAACTAGCCTGAGACTCTCGTATTGTTTCTTACATTATTATGCAATATGAACATCGTAACAAAGTATGTTAGGAATTGGGCAGATCTTGTGCAGAATAAGTTGGAAAGCGGACCAGACTTCACACAGAGGTCTGGTTACATGACACCAAGAGATGAATGACTGAGAATCGAGATGATTCACGGAGAGAAAGTAGACACTAAAGTCTCTCGGTGTCCGGCGGTGCTGATAACGGCAGGGTGTCCCACACGTGAGGCTGAGAGAGAGACAGCTGTAAGACGAAGAGGCGGAGAGGTGATTTGTGTGAGTATTGTATTTCTGTAATCTCTTCTGATCACATCAGCCACAGCCAATAATGCAACACTGAGCCAAATGTCACGCTGCTCTTTCTTCATTAGCTTATCGCACGTCTCGCTCTCACTCTCTTTCTCTCGCTTTCTCACATGACTTTTTTTCTCTCTTTTTGCTGCAGTGGGGACTGAGCCCTGCTGCAGAGGTTTCAGAAGAATCTGAAAACAGTGAACGAAAGCAAAGGAGCAGAGGAGGCTGGGTGGGACTTATCAGGAAAGTGTGACAGCACATCTTTTCTGATGGAGGCTGACAGGTTGTGATGTTCACAGGCTCACGCTCTCGAGGTTGGCATGCTCTGTGGTGTTTGGCGGTGGGAAATGAAGTCTAACCTGCGTGGCATCTGTCTCCGCTGCAGGAGAGTCCCGCCTCTCCGCCCGCACACGTGACCCCGCCCACCCTTCATCCATTCGCACGGCTGCCTCGGGACGATCCGCCACAATCCTCTCCTGCCCCTCCATCTCACTCGCTTGTGTTTCATCACATCCTGCCACCGCCCACCACATGCCTCTTCTCAAATATTCATATCTCCAAACAGGATAGGCGCTTTTTTTTTCTCTGGCTTTCCTCCATTTTGTTCAGGGCAGCAACATATTTTAAACTCATATCACACTCTGGAAAAACAGCGCATGTGATGCACTTAGACCCACAATTAAAAGTTAATGAGGAGCTATTTTATATCTAAAATGTTAATACCCATTGCATGCGACACACAAAAAAAACAAAAAAAACAGGCAAATTTGTTTGTATAAAGGTTATGTTCATAAACCAATCATTAAAATGATTAGAGGATTCAAACTGTGTTGTATCTCAAACTGTACCACTCAAAATATCTTATCTGATCGAATGTAACCTGAATATGCAATCAACTTGGATTAAATGACATGACACTGAATCTTGTATAACTTCGCTTGTTTTGATGAGTTAAAGCAACGTAAAAACACATGTTGTCTTAACTTTTTAATCATAGAATTTTTACGGTTTAGTAAGGGAAAGCGGTACGTGAAATTAGTTTGTATTTTCCAATTCATAGTAATTATGTATTTATAAAACAGGAGGTGAAAAGTACCGGGTGACTGGTGAGATTATAAAGTGAGAATTTGATGGACACTTTACTATCCCATGAGGCCACAGGAGCGTGAATGGCAAAAGCGACACAACTGATGCTGTAGGTCACATATCAAAAGCAACTTGACAAATGTAGTATGTCTGGATTTCATTCATACTACAAACATTCATACTAGTCAATAACTAGTCTATACCGAGACCAAGTCATAAAGACCAAGATCAGTGTGTGTTGAGTCCAAGCATTCCTTAAATTCATCTAAAAGATACACATTTACTACCTAAAATGTAATGTATTTAATCAATAAATACAATTGGAATTATAATGAACACCAATCGAATGAAATCACCAACAACAACATTATTTTTGCAGTGCAGAAGTGGCACAGAAGTTGCATCTGAATTTGATACAAAAACAAATGCATAAATGATTGTGAGATTAATGAGATTTAAAAATACACTATTGTTTATTGAGCGTTTATATAAAATCAATATCGTCTTTATATAATACGTCAGTATAAAAAACAAGATCATACACATACTATTTTGCAATCATATCTTGCATTTGTATTAATTTTGGTTCTGACCAAGCACAACAGTAACAAAATAAATCAAATTAGAAATTAGGTATTGATTGCATTTAAAGGAAGTTTTACATCACATTAATTATGTTAACAAATAAATCAGGCAATGCAGTGGCAATTTAGTTATATTCCCGCAGTTGTGAATCTTGATCGGATATTGAAATAAAAATACAGACGCAAGTCTGAGACAGAGGCAAGACTAAGTACATACTGTATATGCTTGAGAACGAGAACTTCAAAAAATGTTATCAAGACCAAGGCCAACCTTAAGCACAACAC
Organism: Hybognathus amarus; assembly: GCA_030378365.1. Classification (NCBI taxonomy): domain Eukaryota; kingdom Metazoa; phylum Chordata; class Actinopteri; order Cypriniformes; family Leuciscidae; genus Hybognathus; species Hybognathus amarus. The sequence continues at coordinate 253,352 of JAQIUQ010007798.1, forward strand.
TAGAATATATTTTTAATAATTTTAAAGTTAGTTTTGGATATTCTGTAAACTTGATGCACAACGTTCCAGCGGCAAAAAAAAATAAAAATTAAAAAATTAAAAAAAAATCACAAAAAAGATGTGACAAATCAATCACGAACCACAGCCAATCAGAAGAGTATGTGTGTGCCGTTTCTTTTTCTGTTTTGCAGTTAAAATAGAAATGTTAGTCATCTAAAAAAAAAAAAATTAAACCAAATACTCTTTTGTTATGGAATACATTTGTTTGTTCACAGTTTGAACGTTCTTGTTTCTATTAGTTTATTTTTGAGGTCTGAGGTAAATTATGCATTGTCACTTTGATTTATAATTAAAACAAAATCAAACCATTTTAATACTATACAAAACACTATATGTCTCACATCGCTGTTGCTGTTATTCAGGACCAGTGGTGGAAAGAGTACTGACAAATTGTACTCAAGTAAAAGTATTGCTACTCTAAGTAATAATTTACTTGAGTACAAGTAGAAGTATTGAAATATAATATGACTCAAGTAAGAGTAAATAAGTAGTTTGCTTAAAAACTACTTAAGTAACTACGTTACAAAGTACTTTAGTATTTTTCTATTTTTACCCAAAATGGGGAGATGATAGCAAAATGGAGCACTAAAAACTCTCATGTCATCTGTTTCATTCATACTGAAGGCCCAGTACTGATGCATAGAAATATTAAACTTACACATTTCAGGACATACCTTATATAGATATAATAACGTACAAATAGTGATGTTTAAAAAAAAGGTTTGAAAAACAATAAAACAGTATGAATAAAAAAAATCCAGTAAAAAAATAAAAATAAGTGGGGTACGGTTAACATGTTAAATTAAATGATCTTTTTTTCGTTGTAGCTTACCAAAAATGTGCTGGGAGCCCACTGTTGCACTTGCATATCTGATTGACAGCTAAATCATGCAATCTTATTTCACCGTTTTTTTTCAGCTTTGTACAAAGTATGCTTCGTATATTTAGTTTGATTGTATTGTTAAACAGGATGAGCTTTACCATTAATTGAACTGTGTGCATGTACTTTAGACACTTACATTGAATGATAGTTCCTGCTCCGTCCATGCAAACCACGTCCATGTTATGAGCTGAGCTTTTTATTTACTGCAACTGCTCAGTGCTCTGGTATTATCAATGGTATGACCCATTTCAGTAGTTGCCATAATTAAATATGAGCAGAATACTCACTTACATTCACTGAAATATTGAAACGTTAGCGCTACTGATTCAAAACACGAGCGTCAGTGATTGAATGTCAAAGCGCGGTTTGAACGTCCCGCCCCCAGCCGAACTGGAGATTTTGATTGGTTTTGCACCCGAGTCAGATCTGTCCGTTATTGGCTGAAGTGCTTCAGATATGTCTGTTATTGGCTGAAGGGCTCCAGATATGTCTGTTATTGGCTGAAGCGCAGTGCTCCACCACAGTAGTTTGAATTGTCTGTCAAACGTCAGCTTGCCCTGTTGCTCCGTCGGCACCTTTGTCAAAGTACTTTGTACTTTTTATGAAATATAAATGTAAAGAAGTTGAATATTTTATTTTTATTTTACTCAAGTAAGAGTAAAAGTACCATAATTTAAGTATACTCAAGAATAAAATGAAAAAATCTACTCAAGTACTGTAACGAAAGTATTTGTAATTAGTTACTTTCCACCACTGTTCAGGACAGAAACATTAATGTGAAAAATCATTATTTTATCACATGTTGCGGGTTCGTGTCTGGTTAGGACATGAGATGCATTTTAAAGAAGTCAAATATATTGCAAAAAAATATGTGATGTTTGTTTTCACGTAACTCTTGTAAACCAGCGGAATAGCTTGTACATGAACATGGTAGATGTAGTTTCACACCGTGTCCTGAACTAAACTAGTATCTTTTCCATGTTAATCAGAGATTTTGTCCTAACCAGACGCGACGGCGACACGCAAAGTTTCAATTTAGAAACGGTTCCTATTTCTGCGACGTCGCGGCTGACAGATCCGCGCACATAGATCTAATTGGATGGAAGCTCTGCGTGTCATGAATATTTAATCATCAAACATGGACGACGAGGAAACTGATTGTCGAAGTTCAAAGGCATTAGGTCACTGTGCCACAAGCGATAACGGATAATTTACCTCAGATTTTGAAAGCATATAATATAGCGTTCAAAATGAATTCTATGTAAACATACAACTGTACTTCATAACAAAATTAGTCAATGAGTATATTTTGTTAATGTTTTGATTTTTAATAATGTTATTTCTTGATTTGACTATGTTCTTACCCATTTCCAATGCGAGTGCGGGCCAGACAGAGCGCTGTTCTGAATGGCTGTGATTTTTGATTGACATGTGGCGTCTCACAGTCGCGTCGCGTCTAGTGTGGACAGACACACTTGCTGTCGCTGGAATTTTACCGCATTGCGTGTTAGTTAAGACATGGTGACGCCTTGTTAAAAACCATTAAAAATGAGCAACAGGTTAATTTAAAGTACTTGCACAGTCAAAATGTCCACAATGCACCATGTCTGTACATATGCAGTTGCTCAGTTCCTCACTTGAAGCTGAGAAATGCCTCCAGACGGTCCCTCGCGCGGCTAAATATCAAACTCTCAGTCCCCTCTCTCTAATGTCTCATTGAGTCTTGTTCTGTCGTTGCTCTAATAGGGACACGTTGATGCACACACTGAAATAAGAGACAGGAAATGAGTGTGCTAGCTTGTACACATGCTAACCTGCTTGACGTTGTGGTGCTCACGAAACCTCTGGCAGGCAAAAATACCCCCTTTCATGTGAGCGTAAACACACTCGCACACACACACAAATAATGCACCAAAGCCCTGAGTGGGAAATAAGAATTGGCTCGAAGGCAGAGCAGCTCTAATATGCATCTCTGTGTTCTGTAGCCACCGGGTGTATTCGCATCCATAACGGAAAGAGAGCAGATGCTAGGGCTCTCTCCAATGCCCTCTTCTCCTCTCCTTGCCTCTGTTTTTTACCCCCACTTCCTCAGTCTATCCCCCAACTCTATTTTCTCTTCCTCTCCCTTGGTTCCCTTTCTGTCACTCCTTTCTCTACATGTAGGCCGTATATTAGCCCAGGGCCTCAATTTCTCTCCCACGTCCCTCTCCCCACCCTTCCCTCTTCAGTGCGTTATCTCAGAAGGCCAGGCTTACCGTTAGCATGCAGGCCCGAGCAGGAGTTAGCAGTGAGAGAAAGGCAGGTGCTACAGTGGTGCGCGAGTCCGTCAAAATAAACAGCTAGAGTAAATTACTTTGACTTCAAACAGTGTTTCGCCCACTGTTCTGGCAGCATGCTAACTATTCATTGCTTTGTTCGAAGGTGATGTGTATTTTTGTACTTATTTATTTTCAATAATATGCAGAGACAAATAACTATATAAGCTGCAGCCATTCCTTTCTCAGCCACCTTAGTTATTATTGCTTTGTAAAACAATCTTGTTCACTGTAATTTGTTGATATTGTAAATAGTGTTGGGGAAAGTAACTTTTAAAAGTATTGCATTACGGTATTGGGTTTCTACTTCAAGGCATTTTTGGAAAGTAATGCATTATGTTACATATGCATTACTTTTTCTAACCTGGGCTGGGCTTGCTTGTTTAAAAAAAAAAAACTGAAATCAAGTATATGAATATGTTAGCCTTTAGGTTATAAATAAGCGGCGTGTTTCAAAACAATGACAAAGTTAGCATTTAGGAGATATAAGCATTCAAAACTTACTGTCTCTCATTTTCCGCTGAATTGAATCGCATATTTTTATGACATCACCACTGATCACATCTTCTGTCCAATCAATGCTCTCTAGAATCGAAGTCCCATCCTCTATGCTATTAATGCCACATGGCCAAAGCGACTATCGAACACGTCATGGAGCTGGGTTGGTTATGTGTGTTCGGTTGCTCAGACGCTCTAGTTTCAACTGTACATTGGTTTAAAGGAGTAGTTCACTTTTGAAAAAAAAAAACATTTGCTGATAATTTACTCACCCTCATGTCATCCAAGATGTCCATGTCTTTCTTTCTTCAGTCTGAAAAGTAATTAAGGTTTTTGAAGAAAACATTCCAGGATTTTTCTCCATATAATGGACTTCGATGGAAACCAAATGGTTCAAGGTCCAAAACACAGTTTCAGTGCAAACTACAAACTGTTCAAAGGGCTTTAAACGATTCTAGACAATGAATAAGGGTCTTATCAGAGCGAAACGAATAAGACGAATACGATTTTTTTTTTTAAGTGAACTACTCCTTTAAGAATGAAATGGCTAGAATTGATTCACTCCTCTACTATTGAATCCAACGTATCATCAGCGCTCGGATTTGCTTCCATGGTGCTGTCAAGTACGACTTGCAGTCAGTGAGGTAAACTAAACGCTATTGGTTATTTGAAAAGGGGAGGGGCCATTCAATAGGTCCCACCTTAGCTTGCTGTTTCAGTGGAAATTACGTCAACGCATCATACAAAGCTGCTCAGTCCAAGGCACTTCAGTGGGCCTTTAAAATTCGAATTACACCAAAAATGAAAAAGCCTCAGGCTGAGACAGAAGTGCTTTTCTTTGTGGACTTTGGCTGTTCTCCCCGTGTCAGTGTGGGTTTCCTTCGGATGCTCTGGTTTCCCCAACACTGTCCAAAGACATGCAGGTTAGGTGGATTGGATATGTCAAATTAACCGTAGGAGTGTATGTGTGAGTGTATGTGTGAGTGTCTACAAAGACATTGGTTAATAAAGTGACATTAAATACATAAAGTATATTTGTGCAATTTAACATATTTAATTATTGCAGGTTTCCATAATATCCTGAGTTTTCATTTCACTGTTTTTATTCACTTTGTGGAATACTGAATCTGTTTTTGTGCAAGTGAGATGATTAAATGAATACTTTAATTTAGTCTAGAACTACAGTAACCTTTATGTCACACACCTCTGATTTCTCTCAAAATGGAGACAGGAGAGCTGACATTCAATACATTGGGGAAACAAAGCAATTTGCATAACAAATTTGAGAAGTAACTCACAACAAATAGTTTGTTGTACATTTAAAAGTAATGTGTTACTCATTACTTGAAAAAGCAATCTGATTATGTAACTCATCTTACTTATAATGCGTTACCCCCGACACAGATTGGAAAGTGGTATTTGTTATCATATTAATTTGATATAGAAATCATAAATTGGTTTGTTGCGCACATAGTTTTACCGTTTATTGCACTTACTGCACTGTAATTCTTCTAGGTACTTACCTATAGCAGCTAATGAATCTGAAACTAGGCACATTCCAGACATAACTTATTTTGGCACTGGAAAATAATGTGGATAAGTGAGCCATCTGCTGATACTCCTGGAGTAAACTGCGGCACTATAAAAGATTACTGTGCTATTTTAATATCCAACTAGACCGACACAGCAACATTGGCTTATGCTGCTCTCACATGCTATCAGAATTATCGTAGATATGAGTTTCCCACTTCGGAAAATGGACGTGAACGGCCTCTCAAGTCGCATTTACAATAGATTATTTAGAAGTTTTCAAGTAAGGCAGACCATTCACTTTAAATGGTAAAGGAGAGAAATACTGCTGTAGTTTTACCGTATTGGCTTTTCCCGCAACACATGAATTCGTCTTGACATTACAAACTGTACACATTTATGCACTATAAATAATTTGATGCATATTGTGTGTTTTATACAGCAAAAACAGCATTCATTTGACCCAAATTCCAGAATGGTCTGCAAACTGATTATCTAAATAACGTGGGTAATGTGTATCAAATAATGGGATGCTACATTTTATTAAAAATCCATTGGATATTGACTAAATAGAAAGATTTCCCAATGAAATAGGCAAGAATGAATCTGCCGTCCTAAATCCTAATTCCTGTTCTCTCACACAACAAAGGACTTAAACACAACCTGTAATTACGAATTCAAAAGTGGGAAGTAGGAAATTTCCAGTAGCATGTCACAGTTTGGTAAAGCAGGGAGAGTAAGGAATTATTTGAATTGATTCAAAGTTTTGCATAGCTTTTTTACTCCCATCACTAGTCAAGTCAAGTCACGTTTATTTATATAGCACTTTTTACAATACAGATCGTTTCAAAGCAGCTTTAACAGGAAAGTAATGCAGCAAAGTTTAGATGTTTAGAGAATTTTTTTTTTAGTTTATTTATATATAGCCACTCTTGAGAAAACCATGATGTCATCATCCAGCTCAGTTCAGTTTTCATATAATGGTGCCAATGCAGCAGACCAATAATATTGTTGAATATTAAATTAAATGTCCCCAACTAAGCAAGCCAAAAGCCAATGGCGACAAAGGCGAAAAAGGCGACAGTGGCAAGGAACCAAAAATCCATTGGGTGACAGAATGGAGAAAAAATATTCTCTGTCAGTTGGGGGCCAGTTCTCCTCTGACCAATGAACAAACGAAAAGTGTATGATTATGATTCAGACAGCATTACAGGTCAGAAGTCAGATTGGATTGGAACGGAACATTCACAATTTTATCCAGTTCCATCTGGTTGAAGATCGAAGTCATCACGCGCGATGAGTTTGTTGAGGATCAGTGCCAATGGCTGTCGTGTCCATGAGGCCTTCACAGGGGAGAGTCTAGTTGACAACCTCTGCTGACACTTCAGCACTGACACTAATAAATATACAGACTAAATGAGGAACTAAACAAGACTTGACTGATATATCGGCCATCAGCCACCCTTCTCTCTAAGATAACAATACCACTAAATAGGACAGATGTACGAGAAATCAGATGTACAGAAACTATCGAAACAAATCAGGAAAGAAACCAAGGCAATCAATGAAACAGGAACAAAACACATGGAACAAGAAAAGAGGAACAACAGAACGAAATGAATGTTAAAATAAGAGTCTTTGGGAACAGAGACGTGATGTCATTAACCAGTGGCATTTCTGATTTGCTGGATTAATAAAAGACTGGAAGAGAGTTGGGGAAACTGTTCAACCCGATCTCACGGGAATTCGTACGAATTTTACGCAAGGTGGCTAATTCGTAACAATTCATATGACCTCACTCGTATCGAATTAGTACGATTTGTGCAAAATCATACATATTTTACAAATTGGCCAATTCGTTTGAATTCATATGAATGACCTACCCCTGACCCCGCCCCTAAACCCAACCATCACGTGGGTTTAGATAAATTGTACGAATTCGTATGAGTGAGGTCGTATGAATTAGTACGAATTAGTCACTTTTTAATCACTCGTAACGAATTGGTCGTGAGATAGGGTAGAACTGTTTGACAACACTCTAAAAATGCTGGGTTGTTTTAACCCATCTTTGGGTTAAATATGGACAAACTCAGCCATTGGGTTAAATGTTTATATGACATTTTAACCCAACATTTGGGTTTGTCCATATTTTACCCAAATTTGGGTTAAAACAAGCCAGCATTTTTTAGAGTGAGTGTATTTCTTTTTAAAACAGTTGACTCTAGTGGCACAGAAATCCCCCTTAACTTATTTTAAGTCTTTTAATACCTTTGTTTCAAAGGATAGCGAAGGTTGACAGAAAACAAGATTCAAACCCACAGGACCAAGGACCACCACAACACTCTGTGTCACGCTGTTGATGCTCTATAGCAGAACTACTGCTTTCACAACTGTCTGTTTCTTAATCCCTGCTGGAAGACCTAGCTAAATCCAGATTCAAAGCTGTTTTTACAATATTTTCTTAGTGGTGCATGCTGGTCATTAGCTGGCCTACACTGTAAAATGAATATGCTTTATCTAATCAATAGAATTGTGGCAACAGATTACAAGCAATATTATTAATTAAATTGAACAAATTAGAATTGAGTAAAAATTACTCAAATTATTCCTTAAAAGTTAACCATTTAAAATTAGTAAAGTTTACACCAAAAAATTTAACAAAAATATCTTCACTAACAGACAGACGTCAAAGATTAGAACTAGTTTTATTATATTGCCAACATTGAAGACACCTGATGTTAACAAGCAGAATCACTGAAGGAGAAAACCATAATTTTAAAACAAACACCGATCAGCATAATGGTGACTTAAATGTATGTTTTTTTGTTGTTGTTTTAAGTTTTACTCATTTTAAATGGTTAACTTTTAAGGAATTAATTTGATTAATTATTACTCAATTCTAATTTGTTACATTTAATTAATAATATTGGTTGTAATCAGTTGCCACAATCTTTTTGATTCGATAAATCATATTCATTTTTACAGTGTATGTATAGTACAGTAGATGTTGATCTAAAATGAAATCAAACTTTACCTACACTACCTTTCAGTTGTAAAATGTGGGGGAAACATTGCATCCTACATTATTTTCAATGATAATCCATTAATATTTGTGTGGGCTATTTTAGAGGAAGAAAAATTCACACATAATGTTGATTTGCATTAGGTCAAACACTAGAAACATCAGAGAGAGAGAATTGCTTTGATGTAACAACAAAGCTATTTAAATGCATAAGAAAATCAATCAATTCTTACATATAACATTTGACAATAATACTAGACAGACATATGCTGGAAATATACTGAAGTAGCCGTGTAGCATTTTAAAAATGAAAGCTACTGAAGCCTGTGGTTTTCCTCATTATAATGAGGGTGATTTAGCTTAGACATGGTGTGAATATAAAATAAATGGCCATCTTGGACAACAACAAAAATATTCCAGGCACAGTTCTCTGGTGACAGGATTTGCGGCGTAATGTTGATTGCCACAAAAGTTTGTTTTGACTGTTTAGACAAAGTAAAAATATAGCTTACAGTGAAGCACTTAAAGTGGAAGTGTATGGGCCCAATATTCATAATAATAAAATACTCACAGTTTTAAAAGTAGCTTACAGCCTCAAGACTGTAAACGGCCTAAATGCTTACTACCCCTTTCTGTGTAGTCATATCCAGTTACATAACTTAATGGCAATACCTAAAACCCTAAAATGATCAATTAAACACAAGTAAAAAAAAAATGAAAAAGTGCTTTTATGAAATATTAAGCCTCAAATTAATAGTAAAATAATCATTTTACTGTAAATTCCTTAAAAATTCACTCTATTTACTCCCATTGTTCAAATTTGTTCCATTAAAATTTGTGCTAATCAACCTAATTATTAGTAGTGATCAAAATGTAAAATGTATTTATACATTAAGTTGCATAATTTCATCACTTTAAACATTTTACTATAATGTTTTATTTATTAACATTGTTATGATATTAACAGTGAGCAATGTGTTTTATACAACATTTAATAATATTTGTCAATGTTCGTTAATAAAACTACAATGGTTCGTTTGGTTTTGTTTGTTCGCAGTGCATTACCTACAGTAAACAAATACTTTAATTGTATATCTTGCCCCAACAGAGTAAAAATAAAAAATCATTTTCATACAACTGTCATAACCCGAGAATAATCTGTTGTATGAATAGCTGAACATTGAATACATAAAAAGAAAGAAAAGAGCCTAAAACAAATGAATGAACAAACGGACATACAAACAAATATGTATATATGTTTTTCAAAAATCTAGCTTTATCCATTCTTTTTTAAAATTCTATCAACAATTGAATATGATAAATTAAAAAAGAAACATTTTGAACTAAAAACTGAGAAATCGTGTTTTTGATTGTGAGTAAAACAAGTTCTTATCAACACCCCCAAAGCTTCTCAGTACTATAGCTCATCCTGGGTCGACATTTTAATAAGGTAACATTAGGCAGTTTTGATTTATGTGGAGTTTGTTGTTTGTTGATTGCGATAGCTTACATGTGCATAAGCAATGCTTCTATCGCTTGTTTTTGCTTCAAGCTTGCTTATGCAATAGGAGGATCTTTGTTGACATCATTGTACGCATGTGCGAGTCGTTGGGTGGCAAGAAAACAATAGAATGACCGGCTGTAAAGACGCAACAAGCACTTTCAAGAGAGTTAGCAGGCAAAATCCAAAATATATAAGCACTTTATATATCTGACGACCGGAGAAGGTTTGGAGAGAAGCTCAAAATTTGTATTGGTGACAAAATTGAAGTTATTCAATTCAAAGCCCATATGTGATTTGGGATGTCAAAAAACGCTTGGTCCAACCCACCCGTGTGCTTGGCCACTATAATCTATGGGAGACATTTATTCTTATTTAGGACCCTTCACTCATGGAATATTAAAGGCTTTCAAAAGCCTAGAGGGCTATGATTATTTTGTTTCTCGAAAAGTTGGGCCGAATTTTCTGCCAAACAGAAAGCAGTGATAATGCTTAAAGCATGATTTTTGCTTAAACATACACGCCACTTTCAAATCAAGTGGTGTGTTATCTTTATGCATTTTGAGCTATGCGTGTATGTCTCTGCCGTTAAATGAAACGAAACAAAGCAAAATGTAGATCTACATCTGGGGAGCGATATTTTTTTCCTGAGGATGGTAGGGGAAGACTCATAAATGCTATTAACCACAGTGACGGGTAGGTTTAGGGACGGGGTTGGGGTGGGTCATATATTTATATATACAGTAATGTAACGTTAAGTCAATGGCGTTCATAAACACGCTGAAAAGCGGTTATGCGTGTTGGAAATATGAATTGGCGTGTTATACATGCGCCATTTCATGAGATCAGTCTGTTAAAGCAGAGGTTAAGTTAGACACAGCGTGATTCACAATTTCATCTCCCGTGGGTGATCGCAGAACGGAGAAATAATCACTGCTCACTGCAAAGCCGGGTAAGTCTTCATTGATAATGTTCTTATTTATTTAAAATGAAATGAAAAACTTTTTGTCAAGCCCCCAACAAGCCATACAATTGACCACACAGCAATAGTGAACCATCCTCTTCTCTAAATCCTCCTCCAAACGTGCAAAACAATCAAATTACAGGTATCTAGCAGGTGTTTCTTGCCACATCGATTCCCATGATGCAACACGTAACAAACGTAAACAATGACGTCACAAAAGATCCTCCGATAGCGCTCCCTGCATTATAACAGTGAAAAGATCGATAGTCTGAAAATTTCGGCTATTTAGCCACTTGGAAAGTGTTGGGTCATGATGGGGAAATAGTTAAAAATGTATTAGTGAATGTTGAAATAACATTAACTAAGACTAATAAATGCTCTAGAATTATTGTTAACTACTGAAACTGTAAAGTGTGTAAGGGAAAATGTTTAATTAACCATATCTAACGTTTATTTTCCTTGCAGTATTAACATTGGTATGCTTTTGCAATCTAAATGTCTCCAGCACTTGGGTCAAAGTGTGTCTGAATCATGTCTGAATATAACAAAAATGGGGAAATGAAACTAGACAGTTGTCTAAATATATAAACTCATGACTTTGAGTGACAAGGGGAAATAATCAAGAAATCCAGATTTGCTTTTACCTAGTAACAGAAGGTTTGCTGAATTATACATGTAGAACCATGTGTAAGTAAAATTATGTAATGAATCATGTCACCTCAGCCATGCTGCTATTCTATGAAAACTGTTGTGTTGTTTTTACTGTTGGGATTCTCTATGTGATCAGTCCGAGATCCTCTGGCCGTGATTAAAGCATATTGGCATTCTTACTTAGACTCAGCCTCAGAGTGAGGCTATTCAGGTTAGCAATGCGGTCAGGTAGCTATAATTCTTAGGCATCTTATGCTGGTCAGAGCAGCTATATTTATGCAATGCGAAGTGTGAGTCACTTGAGGATAATATTGCAGGTGTCGGGGACACTTGGTTTAGCTTAAGTCAGGTGTGTATGGGAATTTCTACCACAAGTGTTACCTCACACTGTAAAAGGTGATCAGTTGACTTAACTTAAAAAAGTGATAAAACCCTTTGCCTTAAAATGATTAAGTAAATAAGATTCATGAAATTGAAAAAATTAAGTTGCAGTACGTGAACTTGAAAATTCCACATACCTTTTTTTTCAATACATAACATTTATTTACAACAGGTTTCCTCACTTTTTTAAGTTCAGTCAAATTATAAATTTTTACAGTGCATTACTTCTTTATTTATCTGGTAATCAAACCCATGACCTTGCTGTTGCTAGCGCCATGCTCTATCTACAGATACAGTGTATTTATTGCAAATACTGGCAATTGAGCCAAACATTTAGGGCACAATGCGGTGCCAGGCACAATGCAAGTGTATTTTGCTAGTTTCAGCCCAACGCAGTTATGATTTTTACATCCCTGCATCATGTTATTTAAATACTAAATGCAATTGTGCCTATTTGTGCGCCCATGGGCGTGCTCAGTCTGAAAACGAGGTGTTTTCAGGCGCATTGTTGGTGCGTTGCTATTTTTAGGCAACTGAAATAGACTGTGCCATTGTCCAACTGAAATGGTCTAAAGTCAAAGGCTGCAATATTTATTTTGTTACTTAAAGGGCATGTTAGTAATATGCACCTTTAGGCAGTTGCACAACGGACGTACACTCAGCTTATTATACACACACAGGGACACGCAGCAGTACACAAACATGCCAACAGTGTTGGGGAAGCTACTCTGAAACTGTAGTTTAACAAGCTACAATCTTACTCGTAAGTTAGAAGTAGTTTAACTACAATCAAGCTACCCGTTTAGAAAAGAAGTTAGCTACACTACAAGTTACAATCAAAAAGTAGCTAGCTACATTGAAGCTACTTTTTCTTTTTTGAACAATGTATATTATAAATAACTGAATAAGTGTCTGAGGAATGTTTTAAGTAAAATATTTAGTGTTTAAAACAAGGCAATGCAATTACGATTTCAAAGAGTATTGTTTTATTACACACAACGCTAAAATATCTCTGACTGTTTGTCAAAATTGCAACAAATAGCCAACAACATTGCAAGAACGAAATATACATTCAACATAAATTGCATGTAGAACATTTTCTCAAAAATACTGATTGTACTTGGACAAATGAGGCCATGGGTAATTAACGTTAGCTGTTTCTCCATCCTCCAAATCTGCCGTCACATCTTGCTATACAGTCATAATATGGGTGTGTCAACCCACTTCTGTACGTGAGTGAACCGTTAGCCGCAAGATGAATGATTAAACAACAGGTGGCGGTAATGGCAAAAAATGAGTTTGTAATATAACAAGAAGAAGAATATCCTTGCATCGCGCTGATTCGCGCAGGCTCGAACAATGTAGCAATGTAGCTTTTGCTCGCGCTACACCGCTACTTGCTGCAAAAAGTAGTTAGCTACTGGAAAAGCTACACTGTTTAAAAAGCAACTGAGCTACTGCCAAGCTACTGAAAAATGTAGTTAAGTTTGTAGCTTCGCTACTTGTAGTTAACTACTCCCCAACACAGCATGCCAAATATTTAAAATAAAAGGATTACAATGTAAAAGTTTAATATTGTGTACATAAAGATATGGTGGAATCCGCTTGTGTGATTTAACCTCGCACACGAGCAGGTCGTATCCTCTCCGGAGACGCGTTCATTCTTTCGCTGAGTAAATAGTGAATTCGCCTCGGCGCGATCGCAACTGGCTTTTAAAGGGAATGGGAGATGCATCCCTAATTCGGTTTATTGCACGTTACGCCCAAAAAACACACTTTTTTCAAACACACATTAATCATTAAGAGAATAGTGACAACTCTTTATAGCCATGCGGCGGGCGCGCCGACCATTTTCTTCGTTAAACTAGCAAAAGTGGATTGTGCACTGTAGACCATGTGCTTTAATGGTTAAAATAGGGCCTTTAATATTCCCTCAATCTTGGGTAAAGTCAGAGTGAGACCTCTGTCATTGACGATCTATTTGTCCGTGTGTTCGGTGTATTGGAAAACTGCTATAATGGGGTTGCCGAAGAGCACAGGTGTGTCAGTCCCGCGGGAGTTTGTGTGTTTATTCGCGTGTGCACTCTGGGTGGGCGGTGACTGGCGGCTCGTCCCCTAGAGTTTCTCCACGGGGCTTATTAAAGCTCTCCTCTTCGTCTATCCTCACATTCGCTCACCCTGCAAATCTCCTCTTTAATTAGAGGGCAACATGCTCCACACGGAATGGGTGGAAACATGGAGCAATTGTGGTACACGTGGGTGGGGAGCGACAAAAACAGTTACAGTCAAGGTCAGTAGACGGCTGAGATGGGAAGATAAACGATGCGGTTTCAGACAGTATGTACGGAGGGGGTGGTGAATGAATGATCATATAGAGTGTTAATGTAAGAGTAGAGTTCACTTGTTGCAAGGCGACAGTGTGAAAAGAGCGGGAGAGGATAGTCAAGGGGAAAAAAGAAAGGTTTCAGATGTTCGCACTAAAAGGAAGGTTAAGGGGGGGGGGGAGGTGCTGATTTCATTGTTGTTGCGGTGTCCTTACTTAAATGGGGTTGCCATGACAACAGTGTATCAGTCAGGCACCAATGGATTGTATGTGCTGTTCGGTAAGTGTGTGTACATGTAAAAGTGTGATTTCTTGTGTAAAGGGGCGTGCATGTTCTCCTACAAGAGACAGCGGACATCAACATCGATATTCGTGTGAATGAAAGATCTGTATGTCTTGAATGGTGTGCAAAGTCGTTGTTTGGGCTTAGACATATAGTTAATATTCACAAATAATGATTTTCCTGGGGGGGGGGGGTAAAAATATGTAGGGCCCTATGAAATCTGTTTGATTTTTCCCTTAAATTCCGCTTTTTTCCAAAGAGTATGCTTTTAAAGTTAAAGTTTTCCGCGTTAACACTAGATTCTGCGCTAATTTGCCAATTCTGAATTCCATGATCGCAGAAATCATAGGGCCCTAATATGTAGCTACGTGAATATTGCAAGGAATTTGTGCTTTTTATTTGGTTTACTAACTCTTTGTTAGGTTAGTTTCATGATCCTTAATTGAGTATGAAATTGTTAAAACGAACTTTAGAATTGTCTCTTGTTACTCGTTTTTTTAATGTCAGTAGAAAAAAAGTAGAATTGTGTTTGATTTGTTTCATGTGAATCGTTTCAAACTGTTGACTCAATACTCAATCAAGTTCTTCTGTTTCAGAACTCAAACTAGTGCTATTTTAGTATGATTCATATTCAATTATATATGTTTTAATAGTTTTAATTAGATTTTTTTTTCATTTTTGTTAAAAAATATTTATATTTTCTTTTTTTCCCATTTACTTTAGAAATTTTAGTTCTTCACTTAACCATTATTATTTAAGGCGATATTTTTACATTTTCTTTTCTTTTTTTTAAATTGTTTTAGTTCTTGCTTATAACAACTCTCAACTCTCAATTATAGCTGAATTATGATATTTTCATTTTTTAAAACGATTTAGCACAAATATGTGTTGAATATAATATAATATTGCTATTGTGTTGCATGGCATAATATTACATAGCGTTATTTTCTTTGTTTAGTGACTTTAGTGAACTGGATGCCTTGAATATTGTCTTTTACTCTTTTATTAGTCTTTGCATTCAGTAAATCTAGTTTGCTAATCGCTACATAAGCTGTCTGGTGGACTGATTTTAACCATTTCCAAGGTTTATAAAATCAAAATATCAAAAAGCTGAAAAGTATCCAGACATAATTCTTGCAGCTGTATGGGCCAGCTCTAAGCATGTGAGATGCGATGTGTAAGATCAGGTGATGTCACCCTCTGTGAGAGTCCCATAGGACTGACAATCTGTCATCATTGTTTTAATGACCGCGTAAACAATGTCATTTCTTTAGTGTGCCAAAGCGAACGAGCAGCTCTTAATTGTAAAATTAATTGAAAAACATTTTAATTAAAGACCAACCTGTGCTCTCCCCTCCCTAACTCTAACCTCTCCCTTCTCACATACTTTCTGTTCCATCCTTCCTCTTTCAACAGTCACATTCCCATGGATATGAAAAATAAGAAACATGATCTCTTTAAAATCTCAGTTGTTCTCATAGAATCTGCTAAGGAATTTTTTTGAGAAATGGTGATGGCCAGTGGATAAGACACATGCCTTTGGTGTGAGAGACCCGGGTTCAAATCCACTGTGAGACACCAATGTGTCCCTGAGCAAGAAATGTAACCCCTAGTTGCTCCAGAGGCGTGTGACCTCTGACATATATAGCAATTGTAAGTCGCTTTGGATAAAAGCATCAGCTAAATGAATAAATGTAAATGTAGATACATCTGAGACAAAGTTGGTGCTTGAACATAACTGAGATCTCCCAAAAATGAAAGAGCATCCTTTGAGCACACCCATTTGTGTCCATCTTTTATTTATTTCAATTCATTTGAGCAGAAATATCTGAGACAAAGCTGATCCTTAAATGAGACATCTCCATTATATTCAAATTTGTCTCATTTTTATTGCTCCTAGAAAGTTTTAAAGGGTTAGTTCACCCTAAAATGAAAATTAAGCCATTAATTACTCACCCCCATGCTGTACCAACCCCGTAAGACCTTCGTTCATCTTCGGAACACAAATGAAGATATTTTTGATTAAATCTGAGAGTTGGATCACTCCTTCATAGACTGCCTAAGGGACTGGCTCTTGACGGCCCATAAAGACATTAAAGAAAATGTTTAAATATTCCATGTGCCTACAGCGGCTCAACTATAAGTTTATCAAGCGACGAGACTTTTTTGTGTGAAAAAAAACATAAATAATCGACTTAATTCGACTATTCCATTACTTCCTTATAAGCGCATGCTGCGAGAACTGAGATGAAGACGTTCTTCCTCTGACTACTTTTTGTTACTTGGCTGCTCACCGCTTAGGAGATCTACCGCCACCTACCGTATCAGATGATGTGCTGATATAGCCGGAGCGCGATCATCATCTTATACGGTAGGTGGCGGTAATACTCCTAAGCGGTAAGTAGCCAGTAACAAAAGTAGTCGAGGAAGAACGTCGTCATCTCAGTTCTCCGCATGCGCCCATAAGGAAGTAATGGAATATTCGAATAAAGTCATTATTTATGTTTTTTTCGCTCAAAAAGTAGTCTCGTTGCTTGATAAACTTATAATTGAGCCGCTGTAGGCACATGGAATGTTTAAACATGTTCTTTAATGACGTTATGGGCCGTCAAGAGCCAGTCCCTTAGGCAGTCTATGGAGGAGTGATCCAGCTCTCAGATTTAATCAAAAATATCTTTATTTGTGTTCCGAAGATGAACAAAGGTCTTACGGGGTTGGAACAACATGGGGGTGAGTAATTAATGACTTAATTTTCAACTAACCCTTTAACAGGTACATGTAAGACAAAACTGGCTTCTTAAAGGAATAGTTCAAAAAAGGGAATAAAGGGAAAAAGGGAATACTATGGAAGTCAAAGGGGCCCAAAAACTATTTGGATACAGACATTCTTCAAAATATCTTTCTTTATATTCCACAGAAGAAAGAAGAGAGAAGGTTTAGCACATCATGAGGGTGATTTAATGACACCGTTTTCATTTTTGGGTGAACTATCCCTTTAAATGAGACACAACCAAGATCTGCATTCATTCTTGTTAGCAATTAAAGAGCAACAACTGAGTCATCTGAGACCATCTCCAATCCAATAGTTGCCTTCAGTCTCACCCATTCTAACTCCCTTCTTCAACTGTCACACACCCCCACCCCTCCCAAATAACAGTTTTCTCTCATGCCTCCATTAAAGCGGTTCCCTCTTTAGGGACTGAAGGGCTTCTCCACACGGTGCCGGCGCCCCGGTATTCTGACCAGCCCTGGGTGTGTGAGCATCCCTCTGAGCGTTGGGGCTTTGTAGATCTGCCTCCTCAAAGCCAGAGTGGACGGCCTGCCTCTCCAGCAATGGAGGAGCGCCTCAGGGAGTTGAGCTCATCTCGCTGCCCTCCCTCTATCTCTCATCTCTGTGTGTATCCCTCACCCACATACACCCCATGTGGCGGGCGAGATCTCTCTTTACAAACCCAGACGCACACAAACCGGCCTATTGTGCGTTTATCTGGCCAGTACTCGGGTACTTAAAAGCCTAGTACTGTATGTTCTTTTTGTTATTCCTTAGCCTCGGGTCATGCGTTCTTAAAATGATTAACTTCACTCTCCCGTTGCAGTCGGGATACGGCCGGGGTGATTAATTGATTCATCTGTTAGCGATTGAGACCCTCCTTTATTGATTAACAGGCCAGTCCGTCACCAAGGAGTCGCCTCAGCGGGACACTCTGATCCCCGGGAGACGTGCACGTCTGAGATTTCTGTTATTGGCCTCCCTGCGGGATGAAGTGCTCTGACAAACAAAGGAGACTCTGATAGATGTGTCTTTTGTGCATAATTAGCCAAACCCACCCACAGTCAATGAGAGGATGGATTAATGAATTAAATCCGCATTGATGTATAACAAGCTCGAAATGCGAGTATCGAAGCGCCGCTTCTTCAGACCCACATTTGAAACGTCATGTCACTGCAAACAAAACCAAGGCAGAGGAGCCTATCGGCAGATCCGGAAGGTTCCAGACAGGGCTGTGGGAAGGCTGTAACCTCCATCTGTCTGGAGTGCCTTCTGAATGGCTTCGCCTTGATTGAACATCAAGTGCCAGTCTCTTTGCTCTCTTATCTGAAAATTGCGAAGATCTGTCGGGATGTTTGAGCCACATTTGGAGCTTCGGGGTTTTTTTTTTTTTTTTTCAGGAGAGCCATCGGGAAGAGCGGAGTGCCGTTGCCATGGAGACATGGCGTCACAGGCGCAGAGCAGATTGTGCCGATTGTGCGGCTGGTTGTCATGGTGGCAGAGGATGCTGGGGAGGAGCAGGTGCTGAGAAATGACCGCTCCATCAGAGAGAGAGAGAGAGAGAGAGAGAGACTGTGCGTCTGTCTGGTCATCTTTGATCCCGTCTACCACGCCTCACACAGGGAAGCGAGCGAGAGACTATGCTAGGTTCGGGCCCCTTGGCAAATCAGGTGCCAACGAGAGGACAAGAGCATCGTTCGACCTCCAACACTGGCACACGGCACATGAGGAAAAGATTCCAAAACCTGCACTCCAAAAACACTCTCCTCCCCTCCCTATTCACCTGCAGTGCTTTATTCTGGCCCGGCTAAATAGTGATCCGGTCAGAGGCGCACAGGTGCGCGGGGTCTGCATGTTGCCAATTCTGTCCGTCCGCTTGTTTCCCACAACAGAGTCTGAGTCACTCCCCAAAGGCGTCATGACATCATACAGAACCAACTTTGCTTTGCGAACACCATGGATGAGATACAATAGAATGGAACTGTTCATAATCATGAGCTTTGAATGTTGGAAAAAAGTCTTGAATTGTATATTACAGACCGATTAAGCTTAAAGGTAAATCTTTTATGAAAATAAATTTAAAGGCCACATCAGCTTTGACTGGTTTCAATAGATTTAACACAGCATAAAGTCAAATAATGCAGATTTCTAAGCAGTTCTGAGTGGTTCCAAGGGCAATGCTAGACTGTTGTGTTCTGAGTCAAATAGAGATCAAAGCTAGGCATTTATTAGGGTGCTCTGAGATTTAGTATAGTGTTGTTAAGGTGTTTTGAAGCAGATCAAAAGCCTTGCATGTGTTTAGATCTGTTTGACAGTTGAAGTTAGAAATCATAAATATTTCGACATACTGGCCCCTTTTACACATACAGGGCCCTATTTTAACGATCTGAAACACAAGTGTCAAAGCGCAAGTAACTTTGTGGGCGGATCCCGGCGCTGTTGCTATTTTCCCGGCGGGATAAATGCATCTTGCGCCTGGCGCAAATCTAAAAGGGGTTGGTCTGGAGTAGTTTCATTATTCATAGGTGTGGTTTGGGCGTAACGGAAATAAACCAATAAGAGTGTCATATCACATTCCCTTTAAGAGCATGATGAACGAGGTGCGCTTTTTCCATGCCGCAATTCTATTTTAACGGCGCATTTACCAGGCGCGCTTCAGCATCGGTTCACAGCCGAGGAGATCGAATGTTCTTGTTAGGTCCGTAAAAGAAAGAGAAGTGACATTGGGGATGAGACAAACCCACCCAAATTAGCTTCGGTTAAAAATGCATATAACAATTTGGGTAAATGTGTAAGCTTTATGCCTATTTTTCCCATCGTCATGGACACAACAATGATTTCCCTCATGTTTATATATTTTTCCTTATACTAATGTATCATTTGCACAAAGTAAAATGCATTTGTGTGGAGAGAGAATCATCTACAGTGTATGCGTGTTGTTCACACTCTCTATTCTCTATTATGGCCAAGCATGCGTGCTTAAAATCAGCGATGTGCGTCTGTGGAGGAAAAAAGCCCGCTTTGTGCGAGTGCAAAATAAACAACGCATTCTCATCACAAGGCGCCATATATGACATTTTTGCAAAAGCGTAAATATCCAACGCACATGGCACCCTTTAGCGCCAAATGAGACGGTTAAGTTTAGGTATGGGGTAGGGTTAGGGTTAGACCACTAGGAGGCGCCTTTTGCCCGATTTATGTTTACATCTCATTTGGCGCTAAAGGGTGCCATGTCCGATTGGATATTTACGCTTTTGCAAAAGCGTTGTATATGGCGCTTTGGGATGAGAACGGGCTGAAATAGAAATGAAATGCATCAGTGTATAAAGTCATTTGCGCCGGGTGCAAGATAGAGCCCACAGTCTTTATTGGTAAAAAAACCATGAAGTGATGTGAAAACAGGACCTTAAAAAAAAAAACGGTAAATCGGTTCTAGCAGTTTACCTGTATGAGTAGTAACATTTCCAGTAAATTACTGGTTATGATGCTGTGAGTGAACAAAGAATGAAGACCTTGCCTTCTTTTGCATTCATTAGCAGTGCGGCTCTAAAGTTGAATACTATTATGTGCATCTTGTGTTTTTAAGAGCAAAAACAGGTTCTGTGTGATCATCACCTTCACTCAGAAGTTTAAAAAAATGATCACAAACATTTCGACACACTACACTCTTAGAAAAAGGGTTCCATATATGTAGCATAGGGTTCTTTACTCAACTGCAAAGGACCTTTTATGCAAAAAAAATATGGCACAAAGGTTCTTTATAGGCTATTATTCATTCATATATTACATTATTCTGCAACATTTTGCAGTTGTAATTCAATTATTGTTTATTAAACTGTTGTAGTAACTTAATTATGCTGATTTTTGAAAGATAAAAACTGAAATGGCACTCTTCAGTGTGATATTGATTAATTACAATTTTTAACCCCCATATCTCGAATTTTGTGATCATTCATGCATTGCATTTTAGGGGTTCCAAATACGTAGCGTTTTAGAACCTTTTAAGGTTCTATATAGAACCTTTCCTTCTAAGAGTGTAGCCCCTTTTACACATACAGTCTTTATTGGTAAATTACCATGTGAAAACAGGACCTTAAAAAGAAGGGGAAAAAAAGAAGGAAAAAAAAACGGTAAATCGGTTCTAGCAGTTTACCTGTATGAGTAGTAACATTTCCAGTAAATTACTGGTTATGATGCTGTGAGTGAACAAAGAATGAAGACCTTGCCTTTTTGCATTCATCAGCGGTGCGGCTCTGAAGTTGGATACTATTATGTGCATCTCGTGTTTTTAAGAGCAAAAACAGGTTCTGTGTGATCATCACCTTCACTCGGAAGTTTAAAAAAGTGGTGTCAAATTGAACAGATAGTGAATCTAAAGCAATCCTCCTCATGAAGACAATTGCAAATTTTAAATTTAAAGATCATATCCGATGACATCACGGAATTTACAGGTCTTTTGGAATGATCAATGTATTTACTGATAAAGTCATTCTGGTAATTTTACGGTAATTTACTGGGATTGCTGTGTGAAAGTGGCATCTGAGATCATTCAGCCAGTGCAAGTCTGGACTGTGATTTGGGGGATTGTCTACTCTTGTAAATAGGTTAGAAAAAGTAAAGAACAGTTAGTCTCAAGTTGAGTGGGTGTAGTGTGAATTATTTTGGAGGCGTTGCAATATAGGAGATTTTGGAAGTGGATCGATTTTTTGATTGTCTGCTTCAGATTGTAGAGTGTAGGTCAGATGAGATTGAAAGGACACAGAACAGTCTGAAGATCTGTGCCGAGTTTTGTGGATGCAGCTTTTAAGAGCTAGGAGAAGGTATACAGTCATGGGGTTTCATATTGAGAATGGCATATTGAATTGGTAAGTGAGATGAAGTATGGATGCGGGGAAATTCCGGCAACCATACAGGAACGAGAACCGTGCGTACTACTTCTAGCCCATTGGGAACGAGGGCAGATCCGTTTGTAGAAAGTACAGACAGTACAAACATTGGGCAGAAAGAGAAAGGGAGTGTGGTAAGCTGTAGAGGTGTGCTCGTTTACATGTCCCTCTCCGGAGTGAGAGAGAAAGTGCCTCTTCAGGTTCAAGTACGGCCAAAGCTCCATTTGGGGTTCATTTAAAAAGAATGCAGGCACTTGAGAGCTCCTCATTGGCTCCTGCGCTATGACAACAGCAAAAAACGCATCATAAGTGAAAAGAGATACACAATTGAAACACATGCTCTCGTGTAGACGGTCTGAAGAGCCCTCCTGCTCCCTCTGGCTCCTTTCCTTCCCTCTCTCCCCTTTCCAGCCTGGGCTTGGCGTATCATCCAGACTGCTAAGCCCCTCTTGGCTGCCTTACAAGAAGACTGCAGCATTTAGTCTGATTATGGAGGGAGAAGACACCTAACAGAGCTTAGCATGGAGCTGCTGAAAGCTGGATAGGAAAAGACGAAACCTCTGAGTGGAATCAGATTAGGAATTAGTATTATATTTGTAGGTCCAAGAGTCTGCTGTGGGTCTAGTGCATTAACTAATATGGAGAGATTAGACGTCATTGTAAAGTGTTACCAAATTTTTTTTGTAGTATGATATTAAAGGGATACTCCACTTTTTTTGGAAATAGGCTCATGTTACAACTCCCCCAGAGTTAAACAGTTGGGTTTTACCATTTTCGAATCCATTCAGCCGATTTTCTGATATTTAGAAGAATATCAGTAGCCAGACAGTTTCTGGTCTCATTGACTTTCATAGTATATTTTTTTCCTACTATGGAAGTCAATGAATCCATAAACTGTCTGGTTACTGATATTCTTCTAAATATCAGAAAATCGGCTGTTAAAACTGATTAACTCTGGGGGAGTTGTAAAATGAGCCTATTTCCAAAAAGTAGAGTATCCCTTTAACGCATAATTCTCCTTTTTGTCAAATTACATTACTGTTATACAAAATATTTTATATATACATATAAATGTACACTACCGGTCAAAAGTTTAAGATCGGTAAGATTTTTTATGTTTTTAAAAGAAGTCTCTTCTGCTCACCAAGGCTGCAATTTTTTGATAAAAAATACACAAAAAAACACAGTAATATTGTGAAACATTATGAAAATTACTTTTTTATGTTAATATATATTAAAATGTAATTTATTCCTCTGAAAAAAGCTGAATCTTCAGCATCATTACTCCAGTCTTCAGTGTCACATGATCCTTCACAAATCACTCTAATATGATGATTTTATGCTCCAAAAACATGTATGATTATTATCCATGTTGAAAACAGTTTTTTTACATTTTTATTTCAGGATTCTTTGATGAATAGAAAGTTCAAAAGAACAGCTTTTATCTGAAATGGAAAGCTTTTGTTACAATAAACACTACCCTTTAAAAAGTTTGGGGTCAGTAAGAATTTGTATTTTATTTTTGGGGGAAATAAATAAGAAATCAATACTTCTATTCATCAAGGATGAGTTACATTGATCAAAAGTTACAGTAAAGACATTTATATTGTTAGAAAAGATTCTAATTAAATAAATGCTGTTCTTTGAACTTTCTATTCAGTCAGAAGAATCCTGAAATAAAAATGTAAAAAAAACTGTTTTCAACATGGATAATAATCATACATGTTTTTGGAGCATAAAATCATCATATTAGAGTGATTTGTGAAGGATCATGTGACACTGAAGACTGGAGTAATGATGCTGAAAATTCAGCTTTTTTCAGAGGAATAAATTACAATTTAATATAAAATAACATAAAAAAGTCATTTTAAATTGTCATAATATTTCACAATATTACTGTGTTTTTTGTGTATTTTTAATCAACAAATTGCAGCCTTGATGAGCAAAAGAGACTTCTTTTAAAAACATAAAAAATCTTACCGATCTTAAACTTTTGACCAGTAGTGTATATATATATATATATATACATATATATATAATATATATATATATACACATTATATATATATAATTTCTCAGATTTGCTGTTTG
The DNA here is from genome assembly GCA_030378365.1 of Hybognathus amarus. Taxonomy (NCBI): domain Eukaryota; kingdom Metazoa; phylum Chordata; class Actinopteri; order Cypriniformes; family Leuciscidae; genus Hybognathus; species Hybognathus amarus. The sequence continues at coordinate 277,510 of JAQIUQ010007798.1, forward strand.
CATTTTCAGGGTGAAATGTGACCTCGACGTGTTGTGCTTGAAAAACGGTATGACAAAATGAAATGTAGCAGTGCAGCTGTGTGTGATACACACAAATGTGCATATGTGTTTAAAGTGATGGGGTGGTGGGTTTGGATCCGCATTCTGAATGTCAGTGACACAGTGATTCGCCATCAGTGTCTGGGACGGACTCCAATCGGGACAGCCATCTGGTGACCAATCAGAGCCCTTACTGTGATGTCAGAGTGTCCGAGGGTTCCTTGGGCAAAGGCTGCTGGGAAGGGCCAAATGTTCTGACTCAAGTACCTTGCAATGAATTGCAATGCCAATTCGCCAGCAGAATTTGCCATTGCTACTAGTGGCTCAGTAAAATTAGGTGTTTTGAATCCCATTTCTGCACACACCACAGTGACAGCTGTATAATTCCAATCCTGGCATCCTTCCATGTGCATGCAGACAGCGCCGTTAACTTGCAACACATGCAAAACGCAACAAAGGTCAACAAAAACCAGTAATAGAATTAAAATTCAGTGCAGCGCAGAGATTGACAGCTCTGTTAACTCTGACCTGATTAATATTTCAGCGAGTTCTCTCCAGCAAATGCCACTGTAATCTAAAACAGTCTTAGGCAGACTCTCCGAGTCTCCAAACTGCTGCCCCGTAACCCTTCTGATCTGGCTGAGTCACAGCGCTCGGGCCTGCTGGGAGGCAGGCGGTAATACAAATCCACCAAACTCCTACACCACCTGCGGTTTGGTGGGGCGTTCAGATACAGCACTGGAGGCTGGCTCAGTTTTTTGTCTGGAGAACGAAGAAGAATAGAAAAGTTTTAAGCCGGTCCGTCGCCACTATGAAGATAGACTGGGATTTTCATCGCCTGGCTGAGTCATCTCAGTGCGGTGGCAGGCGGTTGAACTTGTGCATTGGAGAGGGGCGAGTCTGACTAGGCCGGAGGAGTAAAAAACGCACAACCTGCATGTTCAACGGCGGAGATATCTCCACAGCTGTGTTCACCCTCCAGCTGTACTTTTATGCATGCGTGCTTGCACAATACGAAACGCAGAGCAGACTGTGATAAGTCAACCAGGTTAGATTTCCTAAAGGCCTGTTTTCCGCTCACATGAACATTTGATTGCTGTTTCATTTAAGTATCTACCTGGTCTCAGTGTTTCGCTTAAGATTTCTTAAAAAGAGGTAATCTTGGTGATATATGTTCCAAACCTATAAGACTTTGGTTACTCTTCGAAACACACATCTTAATAATGAAACCTGAGAAGTAACTAAAACTTAGAATATGGAAGCTTGTTTCCACCATAGAATGAAAAATATAAAAGGTAATTTCGACTTTTTATCTAACAATTCTGGACTTTTTTTCTCACAATTGCGAGTTTACTTCTCGCAATTCTAATATTATTTCTCAGAATTGCAAGATGGAAAGTCAGAATTGCAAGATATAAAGTCAGAATTGCGTTATATAAAGTCGCAATTCGAGCATATAAAGTCAGAATTCTGTGTTATAAAGTAGAAATTCGAGTTATAAAGTCAGAATTGTGAGATAAATTCAGAATTTACGTGATATAAAGTCGCAATTGCATGTTATGATGAAGTCAGAATTGTGAGATTTAAACTATTCTGGGGGGGGGGGGAGTTAGAATCCCCTTAGAATTGGCCTGATAAGTCGAGATTGCCGAGTTTATATCTCACAATTCTGAGAAAAGATGTCAGAATTTCAACATATAAACACAATTATGTGTTATAAAGTCAGGAATTGCGAGATGTAAACTCGCAATTGTGAGAAAAAGTCAGAATTGTGATATAAAAAGTCACACTTCTGTCTTTTTTCTCACAATTGCAACTTTATATCACCTAATTCTGACTTTATATCATGCAATTCTGACTTTATATCTCGCAATTCTGACTTTATATTTCGCAATTCTGACTTTATATCTCGCAATTCTGACTTTATATCATGCAATTCTGACTTTATATTCGTAGCAATTTTGACTTTATATTTTCGCAATTCTGACTTTATATCTACGCAATTCTGACTTTTATATCACGCAATTCTGACTTTATATCTCACAATTCTGACTTTATATCACGCAATTCTGACTTTATATCACGCAATTCTGACTTTATATTCTCACAATTTCTGACTTTATATTTACGTAAATTCTGACTTTATATCACGCAATTTCTGACTTTATATCTTGCAATTCTGACTTTATATCTCGCAATTCTGACTTTATATCACGCAATTCTGACTTTTATATCACGCAAATTCTGACTTTATATTTCGCAGATTTCTGACTTTATATCTCGCAATTCTGACTTTATATCTCGCAATTCTGACTTTATATTTCGCAATTCTGACTTTATATCTCAGCAATTCTGACTTTATATCTCGCAATTCTGACTTTATATCTGCGCAATTCTGACTTTATATCATTCGCAATTTTCTGACTTTATATCTCGCAATTTCTGACTTTATATCTTCGCAATTTTGACTTTATATCTCGCAATTCTGACTTTATATCATCGCAATTCTGACTTTATATCTCGCAATTCTGACTTTATATTCGCAATTCTGACTTTACATCTCGCAATTCTGACATTATATCATGCATTTCTGACTTTATATCTTGCAATTCTGACTTTATAACACACAATTGTGACTTTATATCACCCAATTCTGACTTTATATCTCGCAATTCTTGACTTTATATCAGCAATTCTTACTTTATATATCACAATTCTGACTTTATATCTCGCAATTCAGATTTTTTTATCACACAATTCTGACTTTACATCTGGCAATTCTGACTTTATATCTTGCAATTCTGACTTTATAACACGCAATTGCAACTTTATATCACGCAATTCTGACTTTATATTTCGCAATTGCGACTTTTTATCACGCAATTCTGACTTTTCATCTCTCAGTTCTGAGATTCTCACAATTATTATTTTTTTTTATTCAGTGGCGGAAACAAGCTTAGAAGATCATATTTTATGTGTGAAGAGAAGCCAAATTAAATCTGTTAAATCATATAAAGCATTCGTAGCTCTGTAACCCACAAAACCTGGATTAGATCTCTCGATTCATATGGATTAGTTTTACGATGGCATTATTTCCTTTTCGGATCTTCCTAGTTTTGGTTTCATGAACAGAAACCTCTTAAAATTCATTCATGTGTATTGAAGATGTGTAATGGGTTAATGATATGAGGAGAAATTATGACAGAATCTTAATTTTTTTGAAGAAGGTTTTTGGGGCATTTTTTTACATTATTGAAATCATACTTAAAATTTCTGACTTTGGATTGCAAACTTTGGTGTTTTGACAATCTGAGCACAGTTTTAGGCAAATATTGAGATGTGTGTAAAGCTCATGTATGTGAGATTGTCTTTTTGAGGAGAAAACAAACAAGCACTGGTGTGAAGACTCACGCTGGTGTAAGTTGTTCTGTTCAGTATGATTTAGCTTTATCGTCTCCATTTTCTCACCAAGCAACTGATAAATGGAAGAACTCATCAGTGATTAGTCTCTCCTTTGACTGTTGCTGCGCGTGACCGGCATTCTGCCCACAGTGCTAGAGAAACAGCCTTGTGCCGTGACCTTGCCTCCCTGGCGCCACACACATGTGTTTGCTCCCAGTGTGCACCCAGTGGGTGTTTGTGTTTGTGAGCATGTGTCTGTGATCCTGTGGTTCATCTTCTGTGCATGACATAGCAGTAATAAAGGATGTTACCTTGTCTGTGTGTGTTTGTGTGTGAGTCCCTGAAGAGCTTCAGTGGCAGTCGGAGTGCAGTGGGACTCTTGTTGAACAAACCAAACGCGCAGCACAACAGTATGAATAAGACACATTTCCTACACAAAAGGTCAAAGCCTGCTCGCTGCAGTAAACTGAGATTCACATGTCTCCCTCCCAGCATTCTGCAAAACATATTGTTCAAATCCCACCCACCATTTTTACCCACCCATCTGTTTATTAGTCTAATTTATTCTTCATTCAATCCTGAAAACAATGCGTATTGTAATAGCTGGAATTGTGTAGAGCTCTAAATGTGTGCATGAGAGTCACTGTTCAAATATGATCCTCAAGACATTTCAAGACTTCTGAATGAGAGCAATTTTTTGCATTGTTTGTGTTTTAAACCTTTACTACATACATAGGCCATTACGGGTCTGTTCTATAAGATTGGTGTCTTTTTCAATTGATAAGGTTCATTTCTATTACACACGTTTCAGTTTTCGGCTGGTTACTAAAGAAAATGATGGTAACGGAAGGTTTAAATTTTAAGATCACCTTCTATTGAAAAGCATAGGAAGTAGAGATGCGCGGTTGGCGGTTACAGCCGCGGACTCCGCGGATAAACTGTGGATCGGGCGGATGACGTGACGAATTAAATTCAGGCGGGTGGTGGGTGGTTGAACCAATCAAATTAAAAATATATGTATACATTGTTAAATATTGTTATCTGACTATACCTACATCCAAAAAAAAATTTCATCTGGCAGCTAGTCAGAGTCTATGCAGAGACTGCTTGTTATTATCAGAGATGGCAACACCGGCGAAGGAGGTACGTGACAAACTCAACTCAAAAAGGAGATTTAAAAACAAAGGAAATAGAAGGTCAGAAAAGTGTTGCCTGGAATAAGTTTTACAGAGTGGTAAATCAGGTTGACACCAGTGCAGACTTTGTAATTAGCAGAACCTGCGAAGCTGGTTTAAAGCTGTTATGTTCATGACAGCCACAAGATGGGTACGTCTAATATGGTGCATCATAAGTGTGCTGCTAAACCTCAAACCTCCACAAACACCTTGACAAGTTTCGTCCGTTAATTTAGGCTATTTATTTATTTTTGTCCCGATCAGAGACGGAGTTCACTGCTGATATTCTGAGAGCTTTCTAGTTCTCATGGCTGTCATCAGCAGTTTGCCCGAACAGTGGATGGCGGCGGGTGCGGTTTTGAAAATTGGTCAAAAATGTTGGTGCGGATGGATGGGAACAGATGATGAGTTTTGTGATGCGGTTGCGATTGAAATAATAGCCCATCCGCGCATCTCTAATAGGAAGCATTGTCTTTATGAAAGTTGTTTTTTGAAAGGGTCCTATAATGCCCTTTTCACAAGATGTAAAATAAGTATCTGATGTCTCCAGAGTGTGTATTTGAAGTTTTAGCTAAAAATATTTAGCTGTTATTTAAAAAAAAAAAAACTTTAAGAGCATTTTAGAATTGTGACTTTTTGAGGGTGAGGGTGAGCAAAAATGCACCATGTCCCTTTAAATGCAAATGAGCTGCTGCTCCTGGCACACACAGAGGGCGGAGCTGTTGGTTGTGTTAACAGCCATAGACATAATATATACATAGACGTCCTATTGGCCGCTGGAGCGTACGTGCGACGGCCGCCATATTGGGGAGAGCAACTTTCCCATACCTCTCATACTGGGAATTGAGAAAATGCCTGTTTTGTGTGCTGCTTGGGGCTGGACAAATCGCCACACAACTGAAAACAGCTTTCGAGGAAGTACCTTTCACAAACAAGACTGAACGTTTGTTTTTGGTTGTATTTGGTCATGATTTAATTAGTAATAGTAACGTTTAGAGGTTAAATACTACTGTTATTGTGTCACAGAAATGTAGTTTTAATAGTTTTCAGTCGACAATGTAGTTGTTTAAAGCTCAAATATGTGGTTTGTTTGTAAAGATAGCGCCTATTTTAAAAATTTGATCTGACGTTTTCGAGTTGTAAGCTGCGCCCCTGCCCAGCGCTCATCTCCCCGCCTGGAACAGCCGTACCTCGGCCAGTGCTTCTAACGGTTGCCGCTGGCTTGGATGTCTCTAGTCTAGAGGTTAAACATGAGATATACAATTCCGTATAATTTATGTTTATCTTAAACTATACTATTATCAATATTTTTTTATAATTATACTAGTATTAATTACCATGTTATTTGCTGTATACTATTTGTTTATTTTATTGACTAAACTATTTACTATTACTTCTCACTGTATGTTATAATTACTATTTGCATTGCACTGTATGCCCAGTTGTACCACATGTATTATCATAAAGGATCCATCAGTTATCAATGTTATTGCTAAAATCTAGTCAATCACATAAAATGCTTATTCCACAATGAGCAAACTTAAATATCTCAGTATGGGGGTCTTCACCATTCTTATCCAAGAACGTTTTTATCCAGAAAAACGCAGCTCACCTGTTTATTTACATTTAATTACAGTGCAGTCTTGACCTCTGCAAAATGGCGGACCCGTTGACGTATCGCAGGAACGTTCCAAAGCGGCCAATAGGGCCGCTTGTATATATTATGTATATGTTAACAGCTATGATTACCTCACACATATAGCACTGAAAATTTCACAAACATTTAGCCTTTAATAGTCAAACCAGAGTTGAACAAAGATGGAGAAGTTTTATAAATGAAGGTGATCTTTGAAGGATGAACAAATAATGTTTTTGGTCATCACATTAAAAAATAACATTCAAATATGATGATGTTTGAGTTTTGAAGTGCTGGAAATAGATGTGTGACATACTTAAAAGCATTTTACTATTCCTGCCAAACTACATTAAATGTTGCTACATTAAATCCATGGTGAATGTTGCTGGTCTGTGGACTTTATATTAGTTCATTCATGGCACAATGTTTCTCCTGGTTTCCACTGTCATGGACCCCATTTATACCTGGTATTAAAATGTGATCTGTATCCAGATAAGTTATCCGGATAATAAGTGTTCTGATCTTACCGATTCCATTTACACCTGGCCACATAAATGTGTTTTTGCTAAACGAATATAAATCCGATCTCTCAACTCCGCGTTATATGCAGATTTAATGGAAAGCAACAGATATGAGCTAAATTTTATCGATCATCAGCTAATTTCAAAATCAAAGACATCAATAAGAGAGTGGAAACAGCTCTGGTAAGATCATTTTCGTTTCTTTACTTGAAGATGATTGTGTGTTAAGCGTCTGTGACTTACTTGCACTTTTATTTGCGATGTTTGCACGTTGGCTTAATGAATAGCATTCAGCTGCTCATCTGCGGTGATGCGTGTCGCAGTCAGCGCCGTCATATCTGACTATAACACGACATATAGCCTATATAACACGCTCTCAATCGTTTATTTTTTCGCATTTTTGGAGGAAAAAATATAGATATGTGGTTTCAACAACCAGATTGCGTTTACACCTGGTAAAGCTCCAAACACAATGCGAGCCAGACTACCTCCAGATGTGGTCAAGCAGATCCGATCACAATGCATTTACACCTTGCATTAAAATGCATTTTTTATTGTCCGGATAACTTATCTGGATACAGATCGCATTTTAATACCAGGTGTAAATAGGGTCATATAGACATATCTGCTATATATAAACATATCTGATCTTATATTTGCATATATTTTTGTTTTCATCAAAATATACATATTTGCTACATGTACTGTAAGTGTGCATTCAGCCAGGAGAAGTTAAAACACAAAGGCAAAAACATAGAGTGGAAGTTGACACCTGCTTTTTGTTGTAAAGTCCTTTTTTACACAAATGTATATGAAGGAAAGAAATGGCACCTGTTTTGTTGAGTGACTTGAATATGTTAGGTTTTTGCTGCGTTTTTATGACTGACAAAACAACACAAACCCAAGCATTGCCAGATGGTGACATATTGAATGTGAACGTTTTTTCTGTGCTTGTTGAAATCCGGGCGGAGGGAAGTACATGTCTCCGACCTAAGCTCAGATAGAGTGTGTCAGAGACTTGACAGAGGGACAGGAACCTTGTTTTGTGTCTCGCCGGCTGATCAGCATGTGTTTTTACACAGCTCTGGGTCCCCAAGGTGCAAGAGTAGAGATGTGTGCCCTTCATGCATCGCAGCGCACGTCTTTCTGGAGAACCTGCCTTGAGTCCTGAATTGGTCTTTCCGTAAATCGCCTAAAAACAACATGGGTGTTAAGAGCAAACAAAAGCTATTCGATTTGGGATTTGTGTGTTGTATTTGTTGCATTGTTGTATTTTAGTGTAGCTTTGGATGTGCTTACGGCAGTTATGTCTGGGATTTCAGACGTCTCGATTCTAGTCATCATAGCTTATGTGCTGATGTCTGGAGAGAAGAAAGCAAATCTCATTTGAGCTTTGAGTGGAGTGGAATCGGATTGGTTGCAGCGGTCTACACACCGAGAGTATGTCTGAGAGAAGGCACCAAATCCTTATGATTAATGTCACACCATAATATTTATCCCTCAGGTACGCGCTTCTGACTGCCGCTGCTGAAAAGCATGTTTGGTGTGACCGGGTAATGTAGATAAGCTACAGTTGGGGGAAAACTCGATGTGGAAGTAGGTGCTATTGAATCTTTCCCCAAACGAATATAGCTTGTATTTGTTTTTATGGATTCTGGCCCTTCTTTAATAGAATTCTTATCGTTTTTGTGGTGCATTGAATCGAAGCGATTGTACGGTTGATCTTTAGCAGAGATCTAACCCAACATTGCTTTAAAGATGTTTACCCAGGTGAAAACTGCCCCCACTCTCAATTGTCCATTGACCGGTTTTAACCTTAGTTTTGTTGTGATATGCATTTAACGACGGCCAGAAGAGGTACTTTTGTTGGCTGAAAAACTGAACTCTCTCTCAGCCTGCATGGTATCTGTAATACAAGTTGATTTGCTCAATTTGCAATTAAAAATAAATTCAATTATATCTAATAACATACAACATATATGAAGGGCCAAACAGGAAGTCTTATTACAATAGTATCAGATTTTCATTTATATATTCAGATTTCATATATTTAGTGTTATTTATTTTAGTTTGAATTTAGATTAATATAGTTCTTATGAGTACATTAATACTATTTATTTATTCTAATTTTAGTTTATTATAATTAATTATGATATAATTATACATTGATCCATCCACTTATCCATCTATCATCCATCCATCCATCCTTATCCATCCGTCGATTAATCCATCTCCATCCATCATGCTTCCATCCATCCATTCATCCTTATCTATCCTTCCATTAATCCATCCATCATGCTTCCATCCATCCGTCCATCCAGCCATCCATCCATCCTTATCTATCCTTATCCACCCATTAATCCATCCATCATGCTTCCATCCATCCATCCATCCTTATCTATCCATCCATTAATCCATCCATCATGCTTCCATCCATCCATCCATCCATCAAGCCACCTACTTATCCATCCACTTATTCATCCATCATGCTTCCTTCCATCCTTCCTTCCATCCATCCATCCATCCACCTACTTATTCATCCACCTACTTATCCATGCACCTACTTATCCATCCATCCATCCATTTATCCACCTACTTATCCATCCATCCATTCACCTACTCATCCATCCATCCATCCATCCATCCATCCACCTACTTCATCCATCCACCTACTTATACATCCACCTACTTATCCATCCATTCATCATCCATCCATCCATCCATTCACCTACTCATCCACCCACTTATCCATCTACTTATCAATCCATCCATGCATCCATCCATCATGCTTCCACCCATCCATCCATCCATCCACGTGCAAAACACCCTGGGCAGATGGCCAGTTTAATTCTGCTTTAAACCTACTTATCCATCCACCTACTTATCCATCCACCTATTTATCCATCCATCCACTCACCTACTCACCCATCCATCCACATACTTATCCATCCATCCTTCCATTCACCTACTCATCCATCCATCCATCCATCCATCCATCCATCCATCCACCTACTTATACATCCACCTACTTATCCATCCATCAATCCATCCATTCACCTACTCATCCATCCATCCATCCATATCCATCCATCCATCCATCCATCCATCTATCTCATACATCCACCTACTCATACATCCACCTCCATCCATCCATCCATCCATCCATCCATCCACCTACTTATCCATCTACTTATCCATCCATCCATCCATCCATCCATCATGCTTCTACCCATCCATCCACGTGCAAAACACGCTGGACATATGGCCAGTTTAATTCTGCTTCCTTACAATCGATTTTGAATTGCAGTTCTGCACTCTGTTTTCATCAAATTCACCAATTTAAAGGCATTCTCAATTGACTTCTGAATGGCGCACAACCCTCCCATTGATTTTTGTAGAGATCTTATCACACATTGCATTAAAGACAGTGTTTTCACAGTAGAATCTGCACCACTGTTAAATGTCCGTTGACCCATATTGTCTCAATTCTGGAGTGATGCACATTTAATGACTTCTGAGATGAGGTGTGCTGTTTCCAGACAAAAGCAAGTTGTCTGGAACCTCTTAAAGACTTCCAAGGAGGCCGAGTCAGATCGGGAACGATGGAAGAATTCATCGAGAGAGGTAAAGAGCGGAGGTCAAAGGAAAAGACGTGTCTGAAGGCGTCTACAGCATGTTTCTAATTGAGCGGCTTGTAGTTAATTGTTTGTACGTAGGAGGGAGAAATCAATCTGTTTTCTCACTGCTGTGACTCCTGGGCCCCGAGGTGATAGACTAGAGCTGGCAGACACTAGGACGGAGCGCTGCCAAATACAGCCCCGAAAGCAAAGACTTCCCCTTTCTGCTCACACTTGAGGCTGACGCGTATGCTTGCACGCTCTTCACCTACATCCGCGCACACACATGCATGCAGAACAGGTTTCACGGGATAGCTTGCTTCAATGTCAGGGTGAAGGCGGATCAGATCGATCCATCCTCTGTTTGTGGAAAAGTAAGGGATACCAGGTCAGAGAGGGGAGCGGGAAACAGCGAGAGCATCTTGAGACAGGCAAAAGGAGAGTTTAAAGAGACGCAATAGAAATGTATTCTAGGTTAAACCCCCCTAAGCTTTTGACAGAGTCTGGCTGCTGTGTATGAGGCAACGATATTAAATAAAGTAGAATATTGCATTAGTCCCAGCTCTTGGCGTCAGTCTGAATCGTCTCCCACACAACCAGCTGCAACTTTCTGCAGTTGCAGATTTTTTAACGCAGCATCAAGCCTGGAGCAAATCCCTTTAAACTTTAAAGTCGATGACTCACTTACATTAGCATGGAATGAATGACCGTTGTGTTAATTAGTACATAAACACAACCCATAATTCAACCATTAACATATTGATTTGCATTTGTTTACTCACAACAGACGTTTTTAATAATTTGTCTTCCCAAAAAGACTTCCTCAGTTCCCTGGCCTCAACATGCAGCCAAAAGGAGGCGTGTCCAGGGCGCATTTTAGCTTTCAAAGCATGTCGTCTAAATTATTCATCCTACTTTTAACAGAGATCAGAGCGGGCCAGTCTTTTGATCGTCCCTTGCTCCGCCCTGATTGGCTTTGCCGCACTCACACCCACATGTGAGCTCCACTCGTGTTTGCTGGCAAAATATTCCTTCCAGCTTTGTCCGCACAGCCTTCATTATTTATATAAATGGAGTGAAGAGGTTGAGTGTGAGGATAGGAGGAGGGAGGATTAGATGAAGCAGGATGCAGTATTGGTGGGCGTTATGTCTTGTATCACAGTTTGAATAATTTTAGCTAATGCTTATGTATGCTGTATATACACTATCATTCAAAAGAAACAAATGCTTTTATTCAGCAAGGACATTAAACTGATTAAAAGTGACAGTGAACACTTATTATGTTATCAAATCAGCATTTGCATATCAGTGATGATGCTGAAAATTAGGGTTAAGGTTAGTCTGCGTCATCTGCTATACAAAACTTCTCGTTGCTTTATTTTGAAGGGGAATAAAGAACATTTGAAACAGGGACATAAACGTGACGTGTAAAGGAATACAATTCTAACTAGTAAAAAAATAAACTAAAAACTGTTGTCCATAGCATTTCATTAATTAGACTGATTTATTAATAAATTAATGAAATCCGAAGCATTTACAGTGTCTTTAAACATACTGTTTTGGTACAGACATTTTAAGCATTTCACATTTGCAATAAAAACAATTTAATTTAGCAAGTTTATGACAAAAACAAAAGTGTTTAGTTGAGAGTTGAATAATCACCCACTTTATTGGAAACTTCCAAAATACAGTAATTAAAAATACTTTAAAGTGCTTAATTAATTTATTTGACTTGTTATATCAAATTAATTACTAGTATGACTTATAATCCAAATTCAGTTGCTTAGAGTCAAAATATTGCTGTTGAAAATTTTAAGGTCAGTCTATTTTATGCTTATCAAGGCTATATTTGATCAAAAATACAATTTTGTAAAATAGTATTACAATTTAATTAGGGCTGTGCAAAAGTTAATTGTGATTAATCGCATCCAAAATAAGTCTGTACTTACATAATATATTATGTGTGTGCTGTATATAATTATTTTGTATATATAAATACCTATGCATGCATGTATATATTTAAGAATTATTTGCTGACTTATATATATATATATATATATATATATATATATATATATATATATATATATATAATATCCATAATATATATATATATATATAAAATATATATAAATAATATCTGTATTATAAAAATATGAATAACACATTTTCTTAAATATATATGCATGTGTGTGTATTTATATATACAAAATAATTATATACAGCACACACAAATATATTATGTAAACATAGACTTTTATTTTGGAAGCGATTAATCGCAATTACATTTTTGCACAGCTCTAAAATTCATATAACTGTTTTCTATTTGAATATATATTTAAAATGTAATGTATTCATCTGATGTAAAGCTGAATTGTCAGCATCATTACTCCAGTCTTCAGTGTCACATGATCCTTCAAATCTAATATGATGATTTGATGCTCATGAAAAATATATTATTATTATCAATGTTGAAAACCGCTGTGCTGCTTCATGTTTGAAAACTGATGCATTTTTTAAATGTATAATTATAGTAATATAATTTATTTGAAAAATACATTATGAATGACTTTATAAATTGAATTATTAATTTCTTTAAAAAATTTACATAAAAAAGAATTTTGAATGCAATGCATGTACAACATACTTTAAATCTGATTGGTCGAGCAGTGTTCCAGGAGTGCTGATAGGATGTGACGACAAATTACTGTATTTATGAGTGAGAGTTTAATAATTCACTCAAAACACTGATTCATTCAAATGGACTCTTCTCGAAATCAAACAAATCGCCATGTCTGTGTCGCTCAGATATGCAACAGTTCAGTTTTTATAGGCAGAGCAAAAACAGACATAACTGACAGGCAACATTGTGTCTAAAATGCAAGTTACTCAATATGAACGTCTTGTTGTGTAAAAGCAATATCACACTAGCTGTACCCGATCGTCCTCGCCCAGTGGATGTATATCCAATATAAATGTCCTAGCCTCTACCTGTTAATTCATTTCTAGTCTCTCAAAGTGCTAATATACCATTATACCCGCAGGCATAGGAAACGTGGGTGGGCCGCACTCAAGCCTCACCGTCAGACCCTCAGGAGGAATAAGCGCTGATTCTTTCTCTATCTGCTACCATCCTTTTCCTGTTCTTTCAGTTATATTGTGACAAAGGCGACAGCAGTCGCGTCAGACTGCCCGCTCTGAAAGACCACAAGAAAAAGGTCACCTGACTGCTGGCCAAAAAAGATCGCGTGGATGAATCGATGCGCTCATTCCCCGGGGGTGGAAGACAGGGGAAGATGGAAAGAAAATGAGAAATAGACAGAGCGAGCGGAGTGTAACTGTGTGTGTGTGTTGTCCTATTGTAAGTAGCCTAACAGACCCTCTGGATTCACTCTATGCTCTAATGACCAGTCACAAGGCAGCGGCCACGCTAAGCCCGAGTCTTCTAGCAGACTGTTCCCAATTAACAGATGCAGCGAGTGGAAAGAAGCACCTGCTAAGGTATGACTGCAGGTTTGAGCCAGGGGCTTTTTCACACGCTTGTGCACAAACACACACACATGCGCGGTGGCTACTTTATAAGGACCCGTATCGTTATGACATCCTCCTCTGGGGAGCAAGTGTTGGTGGGAGAGTGTGTTAGCTCAGAAAGAGTAATGTGTGGTGTGGAAAAATATCCTGTCTGTGCTCTGGGGCGGTATGGTTGTAAAGTAATTGCGTGTGTTCCGTGAGTTGTGCGCCGCTGTAGTTTTATGAGGCGGCTAATGTTCATCCTTCAGGATCGAGCTTAAAGCAATAGTTCGCTTAAAATGAGAAGTCTGCCATTATTTAATCATCCTCATGTTCAGTCTCAGTCTCAGACGTCATGCCCTCGGACCGTTGGCTGAATGTCTGATGCATAAAGCACAACTAACATCATCTGATTGTTTGGATTTTACAGGATATCCCAAGAGGTCCTCGCTGCAGTCTGTAGCACTGATGATGTAGCTGGATGGTCCAATATGTCAGTGGATGGAGGTGTGTTTCTGTGACGTCATATGCGCATGCGCAGTGCTGATCTCAAAGTTATTTTACATTTTAAATCACATGGATTTAAAACCTACATTTGATAGATTAATCACATGTACACCGCAAGTATTTTTTTTTTAAATGCGTGTATATAGAACATTTTAAAATAAAGCAATTTTATTTTATTCATATTTGCCCGAGTGGAAGCAAAAAATGTCAAAGTAGACTAGTCCAATTGTTCTCCGTAATTTTAAACATTTAAAGGAAAATGCTAAAATAATAACAGCATCAGGAAAACAAATCTTGTCAGGTGTAGGGAAAAAAAACGAAATAAAAGCTATAAGGTTCCTCTTAATTTGCTGTTCACATGTCTGGAAGCTTGTTTTCGCCACAGAGTGAGAAATAAAAAAGGTAATTGCGACATTTTATCTTACTACTAGTCAGACTTTTTATCTCAGAATTTATATAAAGTCGCAAATGTGTGTTATCAAGTCAGATTTGCGTGATATAAAGTTGCAATTGCGTGTTATTAAGTCAGAATTATGAGATATAAACTAGCAATTGCAAGACTTTTTAATACGTGAATTGGGAGATATAATTGCGTGTTATAAAGTCAGAATTGTGCGATATTGAACTATTCTGAGGTTAAAAAATAAGTAGCCAGATTTTTTTTTCCCTTAGAATTTGACTTTATAACTCGTAATGGGAGATATAAACTCGCATTAGACTTTATTTCACGGAATTCTGTCTTTATAACATGCGATTGAGGCTTTATTTCACGCAATTCTGGATATATAGCCTACTCGCCATTGTAAGGAAAAAGTCACAATAAATCTTTTAAAAAATGTTTTATTCTGAAAGCTCTGAAAAGAGCTTCCATAGCCTACTCGTAATCATTTATATTTAAATGTATTCTTGGAAGATCAATGCGCGATTGTTCACCAACTCTCTACAATAACTATTATTCTTAATGTCAGTGTGCCATCAGCGTTTATCACAAGATCGCGTTTCAAGTCTGTTTAGAGGAACGGTGTCGTCCCATAATTTAATAACAAAATTATCATTTCGACAGAAGTGAATCTAATCAAAACTAACTTTAGCTGGAAAATAACATTATTCACGAACCGCTATAAAGCCCAAATAATCTCTGTTGCATTAAATTATATGCGTATAATCTATGTAAAGCTACTTTGAAACAATCTAAATTGTTAAAAGCAGTATTACGTTACAGTGTCCACTATCGTATTGGACCATCCAGCTGACGTCATTACGTGCTACAGGCTGCAGCGAGGGGTGTCTCGGATATCCAGGACAACACATTCTCACCCCAACTCGTCACATTTGACCAAGCTTCAATATCTGACGCTTTGGGCGCCCTTTGGCGTCAGTTCATGACGCGATCCTACAGCGTCATCTAACTGACGCTTTCCTTTAGCGTCAGTTGGATGACGCGGTTAGGTTTAGGTCTGGGTAGGGTAGGGTTACACGCGATCCTCAGGGCGTCATGGACTGACGCTAGAGGGTGCCCCAAAGCGTCAGATATTGAAGCTTGGTCAAATGCTTCCCAAGGCTTCAGTTAGGTGACGCCTTGAGGGTGAGAATGCCTTGTCCAGGAAGTGTGTGTTGCATTCTTTAACGGTCCGCCTGAAAACAAAGATGCTGTGATGCCAAACTAGAGGTCTTCACAGAGAACCCAGGACCCGCAGGGGTCTCAATCTATTACTTCGGGTCCCAGGTCTGTTAACATTGTGTGCAATACCCGAGTGATTCGAAGAACACCCGGTCGTGATTATCGTTAGTCAGCGCTGTGCGTGTACCTCCTTTTTTTTAAATGCCGGCTGCTGGTGTTTCACGAGCATTCAGCGATTCAGTGTACATTTACGTCACTGGTAGTTCCTTTAGACCCCTTTTCGTTTTTTTGTGGGCAGAGCTTAGGTGGAGACAGAACGATCCCTCTGGCTGCTTCACTAACGCTAGTTAGCAAGTATTGTTAGATTGTTTTTTGAACAATGACTGGAGAAAATCCGATTTTATCTTACTGTGTAAGGTTACTCAGTGTCCAGGACCGCGATTGTTATTTCCAAAAGTAATTTTTAACGGACTGAACCAGATTGGCTGACCCGTAGCCGCCTACACGCTCACTCAATGCATGGACGATCTGACAGGATTAACGTTACGCTACCTCGGTTGAGTGGCCTGACTTCTACACCTACCTTACAGAGAAACTGATCGTAAAGAGAAACTGAGGGCATATAAATCTTTAGATGCCTATATGATCCTGTACAAGACTTGTGTGTATGATCCGCAGTTCTGCCAAGCCAGCGCAGAGACGACGACAATGTAATAAGTGATATTACGGTGCGATTTTAATGATGTGAATATTTTCTAGAAATAAAACTTCCAGGGACAGGATATTCATTATTAATTCTTGCACCAAACAACACAACCAGGTGACATTTAATAATAGTAACAATAATTTGAGCTACTTATTATGTAGCCGAATCTGCGCTGGTTTGTATTGGCCGCCTCCAGTTTTCACTTTGTTTTGCCTCCAGCTAGCGCCGTGACGTAACTGTGACGTCGGCGCAAAAGGGGTCTATAGTGCTGGTTTAGACCCTTCTCTGAAGTAGCTGCTAATTTAGTCCCCCCAAAATTAGTTCCTAGAACTAAAATTGTTCCTAGTCCCTGCGGCGCAAAATGCGGTTACTTCAGCCAATAGTTGTAGAAACTATGAAAAGGTTACTCAGGTGCGAAAGCCCCTAATGACTTTACCAATTGACTTTTATTTATAAGGCAGGACTTATTCCACCAAACCACACATTGCTCTTTCTTTCTCCCATTTTATAATAATATTTTGAATTAACAGTCTTGTTATATCTAAACCCCAAAGATTATAGCAAATAAGTAATGCTAACGTCAGCGGCCAGCTTTCAAAAAATGTACTGGTCCTTGTTAGTACATATATGGATCTCTTTGGGTTCGGGTACCCGTGAAGACCTCTACGCCAAACCCCTTTATGGAAGAAGCAAGCCATTGTGTTTACAAGTGTGACAATCTGGATTAACTAAATGCTAGATTTTCAGAAGTATTTGAAGTATGTAAAGTTTGCCCCTCCAAATACATCCAAGAGTTTTACACACCAGTCTGTTGTTGTAGGGACATTGACGTACATTTTTACGCCCCTAAACATGACATGGAACAAAACTAACTGCTTTACATGTCAAGTCAGACAACCTCTGGCCAATGATCATTGGCCAATAAAAGCTGCGACGAAATCTGCTGCGATCTGAATGTCTGGCTACACGAGACTATCCACATGTTGTTCCAAACATGTATGACTTTTGGTCATCTTCAACACGCAAATTAAGATCTTTTCAATGAATCCTGAGAGGTTTCTGTCCCTCAATTTAAAGGTAACCAAAACTGACAAGATCTAAAATCGACAATCGATTTGATAAACCGAACTTAATTTACGCTTTTATACAGATATAAACACAAAGAGCACAACACATATGACAAATACCATTGGTTCACACGTGTTTACCATATTTGATGTGGGGAACTGTCCCTTTAAAACTGCAGGTCACATGCACATAAAGAGATGGATCTCACGCTGTCCATTTCTGACCGGCTTTGTTTTAATCCATCTTATGTGCCTTGGATCAGGGATATGGATTTGTATCTCTGCAACAATATGGTGCATATTGTCTTTGACATAATGATGCTCCTCTCTGTAATATTATAATCTTTCATCTTCTTTCAGAGGTAAAAAAAAACACGAGTCAGCGTGTCTGCGAAACGGTCCGCTGCAGTTGGAAGGGAGATGCTGAATGGAGATTATGCCTGTTGTGACATCACTGCCCTTCTTCTTCCGCGTAAGCTCTGACTGATCATTGGCCGATGAGCTCGGGGATGTTTTCTGTGTGTGTGTGAGAGAGGTTGGGTGAGTAACAGGCGTGTGGGAGTTCAAGCCTGGAGATTTGGAGACCCTTCGAAGACTTGGCCCATCTCGTCGCTGGGTAACCGCAGACGGCAGAATGGGGTCACTGCCATCAAACTCGATACATCACATTCGCGCACATGCTCGTAGTTTGACGTGTAGGTCTATAATGTTGTGTTCGGTCATCTTGGTTTTCGCTTTGTGGAACAAATCAGACGCGGGTCGCAGCCTGGCAGGCCAATTTAGTGAAGAAGTCATGCATCTATTTGTTTTAAGGGGGCACGAATTACTGGTGCCTTCGGTGAGATAAGACGTAATCCCAGCAGAAGACGTGATAGTCTGGTGGTACAACTGGAAAAGATGCACTAATGAAACAGTTGTCATATTGAAGTGAACTATACCTTAACTGCTTTTGTTTATGACATTTAATATCTATCCCAGAGTGACATCATCACTCTCATTCAAGCTGCTATATTCAGATCGAGTTTCACATTGAGACGAAGAGATGCGTAAATGGCTGTCGTTCATATTCAAGCACATGATCCAAATCCAATCCAAATGTTCACAGAATTACCATTATATTGTAAAGAAGTATGTTTTTGAAATAGTCTCTGACTATTGTTTTGTACACAGTTGGATTATGAGATACAAACAGGTATGAGTTTAAAACAGTTAAATCTGAAATTAATATATCTTATTTCCACAATGATTTGTGTTACGAAATGCTGTTTAAAGGGGTGATGAACTGAGAAATCAAATTTTCCTTGAGCTTTTGACATCTAAGAGGTCATCATATTATAAGAATATCCTGTAAGTTTCAGAACTGAAAACATCCTTGTTAGTCCAATAAAAGCTTTTATTGTTAGTCCAATAAAATCGGATCGAGCTACCAAGCAATACAGAATATTGTGCAGTGCCTGGTTGTGGAAGACAGTCGCTGCTTAAGCTTCCTGTGGATTCCAATTGGACTGCATGGATTAACTTTATTTTTAATGACGTTCCAGCTGATGAGGGTAAAACATCAACGTCTGTTCGCTTCATTTCACTGAGGATTGTTTTGTAAACAAGACACAGGTCGAGACTGGATTTACAGACCGATTAAGAACGGTGCTGTGCCGTCTATATTGAATCTGACAGGAATTGTGCAACACACGGACTCTGGGTCGAACATGTATGGGCGAATCCGGTTGCCATTTTACAACATTTGACGTTTTCCCCCACGTGCACTGACGGGTGAGTTAATCTTATTATAATATGCAAAACTGTTATCCACTCACAGCAGTGGGTGTTTACTTCCAAGGCTTCAGTGCGACACGCCCATAAAAACAGACCGTTTTTCAGGTAGGCTCACAACTTGAGTACAAAATGTACTTATTCATTTTGATGTTTTTGAATGCAAAAACCAAGCGAACGTCAAAAGTTGACCTCAGACAACAATATAATACAATTTTAAAAGCCAGTTTATGACCCCTTTAATGATATGAATGACTGTATACCGTACCTCTTAAATGTCCGTTTAGTTTGAACTATCCACGCTGCAGCTGCTCTTTCCGCGGAAACTTTGCGTTTAAAGACCTAATAAAATATTTCAACTTAGATAAATATTTTGAGTCTAATTATTTACTTATGTGGCAAGTAGCCGTGTAATTAATGTACATCCAGCCGGTGGTTCTCTCAAAATAACTTCAAGCTGTTCTCATCATCCTGTCAGGGGTTATTTTGAGAGAACCACCGGCTGGATTTACATTATGCCTTACTTATTATTGTAATGTTATGTGCTTTGAGACATGAGGTAGTTTAATTCTCTCGTGACGCTTTGTATACTCTGCTCTGGCTGTGTGTGTTCATGTATTTTGAAGGAGGCTTGTCTTTGGAGACCTTCTACAGGGAGGGTGGGATCCCATGCTTTCAAAGCTAGTTTGCATTTACATTTACATTTAAATGTATTCATTTAGCTGACGCTTTTGTCCAAAGCAACTTACAATTGTTATATATATGTGAGGTCGCACGCCTCTGGAGCAACTAGGGGTTATGTGTCTTACATTGGCGTCTTGCAGTGGATTCGAACCCAGGTCTCTCACACCAAAGGCATGTGTCTTATCCACTGTGTGTATATGGATCACTTAGATTGTATGTTTTCTTTGAAGTGCCTGCATGTGATGTATGTTTATGTGGCACCTGCATATCAAAATGTCCATTAGTCACATATGCATTACATCTTCACCACTCATGCAAACAAACACATGCGTTCACGGGCAGGTAATTGTACACAAGCGAACGCTGTCTTGATGTGCGCGTAATGAAGATGAATCTGTCAAGGTCTGGCTCGGTCAGGGCACGCGATGTGGCAGTCTGCCAGTCTGAGCCATCTCGTGTCTGGCGTTAAAGTGCAGGTACCACGCAAACAGAGACCCCGCGATTCATTTCATTATTATGTCCTCACCATCCGTTGTTACTGGCGCATAAGATTAATGTCAGAGGGACTATTGCACAGCTTACTTATACGTGGTAAATTAAGATGCTGCAGAGATGTGCTCTAGCATAGATGTTTACAAACACATCTCTAATTTGAATTAAGTGAGTGTCAGGCAAAGGAAGTGAGACAGAGAGAGAATGACAGTGACAAAGCAGGAGAGAGAGACAGTTTACCGACTCAATGAGCAGTAAATTTACTCACGGGCCTCCAGTGGAGATACCAGCAGGGCCAGTCACTGCAATTTATGCGGGCTGAGACAAAAAGTTTATAGGTGGGCCCCTTTTTTCCCATGGACCAATGAGCAGGTTATATACCATAGGACCTTAGCGAGGCCCTCATCATGGGGCCCAGGACAACGGATCCAGGAAAGAAAAATCACGGCAGGAAGGATGATGAAATAAAGACTTTTTTGTACATTTCTTTTCTTCTCAGATGTGTTTTTGGAAGAAAAAGAAAGTTGCTGAATGTGTCACATTTTCCCTTAGTAACATTTATTTATTATTTTGAATCAGCTTTTATTTTTATATTTTCATTTTTGTGTGCTTTTTTTAATTAAGTTAGTTGCCAAGGAAACTGTTCTAATTTAAGTTTTTTTTTTAAATTTTCATCTACTATTTAAATTTTATTTTAAGCTTTATTTAAATTGACAAAACATATTTTTAAAGGGATAGTTAGAAAAAAATTATGTCATCATTAACTAACCCTCATGTAATTCCAACCTTGACTTTGGAAAAAAATACAATGGAAGTCAATAGGAACTCTTTGATTACAAACATTCTTCAAAATATCTTCTTTGGTTTTCCACAGAAAAGGAAAGATAGTTTAACAGCTTTGAAATTACATGAGGGTGACAGAATTGGCATTTTTGGGTAAACTACCCCCTATATATTTTTTATTTATTAAATAATAACAACACAGCTTAGAAATGAACAGACCCATATCTCAAAACTGTCCTCAGATGTGCCAAGATACTGAAGTATGCAGTCAAAACTTAGAGATCTCATTTAAAACGGATTCAATTATGTCAGTAAATGTTCTTTGCTATACTCCCACTATACTCCCACATCATATTAAATGTCTATTCTATTTTTATTTTTCCTAAAAATTTAAAGAGAAATGTCTGAGACAAAGTTCTTATTTATACCTGTTCCTGGTCTTAGTGAGCATGATGCATAATACAGGTTATTCCAAATTGAATCACTGTTATCTGTTTATGTAAAGTTTTATTACAATTTAATAACTTGGTCCTACTTTAAATAAACTTAGCTATTTTCTTTCTGGATAATGAATCACAAATTCATCTTACTTTAACCCACCCTCTGTTTCACATGTAAATACATCACATTAGAAATGCAAATGGGTTGCAAGCAGTTTGTGTTGATTTTAAAGAGGTCACGAACATGTATTTTTCAAATATTTTTTTAGATGTTCTCTTAATAAAGTTTTTTGCACAAAACGACATATATGCGAAAAAAAGATTATTTTTTAAACTTCATTCTGACTGTCCGAAAATGGTTAAAACCACAATTTGCTGACAATGCATTATGAAATAATTTACTTACGGTTTGTGATGCTGCTGCTTCAAGATTCAATACAGTCGGCTGCTTCATCTCTCAATAAAATTACACTTTATTACATTGTGCCTCGTTTACAAAACAAAATGCTCCGAAAAAACATATAATTCTCCAACCGTGACATTTATATGTCAAAAGAACAAGGCAAAATTGATTTTTTTTAATGTCATGACCCCTTTAAATTAAACCAATTTGAGATTTCAAACTTGCGCAATAAAAATTTCCTGAAGTATGGTACTGTACAACATTGACGTATAAATGGACATATTGCAATTGATATTATACAAAAATAAGTGAATGCACACAAATCCTTTAATATCATCTCATCATTCAGTAGTGCTGAGAATGAAAAGCAAAGTAGGACCAATTAAAAAATAGCATTGCAATGAAAGTCATTGTGAGCACTGAGCTAATAACTGAAATGCAAATAAATTAGTATGTTATATGAGTCTAAAGAGAAAAGACCTAGAGCTAATAGACAACTCGGATGTCAGAGCTGTAGAATAGAGACAGATCCGAGCGCAAGGTCAGTGACCACAGGCTAGCCACTGAAAAGGGCAGACACA
Organism: Hybognathus amarus; assembly: GCA_030378365.1. Classification (NCBI taxonomy): domain Eukaryota; kingdom Metazoa; phylum Chordata; class Actinopteri; order Cypriniformes; family Leuciscidae; genus Hybognathus; species Hybognathus amarus. The sequence continues at coordinate 300,464 of JAQIUQ010007798.1, forward strand.
AACAGACCAGGTTATCAGGGTAAAAAAAGTTTGTGGTCACCATATGACAGGTAAGGTTGAGACCGTGACAGTTGAGAGGTGAACTTTCTTCTGAGCTGTGAAGAATTTCCCTCAAATGGAGACATTTTCTAAAGGCTAACTCCAGGAAGCCCAGATTAACCAGATAAGATAAGATATTTACACAGAAACATTACAAGAACAGGATGTAGCTCAGGAAAAAAACTGTTATATAACCATGATGCTAGAGTATGGGTTACATGCTTTAGCTCTCAAGTTATTGAATGTGTTCAGAGGAAAATGTTATTACTCAGAAGTTGCTCTTTCACAGCTCAGGAGACTTAAGTAGCTCTGAGGAGCAATAAATACATAAATGAGCCATTTGTTGGCAAGGTAAGAGCAAGGCCGTAACCATGTCAAGTACATTGGGGGACCAGATGTTTGTTTTTGATTTGATTTTGTCTAAATAAATGAACTAATTCACGTATTAAACAGCATTTAATCGAATAAAGAAGAAGTAAGAATGGTAAAAATTGTTCTGGGTGTAATTATAGCCTATATAGTTGTGAATTAATCCATTTAAACTCTTTACAAATAATATTTTATTTAAAAATATGCACATATGCGCATACACTTTTTGTCTAATATGTCACAAATGTCACATTTAGTTATGAATGACTAACACAGTCTCATCCCAATTCGTCATATAACTGACGTTTTGGGACGTCTTTTGACCATTCGTCAATTTACGACTTTTTAGGGCCCCCTTAAACGTCGGTAGATGACGATCCTGGGTCGTCATACAACTGACGCTTTACCTTTAACGTCAGTTAGGTGACGAGTTGGGTTTAGGGTTAGGTTTAGGTCTGGGGTAGAGTTAGGATCCCATAACGTCATCTACCGACGTTTAAGGGGGCCTAAAAGTCGTATATTGACGAATGGTCAAAAGACGTCCCAAAACGTCAGTTATATGACGAATTGGGATGAGACTGCACTGGAATGACATAATATAAATGATTGCATATTTTCAATTCAAAATGCCGAAATTGCATCAAATAAGTTGAGCAGTTTGTATGATACTGTGGGTCATTAAACGTATCCATCGTAAAAATTTTTGACAAAAGTTGTCAAATATTAAATGTTTAGCTACTTATATCTTGCCACGCACGCACTCTTTCACTGTAAAAACTAAAAGTCTCACGTTGGAATTCACACTCATCTTCAGTGAACATTAAGCCCCGCCTTCTTTGATCTGATTGGTCATCATTTTGACATTGACGAGCGCTGCTGAGACCGCTGAGGCAAACCAGCCTAAACATTTACATTTTTAAAACTGTCTGCCATCTGACTGAAAGTCCAGCCCGTTCTCATCCCAAGGCGTCAGTGACAATGCATATACATCCAACGCACATGGCACCCTTTAGCGTCAATATGAGATGTAGATATATATGGGCCAGAAGGCACCTCCTAGTGGTCTAACCATAACCCTACCCAGACCTAAACCTACCCATAACCGAAATGTGTTATATTGACGCTAAAGGGTGCCATGTGCGTTGGATGTATACGCATTGTCAAAAGCGTCACTATATGATGCCCTGGGAGGAGAATGCGTTGGAAAATACACGTTGGGTTTTCTCCGCGGCTTGAGAACGTTGAGAAGTGCCTGGGCTTTGGTGTCAACTCATATATTGCAGCTTTAGTGGAGTAGGTATATGTAAAATGTGTGTTTACACAGCTTTTTTAAAAATGGCCGGTGCCGGTGTTTTACAAGGCATGCATTCGGCCAATCAACGAACACTTACGCCAATGGTAGTCCTTATTGTGCTGGGTTAAACCCTACTCTGAAGTAGGAGCTAATTTAGTTCTCATAAAAGGCGTTCCTAGAACTAAAATCATTCCCAGTTCATGCAAGTGCGAACACACACCAAAAAATGGGTACTTCCACCAATAGTTAAGCGTGTGCGAAAGCCACTATATACTCTAGAGCTTTTTAGGGGTTCCCATCATGAGATCATTTTATAGATGTAGTTTTACTTAGGAAAAAAATAAAATCATCAATTGCTCTCAATGTTACCTCATTGCTGTCTTGGAGAAGAAATTGAGATTTTCAAGAGATCTCAACTGTAAAAAATATCCGTGATTTTACCGGTAAAATACTGTAAAAATGCTACAGTGCAAAACTGTTAATTGGTAAACAGAAAGTTTCCGTACTATACACGGTAAATAACTGTGATATAATTTTACAGTAAAATACCGTTAAATTTTACAGTTTTTGAAAGTGAAAAAGAACAAATCGTTGTATAATTTACAGCAAAAAAAACGTAAATTGACATTCCACAATTCCCTGTGTGACACTTCACATTTTATATATTTTTTGTTTAAATAACTATGGTTCCTCATAGTTTTATTGTTTTTTTTCTAATCAGTTATGTACATTAGGGTTTTAAGTTACATTTAATGTTATTAAATTAATGTTTATTGCATTCTTTTAATTTTGTGTGTTACCGTAATGGTACTTAATGTTTGTGTGAATGGCATTGTGCAGCTTCTTTAAATTAGTATTACTTTATACAAGTATTCACTTGTGATGAGCTGTGATTGCTTATGTAACTCTCATCACTGCTGTGACGATTTTTGGTTGTCAGTGTATTAAAACGGTCTAAAACAGATATCAATACGTCAATAAGTTGGTAAATCCAAATTTTATCAGAAAATAAAATACGGTTTATTACTGTATTTTTTAAGTTAAGTCTGTAAAACCATTAACGTTCCTACCGTATTTTTAACTGTAAAGTTCTGGCAACCACAGCTGCGGTTTTTTTACCGTAAAATTTACGGTTTATTTTTTACAGTGTGTCTTCGTATGCTCTCATTGCTGTCTAGAAGTAATCGAGATATTAAAGAGATCTCATTTATTTTTACCCAATGTACATTAATGATTGTTCATTCTCCATTTGCTCGCCATGCCGTCTAGGAGAAACAGTTGCTTCGATTAAAGAAAAGACATATCCATCATGATTTTCCTTTCCTATATTTCTATGATTGCTCATTACCATTTTGCTCTCTGTTTCTTAAATCTTTCTTGGAGAAAACACTGAGACATTTCTTTCTTTCGGGTGTACTTGCTCTTTTTGTTCCTCATAGAGTAACCTTTGTTCTGTTATTGTTTCACACATGTATTAGTTAATAACTGATGCCATCACACTGTATGTTCATAACCGTGAGTGTAGTAATTATTTTTTTTTTATCTCATTTTATCTCATTCCAAGACTGTGTTCTCAATTATAGAGGTGTGTGCTGTGGTAATATCATGCTATGCATACTTTGCAGTTCTAATAATGTGGAATCTAAGATGAATTTCGAGAGGGAGGGAGGTGACAGAGAACGCAAACAGAGCCACATGTTAGCAAGACGAGACAGCAGGGTGAGGTAAGGTGACTAGCGCTCTTGCTCTTTGGGCCGGCAGTGACGGCTAAAGCCGTGGCCTGTTGCATCACTGAAATAAGCAGTGACAAGCTCGCTTCCCTCGTACGATGAATTATCGCACATCCCTCCCCATAAATTGGGCTCATTTCAAATCACATGGAATTTTCTACTAGCACGTAGACTCCATATATGCTTGAGCATTGTGAGAAAATTGAGATGCAGTAGTGAGTGAAGGACACTAGGGAATGTCCTCATTGGAAAGACTTCATAATTAACGCAGTGATGCTGGATGTTAGACCCGCTCCCTAACGCGAGCACAGGTGAAGGAGTGTGTTTATGACTATGAGAGCCTGTGGTGACCGCAGAGGATATAGGAGACCGCGACTGACCTTCATAAACAAGTGAAAACATGTCCAGGTCACATTTGGAAATGAAATTGAGAGAGAGAGATGGAGAGAGATGTTCACTGTTCAATGAGAACTGTGCAGAATTTTTTTTTATTATCATGAAAATGTCACATTAATTCTTTCCCTGCCAGTTTTTTCTATATATATACCAGCCAGAGGCAGCATTTTTTGATAATTTTCACAAAAACATTTATTCGCCCCCATAATATTTTGTTGTATTAATATCTGAACATGCAATACAACTTAATTAGGTACAGTCCTGCACCTCTTCCAGGGTTTAATTCAGATAACATTCGCATTTAATTCGATAACATTTGGCGGTTTTAAATGTATATGCGGTTTAAAGTTGATGATAGCGTTATTTTACGTGTGCGTAAGCAATGCAATTGAAAAGAGGTGATGAACTGAGAAATCAAATTTTCCTTGAGCTTTTGACATCTAAGAGGTCATCATATTATAAGAATATGCCTGTACGTTTCAGAACTGAAAACGTCCTTGTTAGTCCTATAAAAGCTTTTATTGTCGCCAGGCTCAGCAAACGACTCGTTTTTCAAAGTGGGGAACTATGACGTCAAAGAGGAAAAACCACCCCGCAGAAGAAGATCAACGCCTACTTCAGCACGGCCGGTTTAGCCCCGCCCACCGATTCGCGCATTACACGCATACTTTAATGACGTTCCAGCAGATGAAGGTAAAACATTGTCGTCTGTTCGCTTCATTTCACTGAGGATTGTTTTGTAAACAAGACTGGATTTGCAGACCGATTAAGATCAAAGAACGGTGCTGTGCCGTCTATATTGGATCTGACAGGAAGGATGCAACACACGGACTCTAGGTCGAACATGTATGGGCGAATCATTCAGGGTGCGTTTCCCGAAAGCATCGTTAGCCAACTATGGTCGCAAGTTCCGTCGTTATCAGCATAGTTCAACGATTCGGTGTTTCCCGAAACCATCGTTCCAAAGAACATTCGCAAACAGCAGCGCAAATTTGTGTGGTTTGAACGACAGCTCTCAACCTGTGGTTAGAAGCATCGTTTCTATATTGCATCACATTTGGAGGTAATAAATCCTTATCTTGAGCAAAATGAGCAAGCTGACATTCAGTACAACCGGTGTCTTTTATTTAGAATACATACAAATGTAATTTACGTCTTTTAGTTTGTCAAAAGATTTGAAGTAACGTGTTTGAAAAGTGCGCATGTGCGAACGTGCTCCACTATGTAAGGACGAGCCAAATATTGAGTCTGGTAATAAAGCAAAACAACTGAGAACAATTAGAAATAGTCCTCAGATGACATGTCAGTAATTTATATAAAACAAATCTAGCGTTAATTGGATCTCAAACAGTTTCATTAAAAGTAGTTATTGCTCTACCACGTGCGAAACCAACGTGGTTGAACGATACTTGCGACAGTGGGTTTCGGGAAACAGTCGTGACTAGCTAGTTGACTTTTCCAACGATGCATCGTACTATGATAGTGAATAAGCGAACTACGTCGTTGTACGGGAAACACACCCATGGTTGCCATTTTACAACATTGGACATTTTCAGAACAATTTCCCCCACGTGCATCGACGAGTGAGTTTACTCACTTGGCGTTTACTTCCAAGTCTTCAGTGCGAGACGCCCATAAAAACCAGAAGCGTTTTTCAGCTAGGCTCAAAGCTAGGGTAGAAAATAGCCTATAGCTTATTGATTTTGATGTTTTTAAATGTAAAAACCAAGCGAACCTCATAAGTTGACCTCAGACAACAACATAATAAAATTTAAAAAGCCAGTTCATGACCCCTTTAAATAATAATAAAGTTGAAGAAATCCCAATCTACAGTGTTAATATGAAAGACTTTTCTCTATTGATATTCCACAGTTATTTTGTTTTATGCAATGCATTATACTGTGTTTTAGCTCACAAAAATGAGATTTTGCAGTACAGTGACAATACCCTTGAGGAAATATGCCTATTTGTCATGAAAATGACTTCAGTGTAATTTCTTATTTCTGCCTCTTGAATTTAGGACAATATATTCTGAACATGTTCGTGACAGATTTTGTGAAATTACCCCAATAGAACCCTATACATTGAATATATGTATTATACAGTTTTTACTGGTCTCTTTTATACAGGATGTCCGTTACACAAATCATGGCGGCATGGTACAATTATGATTGGTTATACCATGATAATATACTGGTATACCTGAAAGACAACAGTGGCATTAACTTGGTTTTGTGAGATTCACTCATTCATCTTGATTCTCCTCAGACTCTCATTTGCTTTCTCTTGAAGCACTCTGAGTTGGTGCACATTAGATTAGATCAGATTAAATTAGTTTAGATTGGGCACATATTATTCACTATTAACTAGTTGACTTTTCCTAGCACATCAACGGTTTATTAGTACTTATAAAGCACATATTAATGTATATTCTGCATGACCATATTCTAGATCCCATAACCATACCCCATACACATAACCCCCACAACAGCTACTACCACTTACTCAGTATCAATAAGAAGCCAATAAGGAGTTTATTCAGGAAAAACACATAGCTAATTATGAATTTGTACCATAATCGAAAGTGTGACCGCACTCTGTTCTTTCTTTGCATCCTTGTTCCTTCTCCCTGCTCTTTCTAATGTCTTTCTTCTGCTTCTTTCTCTTCTGCACGGCTTGAGATGAGCTTGTGTTCGCTCTCGGGTGCACCGCTCTCTCAGAGCCAGTAATCAAACACATTCTGCCTGATACATGCCCCATTACAGCCACTCTCATGTTCCATTTGCCCACCGCTCGCACAATGGTGTCATTATGATGGCAAAAAACTAGCGGCACTACTGTAGCCGCACACAGTGCTTAACACAGTCAGCACACCGAAATGAAGGATGCGGTAGAATAATTAGCACTGAGAATAAAGCAGTGCTCATCTCAGCTGGCCAGCATACGATTGTGTCAGTACGAGCTACACAGTTAGCGTAGTTAGCATAACGAGTGAGACATTAGAAAATGTTTGTAAGGCACATATGATTTGTAATTTTGTTTGTGTGAAGATTCAGATTTGTTAACTTAGCTGTGTGGGAGAATGTATGATGTGCGGTTTGCTCCGAGCTGAACGTGTGACGTTGTGGATTAAAGCTTTTCTGTCATCTGAGCATCAAAGAAAAAGAAAACCAGGGCTGAATTTAAAATGAAGCATGCTGGATATAACTATTGTTGTTTCCAGACTGAGTGCAGATTTTTGTGTTTTCCCAGTGGTGATGTATTTCTTAGTGAAGGCCTCTGCTATAGCTACTTGCTAATGCTAGCTAGAGGCAGTTAGTTGTAGTTAGAGTAGATATGCTCATTCTAGAGAGTATTTTATTAGCCAAACATCGGGATAATCACGTCATTGCATTGTTAGTCATCAGTATTTTTGGTATGTTGTCCTGGAAGAGTTTAACTTTCAAACTTATGTATGTGCTAAGCTAGTTTGTTTTTCAGAACTATATGAACTCAAACACTTACTACAAATAACTAAACGACTAACTGGAGATGTTAAAGATGCTGTTTTTTAAGTTTTTAAACTTAAAAGGATAGTTCACACTGAAACTGATTTTTGGTATAGCTTACCTGTTTCCGCAGTATTTTCAATTTTGATATTTTTAGGTCAAACCGTTTGTGTCTGTCAGTCATATAATGCAGGTCTATGGTCACCACCTCAAAGAGCATGCACAGAGAAGTCCAAACTAAACATGATTTAATGACTCATAAATGTAAGTACACATTGATGGCCTAAGACACGAAACGAGCGGTTTGTGTGAGAAAAGTATTTATTTTGTTTTTATCTCTTGTAACCACAGCCATGTCCAAGTGATCTGAGGGCGCGGGCGCTTTGTGTCTGTGATAACAGGAGGTAAAAACGATTTAAATACTGTTAGTTTTCTCATACAAGCCGCTCGTTTCATGTCTTAGGCCATCAATCTGTACTCACATTTACGAGTCATTAAATCATGTTTAATCTGGACTTCTCTGTGCATGCTCTTTGAGGTGGTGACCATAGACCTCCATTATATGACTGACAGACAACAACGGTTTGACCTAAAAATATCAAAATTGAAAATACTGTGGAAACAAAGACACCTACATCTTGAATGCCCTTGAGGTAAGCTAAAACATATCAAAAATTCATTTCAAAGAACTATCCCTTTAACTGTAAAGGTAGCTCTACCTGTAACTGTCAGGCTGGAGCGTTCAGATTCAGTTGTTAAATGGAGGCAAAGAGCGAAAATCTTCAGCGATTAATCTTAAATGCTCATGACAGGGCAGCAAGAACCATCTAAGAATAAATCGTCTGGCTGGTTTATTTCCCTGACAGATCTGCATGTGGGACACATTGAAAAAGCTGTAACACTTTAACTTTGTATGTCCTCTGTGCATGCATGAAAGATTTTTAAAGCAGTCATGTCACAAGACATAAGTTTTTCAATATTTTCCTTGATCTTAAAAAGATTGTTGTAACTTTCAAAACTCTCCCCAGTCTATTGGTTTCGTTTATTAGTGCCAAACTTTTCTCATTCTGAAATCAGTGGATTTCTGACATTAGAAACTAAAAACTGAATCGCCCACATTTACTTGTCAGCAGCTCTGTTTCAAAACTTGAGCTGACAGGATTAAATTTAAGTAGAAAATGCTCACAAAAAATTAAATTATGACTGCTTTTGGCACAAAGACACATGAGAAAATAATAAATAATAAAAATGTATAATGTTTTTACATTTCAATTTTTTATTTAAGATATATATTTCAGATCTTAATCATTTACGATGTTGATTCAGACTATAAGATATTACTGATTATAATTATTAAATGTTAAATATACAATGAAAAGTGTTATTTGGGAACTGCATTTCAAATGACATTTTCCTCGTTTAATTAAATCTGGCAAAACTGAGCAGTTCTTCTTCAGCACATTGTATTGCACGTTAAGTACCTCATAAGGGAAAGGGAAATAGACTTTAGCTATGGTAAATAATGTAAATGTTGGATTTTCTATTAATTTGTGGATTGGCTTCAGGCAAACTAGTGTTTCTTTTAATTATGACAATGTAGTCTTCAAGAAATAGCAGTGTTTTTGTGTAACTCTTTACAAATCATGTATATTTTCCATTTTTCTTGAAAATATAAACATGGATTGTAGCATATACTGTATAGACTGTCAGGGTAAATGCAAACGGTAACATTTTAGATAATGTTCCACTTTCTGAACAGGACATATAAATTTGTGTGCATTTATTGTCTTATGTTGTGGAAATTACAGTTTATTCAGTAGTGAATGGGAATAAGATGACTTACATTAAGCTGTTGGTTGCATCTATTCATATAATTCATATAATTTATGACTGCAAAATTTCGGAAGAGTCCTGTTATGAATAATGATGCTGGTAAGTGGAATTACATACTATTATGACATTTACTGCATGTCATAAAAATTAGAAATTATATGAGTATTTTATGTCACCATAAATGTATTGTGAGTATTCAATTTTTCCACATAGTCAATCATACACTGAAAAAAAAATTGGAGAAGGATTTACTAGGCAACTTTTTCCACTTCGGAAAAAGCTAGTAAATTTACAAAGATTTGCCAAGTAAAAACCTAAAACATATTTATCAGTAGCTTTAATTAGAAATCTTAAGTTAAAATTTACTTGGAATACGGAATTAAGTAAATTTCACTTTAGTTAAGTGAAAGTAACAAAAGAAAATAAGTAACTTAGCTAGTAAAAGGTTAGCTAGTGAAAGTAACTTAGCTAGTAAAAGGTTGTAAAATTAATATAGATTTAGTTGTAATTTCCTTTGCATTTCATTTCACTCAAACAATTTTATTGAATTATACCAGTCATTTATAGTATATGTTTTACTTAGCGTATGTAAGTAATTTATACTTCATCATGTCAGATGTTAGGCATGATGTGAATGCAAAGACCTCAATACTTGGTAGACAATACACAATGACGGTAACATTTGATGGATCGTTTTTGTGTTTGAATGTGTTGAAAATTTCCTCAAAATGTCACAAAATGGCAAGTTACTAATCCTGACAACAAAAGCAATGATAAAACAGTGTAAATACTAACACAGTCTCATCCCAATTCGTCATATAACTGATGTTTTGGGACGTCTTTTGACCATTCGTCGATATACGACTTTTCAGGGCCCCTTAAACGTCGGTGAGATGACGATCCCGGGTCGTCATACAACTGACGCTTTACCTTTAACCGTCAGTTAGGTGACGAGTTGGGTTTAGGGTTAGGTTTAGGTCTGGGGTAGAGTTCAGGATCCCATAACGTCATCTACCGACGCTTAAGGGGGCCCTGAAAAGTCGTATATTGACGAATGGTCAAAAGACGTCCCAAAACGTCAGTTATATGACGAATTGGGATGAGACTGCGATGTAAATACAGCTGGAAACAGTGAAAAATTAACCTCATTAATCAGCGCAGTCTCATCCCAATTCGTCATATAACTGACGTTTTGGGACGTCTTTTGACCATCCGTCAATATACGACTTTTAGGGCCCCTTAAACGTCGGTAGATGACATTATGGGATCCTAACTCTACCCCAGACCTAAACCTAACCCTAAACCCAACTCGTCACCTGAACTGACGCTAAAGATAGAGCTGTCAGTTGTATGATCACCTAGAATCGGCCATCTACGACGTTTAAGGGGGCCTGAAAAGTTGTATATTGACGAATGGTCAAAAGACGTCCCAAAACGTCAGTTATATGACTAATTGGGATGAGACTGTGTTACATTAATTATTCAAGGTCCAGTGCATGATGGGAACCCCAGTATCAAAAAAGTTGAGTCATTTTTACTTTATTTTATTGAGTTTATATTTATGCTTTCATATTCTTGCCTGAACTAACTTTTTCTTGTAAATTACATTGGGTTTTTTTCAGTAGTATTTACCTTACCAAAAATCATTTTTTTCAGTGTATGTGATCTAAAATGTTACTTGAGGAAAATATTTTTGACATGAAGTGCAATTTTTTTTCTTGGCAATCAGAAGATATTCCAATATACAGGTTGTTAAAATTATAGTATGAATTGTTTGCATTGTTTATGCATTAATTCTCAATAGATGAAAAAAATTAAATTGGCTTTTGAAATGTAAGATAATATTAAAACTTAAGGGTTGAAAGCAGGCTATAAATTATGTTTGTGAAAAATAATAATGTTTTCTTTGCTGTTCCTCACTGTATTCACTGCACATGTTGGATTTTATCTGAAGTTTTTGTTGTAAGGCTCACAAATCATACCAAGGCTTAGATTTATCAGCCAATATATCCACTTAAAAAGACTTATCGGTTATCCCTTCGTCCAAAATTTGCTGTTCTGATCTGCTTTGCCATCGGTTGCATGAGCACTCTTTTGAGTGTTTCTCTTCCCATATACTCCTCATAACTAAATAAACAGGCAGTGTGCAAAAGTTAAGAAGGAGATGCGATTGACTCGCACAGACAAAACCCACAATAACAACATGTAATATTAATCTCTCTCGCTCTCTTTCAGCTCACGTACCAATGATTATCCCACCGTCCGCCATTATTCTCCATTGGCACGTGCACCAAAGGTTGTCGACCCTGCGTTAAACCTTCCCTGTTCCCCAGGGAAGGGTCTGAGGCTTTTAGAAGTGCAATTTATTGTGGATTATGCACAGGAATTATTGAGCCCCACTCCATAAAGGAAAGCTTAGTGACAAATGAGAACTCTGTCGGCTGGAGTGCCTATGTAAATTGCACCTCCAAAACAGAGCAGGGGACCGCGATGCTCGCTTATGGGAGAATTAGAGTAATACGTCTCCGGAAGCTTTGTGTCAGGCTCCGTGTAAGAAACAAGGAGTGTTATTACTATTAAGGGAGCATGTGAGCCTGCCGTGTTAGGACACTTTCATAGGCGGCGTCTGTAGATGCACCACGCTTTATTACTCTTGATGTAAATGGCGGTACGACGAACCACAGTGTCAGAGTAGATTTATAGATCAATTATGGAGATCAGGAGCTAATTGGAGATACACACCAGTCCACCACACCAGTCTGCTGAGCTTTAACTGAATCACCTTGCGCATTCAGACAGGAATGAATACATTGGACACAGATAAAGCCCTCTGTCAAATTCGGTGGAAAGATTGAGGGTAACACACCCTCATTATTCAGTAATCCGATTCATAGGCGTCTGCTAATGAGGGATTTCTGACATGCATAACAACATCAACCTGAGCGGCCCAAATTGTCCTTTTACCAAATTTGCATCTCATTAAATTGAATTTACCGGTGACTGTCATAATTTGGTCTCGGTAAAACAGGAGTTTGATGGTAAAGGGCATAGAATCGAGATGGAGACTTGCGCTGACGGAGGTGTGCCGGAAACAATGGTATTTCACGGCATGTCTCCGAATTTAAAAAAGGGAAGAATCCTGCTGATTATCTCCATTTGAGGGGTGATTACTTTAAAGGGGGTCAAGAGGCTAATAAATGAATTACATCTCTGGAAGCTCGTTTCCCAGCCATGCGCTGACGGCTCGGACGACTGAATCGTAGCAATTTAATCTGGCGTCTCCTGACCGGTCCGAGTGAACAAATCCGATCTCTCTCTGCTTTCTACTAGAGATGAAGATGCTGTCATTATCCTTGCATTGTGCTTGCCTGAAAGCCGAATAACCACAAAATGCCAGACTGCCATTTACGAGATAAGCCGTAGCTAAGTTTACGTAGCGTTAATGTAGTCGCTGATAACCGCAGACAGGGAACCACAACGCAAACAATAAATAAAAAGAAAAGAAAAACACATGAAGGAAATTCACTAAGAGTTAATTGCTAAAAGCTGATAGCGATGTTTATTTGACGCACACTGTTCACGCTTGCACTGCGCTACATGAGATGTATGCTAATGGGTAACTTGCTTTTCAAGGTCCGTTTCAAGGTCCGCGAGTGTGAGGTTACTGAGGATGAATGTTTAAGCTGAACATAATATAAATTACCTTATTTACATATGCCTGTCACAGGTTGCCTGTTTAAGAGCTTTTTTTAATCTTATTTCACAAAAACAGTCCGTTATGCTAAGCTATACTATGCTATGCAAAGAGGCATTTGTTATCATGATATTTAAATAGTTTTACAATTTATTGCATTTTGTTATTCTTCTAGTCTTGTTACTCTTATAGCTGTATAATAAAGTGTTCGCACACTTCACAGGATCTCTTCTTTTGCATTGAAAAGTAAGATGGATAGTACAAATATAAAGCTTCAATGATGCAAGTGCTCTAGCAAATATGTCTATATTTCCCTTTAGGCTAATGTAAAAACATCATTAAGCCATACACAATTCCCTTTAATTGCTTAATTTCGTTTTTTCCATGTTGTATTTTCACCATGTGGTTTTGGATAAAAAATTGGCACTGTGTGAGTGGGCAATTGCTTCTTGCCTCAAATAAATGAACATAAATTCTGGAACGTCAGCAGTGAGTGGTTCCAGAGCAACCTGCGGCTTGTGTAAAATAGATGTATGGCACGTCGTGCTAGATGAGTGAGTCTGCTAAGCAAATAGATAATAATGATCTTGGTGATTATAGTAATGATCTAATGTAACTGGATAATTAGGTTATTATTTGCCTTGGATAAAGGCTGTCTCCAGATAAATAGATGTTCAAATGCACATCATTCATACATCTTCCTCTCTTAGTTTATTTTTTCCTTTATCCATTTTATAATGAAGATGTTCGTTATTTTGTAGCTCAGGAATCTTAAAGAACATAAAAGGAGTTATGAACTCTCTTTTACACATCTTAATCATTATTTTAAAAAAAAGGTTTTTTACCTTTTCCGCTATTAAGGTTCTTATTCTTACATATGAAGTGATTGTATGTGTGAACTGCATTTTTAATGTTTCTTTCTTTCTTTTTTGCAATAAATGTATACAAAATCAGGACAAGGAAATGAGGTACCGCTTCCTTTTACAGTACAGTACTTACAGTGTACTTACCTAGAAAGTACTGGCTAATATAAGTTGGTGCATATTGGAGCAATCGTAAGCCAGGCAT
>JAQIUQ010007799.1:0-87500 GCA_030378365.1 Hybognathus amarus
GTTCCTGGAATGCATGTTGCTCAAATAACAGGATTCTCTGCCAAAAAAAAAAAGTATTTTAAGAGCTCTTCTTTTTAAAATCATAATACATGTTACTTGCACAAATAGTTGCTTGTGATTTCTACCTTCGTATCTGGGAGGCAGTTGCCAAAAGCTTCTAGTAAAAGGTTTTCATCTACGACTGTTTTCTCAAAATCGGAATAAGAAACTCTTCCATCACGGTCATGATCCTGAAAAAATTAAGATACATATATTTTATACTTAATGGTAAAATATTCCATGTACATGTTCTGAATCTGACACATTGTAGTACCATTTTTTTCAAGGCAATTTCCACAACATCCTTAATCCCCTCGTCAGGGTCCTCGTCGGTGAGTTGCCTGATGAGGCTGTCTTTCAGCATTTGAAACATCTCCTCCCGTGAGATGTATCCGTCCCATTCAGGTCGTATATGTCGAAGCAGACTAGGAATTATACATGGAATATTTTATATGGACTAATATATATATTTTATAACATGAATATTTTTTTACATAGCCTTATAAGTATAAAATATAAGTACTTGCATTTAATTTTTTCATCCAACGTGCCTCGTAAAAAGACAGACAGACCTTCCACCCACTCTTTGACACTTACGTAGGTGTCATTGTCCTTGTCAAAGACGCGAAAAACTGAATGTACAAGGGGTTAATGGAAAAATTTGCAAAAATTGTAAATATCCTCCTTGAGGCTCAGACAAAGGAGAATCTTTTAATATTAGTAGTTAATATTAGTAGTACTTCACGAATTAGAAAATATAACAGATTTATTATCATTAACAGGTATTAATATCCGACCTTATATCTGTTAAACTGCAAACTCAAAAGTTTGGAAACATTACTATGTGTCTCCTTACGCTCATCATTTATTTGATTAAAAATACAGGGGGGGAACAGTAATATAGCAAAATATTAATTTATGTGATGCAAAGCTTAATATTCAGCATCATTACTCCAGTCTTCTGTGTCACATGATCATTCAAAAATCATTCTATGATGATTTGATACTATCTTATATTTAATATTATCGTGTTTGAAACGGTTTAGGGCTTAATATTTTTAACTTTTTATACTTTTTTTCAGGATGTATTGATGAATAAAAATTATTTTATAAATATTTACTATCATTGCTATCATTTAACACATCGTTGCTGAATAAAAGTATTAATTTATCAAAAAATAATGGAAAAACATATACTGACCCAAACTTTTGAGCGATAGTGTAGGATATTGTTTACAAAAGATTTCTATTTTAAATAAATGATGTTCTTTTGTTCCTTCTTTTTATTGATAAAAGAATCCTGACAAAATATAGGCAAGTTAATAATAAAAAAAGACATCAAGCCGCACAACTGTTTTCAGCATAATAAACATAATAATAAATAGGCATGTCATTTCTGAAGGATCACGTGACATTGAAAACTGTAGTAATGGTTTATTTAAAGTCGTGTATTAAATAGAAAAGCATTTTTTTTTTCATCAAACAAATGCAGGCTTGATAAAAATACGATACTTCTTTCAAATACATCAAAAATAATAATGTTTCCAAACTTTTGACCGGTACTTTTTATATGGTATTTATATATAACGTTACTCTCACACATCACAATATAATATAATATAATACAGTATGCAGCCGACCAGACAAATCGTCCTCGTTCAAATCAGATCGTACCTCTATCCATCATCACATCTTCGGTCATCCCGAATGTGTTGTGGAGGATATTTCTGAACCGGACCCGGTCGAGTCCGTGAGCCGCTCTTCTCTCCGCCTGCTCTCCCACCAGACCGTTGAACATCCTTATCAGACACACCGTCTCTGCTTTACTAACTACAGCACAGTCACAATACTGTCAGGTCACTAGACACGGTATTTATTTGTCACTAACTTTATAAAAGAAGCCGGACATATCCGGGTGATGAACTAGCAGCTGCTCAGCGAACGTTTTAGAATTATATTGTAAAGAATATTAACTGGCATAAGAAAACATTAGTTAATAGATACCTACAATGTTTGAATTGATTGCATAAAGTTTCGGCGAGGTTCTGAATGAACTTTCTGTTCATTGTCGACATTTTCTGCTAGTTCTGGGTTATAACCTCACAAGTCTTTTGTTAGATGTTGCTATAGAAACGCGGGGGGAGGGGGAGCAACGTAGTGACGACCAGAGTCGTTTAACGGCTCTGGTGACAACTGCTGCGTCCGAAATCTCCCATTACTCACTATATAGTGGACTATATAGTGAGCTCGCCATTTTGTAGTGCTGTCCGAATGTATAGTGATGATTATTATACCCTATATAGTCCACTCAATGTATCCCAGAATGCATTTTGAAAAGTAGTGAACAACCGATGGTCACTAGCCTAAGCCCTACATACCATCATGCATTGCGCTGATCGTAAAAATAAGTTATAATCATGTGTGGAGTAGCGCATTATAACAAAAACGGCCAGAATTCACTTTTAGTTTTTAAATTTTGGAGAAATAAGCTCAATATAATGTAATGTATTTATTTTTAAAAATCTATTTAGCTCAGAGCCGGCTCGGCACCAGCTGACAGATGATGTAATCAACGGCGCCGAGAGACGATCGAGTAGTGTCCGAAAGTGGTGTTTCTATTGTGCTGGTGAGCTCACTATATAGTGCTCTGCCCTCTAACCCCAACATAGGGGGTAGGGAGTAGTGCTTTGAGTGGAGATTTCGGACGCAGCAGTGTGACCAGACACGGAGAGGCGGTGACGCTTCCGGTTCATGGGACCTTATCTCGGAAAAATAATGCATGGTAGTCAATGGCGAGAGATAACTTATCTTTTTATTCCGTCTGAACTGTGTCCTGGATTACACATATGATGTTTGTCAATTTAAAAGATAATTATGAAAGCCAAGAAAGTCGCAGTTCGTCATAAAACAGAAGAGTAACTTTTAGTTTTATGTGAAAAACCCTCAATGAACTACATCTCCCGGGAGGCGAAACAACGAGCAAGATCAGCTGCTGTGTGTGTGTGCAGTCTGGAACAACACACTCATGACGGTAACGTTACGATTATAACGGAAGACTATAGAAACAATGACATAGCCTCAGTAAAGTTCGCTTCATTCATTGAGAGAAAATGTGC
Organism: Hybognathus amarus; assembly: GCA_030378365.1. Classification (NCBI taxonomy): domain Eukaryota; kingdom Metazoa; phylum Chordata; class Actinopteri; order Cypriniformes; family Leuciscidae; genus Hybognathus; species Hybognathus amarus. The sequence goes on from JAQIUQ010007799.1 coordinate 3,156, forward strand.
GCCTTTGGGGTTTGTAGTCTTTGTAATTACGTATTTTCACAGTCTTATATCTCAACAGTTTTACATCAAACTGTGACTTTTTTGACTTTAAAATGTATCTTTTAAATTGACAAACATCATATGTGTAATTCAGGGATCAATTTAAACGAAATCAAAATATTTGTTATCTCTCGCCATTGACTACCATACAATAGAGAGCCTAAGTCCCTCCCCTTCCGGTCGACCACCATGGGACCTTATATCGGAAAAATATTGAATGATAGTCAATGGCGAGAGATAACAAAAATTTTGATTTCGTTTAAATTTATCGATTAAATTGAATGAATTTGTAGTTATTGTAGACTAATCCCCAATGTTTAGTCAATGGTAACTTTTAAAATGCATACACCTTTTTCAGTAAGCAGAGACAGAAAAGAACTCGACAAATATGTAAGTTAAAGTAATGGCTTTTTTTATTCTCTATAGTTGTGTTTCCAAAAAGCGCACCATTAAAATCCCCTTTTTCATTAATTTGTCAAGCATTACTGGTAATATAAAGAAAAAGATCTGTCTTTTGAATGTTCAAACATACTTTAATCAGTAATTGTATTGTTTTTTGTGACCATACCTTGAACAAAATTTGCAGGCAGTTGCACCGGGATCATTATTATTATATATATATTTTTTGGTTGTATTATTTGACTCTTTTTCATTTTTATTTTCATGTTTTGTCATCATGTTCAATAGGTTTTTTTTTTTGTGAAGTCTGGAGATCCCTGGAGGCCAAAAAAACAAACAAACGCCTAAACTGGTCAGCCAGGACTTAGTTTGCTGGTTTTAGATGAGGTTTAGCACTTTTCAGCTTAAACCAATCAAGACCCTGGATTACTTCTAACAAGAGTGTTTACTGACACCTACTGACGTGCATGCAGCATCATCCAAAAATAAAGGTTACAGTTAAGTAGCCTAACGGATGCGACTGTTCATGCGGTTTTCATAATATTGCTATTCGTAGTAACTTCTGATTTATTCGTTGTGTTTCCTATATGGGCAGTTTGCGTGATCAACAACATTGGCATTACATTTTTTTTAACATTCAGTGGCTTATAGGCTATGCCACTCAGGCTACTGATGTGTCACAAACTGTCATGTTTGAGAAAAAAGTACTTTAAAACGTTTAATTTGTTTAAAAAACATCACTAAAATAGGCAATTTATATAGGCGTTTGTTTCACAATTACGTCAGTATAGCTGCTCAGCTCATTTCTCAGTCACTACTGTCACAAGACGGCAACCAGTTTCGCGACAGTGTCAGTGTGTCGCGAAAATGTCTGTGACATGTCACTATCCACTGGCACATGCCAATAATGTCAGTGACACATGTCACTATCCACTGGCACATGCCAATAATGTCAGTGACACATGTCACTATCCACTGGCACATGCCAATAATGTCAGTGACACATGTCACTATCCACTGGCACATGCCAATAATGTCAGTGACACATGTCACTATCCACTGGCACATGCCAATAATGTCAGTGACACATGTCACTATCCACTGGCACATGCCAATAATGTCAGTGACACATGTCACTATCCACTGGCACATGCCAATAATGTCAGTGACACATGTCACCATCCACTGGCACATGCCAATAATGTCAGTGACACATGTCACCATCCACTGGCACATGCCAATAATGTCAGTGACACATGTCACCATCCACTGGCACATGCCAATAATGTCAGTGACGCATGTCACTATCCACTGGCACATGCCAATAATGTCAGTGACACATGTCACCATCCACTGGCACATGCCAATAATGTCAGTGACACATGTCACCATCCACTGGCACATGCCAATAATGTCAGTGACACATGTCACTATCCACTGGCACATGCCAATAATGTCAGTGACGCATGTCACTATCCACTGGCACATGCCAATAATGTCAGTGACGCATGTCACTATCCACTGGCACATGCCAATAATGTCAGTGACGCATGTCACTATCCACTGGCACATGCCAATAATGTCAGTGACGCATGTCGCTATCCACTGGCACATGCCAATAATGTCAGTGACGCATGTCACTATCCACTGGCACATGCCAATAATGTCAGTGACTCATGTCACTATCCACTGGCACATGCCAATAATGTCAGTGACGCATGTCACTATCCACTGGCACATGCCAATAATGTCAGTGACGCATGTCGCTATCCACTGGCACATGCCAATAATGTCAGTGACGCATGTCACTATCCACTGGCACATGCCAATAATGTCAGTGACGCATGTCGCTATCCACTGGCACATGCCAATAATGTCAGTGACGCATGTCGCTATCCACTGGCACATGCCAATAATGTCAGTGACGCATGTCACTATCCACTGGCACATGCCAATAATGTCAGTGACGCATGTCACTATCCACTGGCACATGCCAATAATGTCAGTGACGCATGTCACTATCCACTGGCACATGCCAATAATGTCAGTGACGCATGTCACTATCCACTGGCACATGCCAATAATGTCAGTGACGCATGTCACTATCCACTGGCACATGCCAATAATGTCAGTGACGCATGTCACTATCCACTGGCACATGCCAATAATGTCAGTGACGCATGTCACTATCCACTGGCACATGCCAATAATGTCAGTGACACATGTCACTATCCACTGGCACATGCCAATAATGTCAGTGACACATGTCACTATCCACTGGCACATGCCAATAATGTCAGTGACACATGTCACTATCCACTGGCACATGCCAATGGAGACCGGATGTGCCAATACGCATAGTGACATGTGCCATTGGCATCTGCGCGTCAGATGCCCATGTCACTTAATGTTAAAACTGCTACTACAGACACGTGAGGATCACTCATTATCAGCATCAGAGACAATTTTGTTAACTTCATTATCCTGAATGGTTAATTATTTATTCATAAATATCGTTTGGCTAAATCATCTTTTTTGTAACGAACTTGCTCTTAATGAAGCTGTGTCATATGTATATGGTCGGTTTCAAATGTGCATATAATATGCAAAAGCATATTAAAAACATCACATAAACATATAGACGACATTACAACCCCAGGGGGTGAAGTTTCACCCATGGACAAAATACCAGGAATGATGGATGATTAAAATAAACACTTAATCAAAACCAAATTCTTTTATTAGTAATGTAATCTGTAATGTAATTTATGAGTAATCTTTACAATAAGATTTTATTGCAATTCAATTAATTTTAGGGGGAATTAATAAAAAGATTAATTCAGCTTGGATGTAGGATTAATCTATTCCCTCAAGAGCGAAGTTTGAAAGCCTCTTCTTGCACTTTGCCAGTCTTTGATGAGAGGTTCATGGGGGGTTGTACTTACAACTCCATCCCTAAAAAGAAAGAAATGCAACTTTTATTATGAGCAGACACAAAACTTTAAATTGCATGACTGAGTTTTAGGTTATATAAATCTATAATTCATCCACAGAATAAGCTTGATGATTAAGCATGATTAATAATACAGCAAGATGAAGTTAGCTTTACCACTGCAGCACCCCCACTGGCCGGATGCTGTCTTGCAGCAGAACTTCTCAGCTGGACAGTAGACGTTTCCTTCACAATGAACAGTCTCAGTCTGGGTTTCAAGAGCCTGGTCATTTCCATTCACAGGAATTATGTTAGTAAACGCATAACCAGAAACTCACCTTCTTAGAAAAATCTCTAAAAGAACCATTTCAAGTTTTACAGCTCACATAAATATAATATAACAAGATAATGAACAAAAGCACATTTCTGGTTTTTAAATAATTCATTGCCACATTGTTTTATTTCAACAAACGAGCAAATTTGAAATAACTATTTATGATAATTGAAAACTTTTTTGGTAGCACTTTCTATAAAGCCTGTATTTATAATTCATTGTGTTTTGAGTTTGTTTTCATTCATGTTTGTATATCTGAATTATTTTCCAACTATTTTAGTTTGTCATTTGATTATAGTCTGTTAATTATTTATGTTCTCTCAGTTTCCCTGCTAGTTTGTCACCATAGTTTGACATTTCAGTTCAGGTATTTAGTTAATTCTCATTAGTTCCTTTGTTTGCCCTGTGTATTTAAGCTCTGTATTTTGTCAATTTTTTTCAGTTTCATAGTCAAGAGATTTTTGTTTCTAGTTCTTTTGTTAGAGAGAAATTCTCAAGAATTCCTGAGTCTGTTCCTGTGAGAGATATATTCCTGAGTCTGTTCCTGAGAGTTAAGTTCCTGAGTCTGCTCTCAAGAGGAAAATTCTTTAGCCACCTCTTACTGTCAGTTCTGCCGCGATCAATTACGTGGTCCTATCAATGTATGTTGCTACCCCTGTGTGTGTCTGGGCCACACACTCATCCTCATAACACCAGCATGACTTTGCATAATACGTACCTACTTATTACACTCAAAGTACAAAGAAACAATACATTCACAATGCAAATCATATTTTATTGATAATAACTAAAACAAAGTTTTACCAAATCTAATAAGTAGGTAAGAATAATTACTGTTGTTATGATTATATATATATAGATACAACATATTATAAGGTTGTTTATAAGGCATTATGAATGCATTAAGAATATCCTTATAATGCATTATAAAAACAGGCCTCATAGAAAGTGCTACCTATATTTGGACCCTCATTTTTTTTCCTTCCAAAATTATTGTTTGCAGATTGAAAATGATCAACCATGTTTTATTACTGCCGGAAATGGTGATTGGAAGTCATATGACATGGTTTGTAAAGATTGTCAAGTATGTAGGTCATTGTAACATGACAGGTTGTTTTACTGGTTGCAGACTGATTTACTTTGGAGTCATATATGCAGAGTACTGACATACCTGAGTTTTCTGGATCGCTTTGGAGGCCGGCTGAGGAGAGAAGACTCGAGTCTCATCCACCCCTCAAACACCGAGTCGATGTCGAATCACAGTGATAACCATGATGGCAGCAATGAATTCCATCTCTACAGCACTGACCCTGAAGGAGTGGGCAGAACAAACAACGGTTAAACCTCAAACTTAATAGACTATAAAAAGTTACTGTTTACTGAGATTTACCATTGGGTACGGACAGCAGGACCACACGCCATAAGGACTCAGACAGCATGTTGTTCCATCAGGACACACAGTATGCGCATCACAGTGCACCACAGACTCATTATCAGACTCTACTGGGTCTGAGAGATCCGTCAGTGGCTCCGCAGCGACAAGTGCTGCCATGAGGAACATCAACACTGGAAACATCTGAAAATACCACAGCAAAATATCTGAAATTATTTTGTATGTTTCTGCTTTTTCAAGAAATTGTGTAACTGTTTTGGAACTTTAACCATCTGCTCTAACTTGTGATATTACTGATAATGTGACAAGGTCTTAAGTCAATAATAGATTGATTGATAGTGAGAATAAGAACATTTACCTTGCTGGGTCTCTTCTTTGTGGACTGTACCTTGCTGCTGTCTGTGCTGTCCTGTGATGGTCTGACTGTCTCTTATTTATACTACACTACACAGCCCCTCCCACTGTAAAAACAGGAAACTTGTTCAGTAAAAATGTAACCATGAAGTGTTATACTACAGTAGATAATGCTTTATGAGTTTTTAAACACACAGAAGTCCTTGTATGAAAAGGCTTTAATATAAAACAATGGGGATGAGAGTAAGAGGTATTGAGAGGATCACTTACTCTCTTCCAAACATATACTTTTAAAACTGTACTTAATGAATTTAATTAATCAGTTGAAATATATATATATATATATATATATATATATATATATATGATGTGTTCAGATGCAAAAGCCTCTAAGTGCCATTTGAAAATTTCTTCTAGAATGATCATTTTTATCAAGCTTGTATATTTAAGTTCAGTAATTTCACTTAAATGGCAATTAAGATTACCTGTTAATTGTCATTTAAGTGAAATTACTGAACTTAAATATACAAGCTTGATAAAAATGGTCATTTTAGAAGAACATTTCAAATGGCATTTAGAGGCTTTTGCATCTGAACTCTTCATATATATATATATATATATATATATATATACATTATTAATATTTAATAAATACAAATTCTGTCATGAAACTCTAGATGGTGCAGGCTAATGTCACGGAACAAGGGCTATCAAGTGTCACGCATTGAAAGTGACAGTCACTCATTTCGGTCTTTTGTCACGCACTTCCGCCACACATTGTATTTCTGACGCTGAAAAAATTATTTATAATATATTTATAATATATGTAATATGCCGCAGCGCCCAAACTGTATCTGGCCGCGCCTATCTGCTCTCACTATGGAACAGGCAGGAATCAAACAGGAATCAAATGTCTCCCCTGGACACTGCCCAATCAAAAAAAAAGAAAGGGGCTTCACAATAACCAACCAGAAAAAAGCACGATTGTAGCTGGGTAAGATTTAATTCAACAACCAATGAAAAAAAAGCATATCCTGGAATTGCTAACGAGATTCTGCTGCAACATCTTCTGAAAGTTTTGTTCACCCTCAGAGGAAAGCACGCACCGATCATCACTTTGAGCACAGAGTAAGTCAAGATTTCCTGTTTTAATGTTACAACAAATTCACAACTTGTTTGACACAAACAATGAAAACTTGACTGCTGCTAGAGAATGATTCTCAGATACTTAGCATCAGTTTTTCATGAGTGTAACTTAGCCAACAGTTTTACAGCCTGGTTACTGGCAACACCTGCTCAGAACAAGTAGTTTAGGCCAAGTCATATTTTCCTTATCACTTATATTTTCCTTTTCCTTATAATTATTGTATTATATCATTTCAACAGAAATTTATCAAAAACTATTTATTAATTAATAATCATAGAAACACATGGAAAAGGCATATGGTATTGTATTATTGTCCCAAACGATTTACCAAAAAGTGGCCCAATATAGTGGATATCACCCTAGTTGATGTTATAGTTGACTTTTAAAATCATGTCATATTTTAAAATTATATCCTGGCCATGGATGCATTAATTATTGCTTCTGTCTTTCAAAGATGTCAGGTAAAAAGCAACCAAGCATCCTCTCATTCACCCTGAGAGCAAAGCCCCCTAAAAAGGCCAGGTTAAATGCTGGCCCAGAGAGAGCTGCAAAAAGGCCCATTAGATAAAGCAGTCCAAAAAGGCAACAAACACTTACAATAAACAACACCAGTCATAATCTCATAATCCATAGCCAACGAGCTGCTGCTAAACCTTCAAATACTTGGTTAGCAGTTGATGTACACTTTTAGAAACCCTTCATCTTCCCTAGCTCCACCTGTATAAATTGCTACGGGTAATTCACAGGGTTGGGGAGTAACGGAATACGTAACGGCGTTATGTAATTAGGATACAAAAATCCAGTAACTGTAATTCGTTACAGTTACATCAAAAAACGTAGTAATCAGATTATAGTTACTTTTTGAAAAACGTGGGGATACTTTCAGGATTACAATGGTTTCATTTAAAACGAACTAAATCTGTATTTTGGCATAATAACACTATATTAATGACTCGCGACACGAGTCACGTGTGCCACCCGCTGGTGACTGCGGTAAATAACTTGACAACAATCTCCAGACAACGATTCAATCACTGCTGCTAGAAACGATGATGCCCACAGGTAAAAATGCTTTAATTTCTTGGAAATTCCGCTGCTATTTTGTTTTTAAAGAGGAAAATTCCAACAACATGGTTTTATATAGTGCAAACTGTGACTTGTTAGCTATATGTAGCGTTACTGCTTTAAAATTCAGTGGTTTGTATGAACGCTGTTGTACGTTTTCTAGCGATGCTGGAATCTGTAGAAATTAAGAGAGTAGCTTTTTTAGTACCTAAAATGTCCTTTCATAATCTTCTCAGTCTCACTTAAGGAGATGTTTGCTGCTAACGAACTCCTACTGCCAACGGCCCAAGTTCAGTCAGGCAAATTAATAAAGATCCCCGCTTCAGTCAACAGTTTATTTCCTATTTTAAAAGAAACTAATATGTAGATTGTGTAGAATTTTTAAATGTTGTGTTTTTAATATTTCCTTATAGCCTAAGCCTACATAATACATAATCACCTGTAAAACCATAATGTTGCCACTAGATGTCTCTATAGGCCCTTAAAGAAATATATATATTTTTTAGATAACATCTGTCCTTGAAGTAATCCAAAAGTAATCAGTTACACTACTTTCATATTCTGGTACTTGGATTACGTTACTGAATACTGTTTTTTTCACGACCGGGTACTATTTGTAGTGGTACTGTCTGCAATGGAAAACGAGCCGAGTTGAGTCGAGGCGGTACTGGTTATGGAAAAGTGCCATTAGTGGAAAAACATCCTCGTTTGGTAGAGCTGATCAAGAGTATTACTGATTGGTTAATTAATTTGAATATCCCCAACTGAGCAAGCCAAAGGCAACAGTGGCAAAAAACCTAAGTGACCTAATGGAGAAAAAAAACTTGGTAGAACCCAGGCTCAGTCGGGGGCCAGTTCTCCTCTGGCGTTTATGAACTAGAGGCTGGATTTAGAGTAATTGTAAGGTAAAAATTTATTTGAATGTCTCACTTTAAACGCAAACCTGTGATAAACGCTGATGGCGTTCACATGCGCATTAAGAATTGATTCTATAGTTATGTGCGTTTGAGTATGTGCGCAGGATTGTAATTTCCTACAAATGGCAGTAGCAAGTCCTGCACTTGTACATTGTCATACCCATTACCATGCCAATCACCAGATTTTATATATTATCAAACAAATATTTCCAGTCCTTGATTTTGATTGGTTGAGCCGTGCCGAAGCCGTTGTAAATTATCTCGACAAACCGCATTACATTAGTATTACTGCGCAACTGCCATTTGTGATTCTTTGTTGCTGGTGTTTATTTTACATTTAAATGTATTCATGTAGCTGATGCTTTTATCCAAAGCTACTTACAATTGCTATGTATGTCAGAGGTCGCACGCCTCTGGAGAAACTAGGGGTTAAGTGTCTTGCTCAGGGACACATTGGTGTCTCACAGTGGATCTGAACCCGAGTCTCTCACACCAAAGGCATGTGTCTTATCCACTGCGCCATCACCACCCCATTATTCACCACCATTATTTTATCAATAAAATGAATATTAAAATTAATATTTTTATAAAAGCAAAAAGCCCCTTGAAGTTGTGCTTTACAGTGAATTTAGAACAGCTAGGGGGTTTTAGGCACTGCTAAAATGAAGCATTGTCCTGCGGGAAACCAATCCTTCGAGTTGTCTCTTGTCAGAACAGAAGGAACCAAGCTCTCTTCCAGGATAACCTTGTATGTGGCTTTACTCACATGGCCTTCAGGCTTCACAAAGACAGATTTACCTGATTCTGATGTTCTCTGATGTGTCCAGTTCTGGTCCTCTGAAGGTTAAGGCCTGAGTTTACTCAATTTTCCACGTGCGTACTTGCACACAAAGCCTTTCAAATTATAGCCTACAGCTTTAGCAATCTGCGTGCACATTATCTATTGGACTTTGTTTTCATGTCACTCGCACATGCGTGGTTGTATGCACACATTTTGCAGTGGTATCTTTTTTTCAGAGCTGTATATATTTGTTTATATATATTGTAATTGCCAGTAAATTTCATAAACAACAATAATAATAAAAAAAAACAGTAAGACATGTTGGAAACAAATTTGAAGAATTTGACACTGAAATAGTATTACTTGTTAATAGGGCTGTCAAACGATTAATCGTGATTAATCGCATCCAAAATAAAAGTTTATGTTTACATAATTTATGTGGGTGCACTGTGTATAATAATTTTTATATATAAATACACACATGTTTGTATATATTTAAGAAATATTTTCATGTATACTGTATATAGATTTATTTATAATTAATATGATATGTAAATATAAATATTTTATATATAAATAATATTTTTTTCTTAAATATACATGCATGTGTGTGTGTGTGTGTGTGTGTGTATATATACACTCACCGGCCACTTTATTAGGTACAGCTGTCCAACTGCTCGTTAACACTTAATTTCTAAGCAGCCAATCACATGGCGGCAACTCAGTGCATTTAGTCATGTAGACATGGTCAAGACAATCTCCTGCAGTTCAAACCGAGCATCAGTATGGGGAAGAAAGGTGATTTGAGTGACTTTGAACGTGGCATGATTGTTGGTGCCAGAAGGGCTGGTCTGAGTATTTCAGAAACTGCTAATCTACTGGGATTTTCACGCACAACCATCTCTAGGGTTTACAGAGAATGGTCCGAAAAAGAAAAAAACATCCAGTGAGCGGCAGTTCTGTGGGCGGAAATGCCTTGTTAATGCCAGAGGTCAGAGGAGAATGGCCAGACTGGTTCGAGCTGATAGAAGGGCAACAGTGACTCAAATAACCACCCGTTACAACCAAGGTGGGAAGAAGAGCATCTCTGAACGCACAGTACGTCGAACTTTGAGGCAGATGGGCTACAGCAGCAGAAGACCACACCGGGTGCCACTCCTTTCAGCTAAGAACAGGAAACTGAGGCTACAATTTGCACAAGCTCATCGAAATTGGACAATAGAAGATTGGAAAAACATTGCCTGGTCTGATAAGTCTCGATATCTGCTGTGAAATTCGGATGGTAGGGTCAGAATTTGGCGTCTACAACATGAAAGCATGGATCCATCCTGCCTTGTATCAACGGTTCAGGCTGGTGATGGTGGTGTCATGGTGTGGGGAATATTTTCTTGGCACTCTTTGGGCCCCTTGGTACCAATTGAGCATCGTTGCAACGCCACAGCCTACCTGAGTATTGTTGCTGACCATGTCCATCCCTTTATGACCACAATGTACCCAACTTCTGATGGCTACTTTCAGCAGGATAATGCGCCATGTCATAAAGCTGGAATCATCTCAGACTGGTTTCTTGAACATGACAATGAGTTCGCTGTACTCAAATGGCCTCCACAGTCACCAGATCTCAATCCAATAGAGCATCTTTGGGATGTGGTGGAACGGGAGATTCGCATCATGGATGTGCAGCCGACAAATCTGCGGCAACTGTGTGATGCCATCATGTCAATATGGACCAAACTCCCTGAGGAATGCTTCCAGCACCTTGTTGAATCTATGCCACGAAGAATTGAGGCAGTTCTGAAGGCAAAAGGGGTCCAACCCGTTACTAGCATGGGGTACCTAATAAAGTGGCCGGTGAGTGTGTATATATATATATATATATATACAGTATATATATATATACAAAATAATTATACACAATGCACCCACATATATTATGTAAACACAAACTTTTATTTTGGATGTGATTAATCGCGATTAATCGTTTGACCTCCCTACTTGTAAAGCATATGCTCAAATAATCTTTTTTATTTACAACATTGAAAAACATTTCTTGCAGTGTAGTTCTGTCACTGGAAAAAATTTCATTCCTCAAAAACATCTTTTGAGATTCAAATATTAGTTGTTAAATGAGAATTGTATCACAAGATTCTTGGTCTGATTAAAATGTCCTAGCAAGAAATTTTGAGTAAAGCTTTATTTTGTCTTTATGCCAGGGGAGAGGAGGAAATTGCATTGCAAAATTTCTCAAATAAAAATTTCCAGATTGGATACAACATTTGCAAACCGGATATTATAAGTTGAGGTTCCCGTTTTCTGATTATGTAACATTTGTAATAGAAAAATATACAGTTCAAAACCACACTAACTGCCGTCACTTTCACTTCAGTCTTTAAATTTTCATTTCAGTCTTTTGCTTTAAAAGGAAGTGTTTAACACACTTCCTTTTTCAAATGTGTTTTAAACTGTTTAGAAACATTATCTTATAAGTGGTAAAGGCCTCACTTCTCCAAAGTCCCTTAAAACTGCAGATGCCAGTGATTCTGGAGTCAGACCTTAGTTTCAGTAATCATGTCAAAGTAATAACTAAATCAGCATACTATCATCTGAAAAATATTGCAAAAATTAGATACTTTGTTTCCAGACAAGACAAGACTGGATTATTGTATTGGCCTCCTCACTGGCCTTATAAGACATTAGGATAGGATAGGATAGGATAGGATTAGCCTTTATTGTCTCCTGACGGAGAAATTCATCTTTGGCATTCTAGTCACAGATGCAACACAGTATACATAACATTATACATACACATAACCCACATAACGTGATTTACATAAATTCACACATTCTGTTAATGTTAAAAAATGAATGACACCTCCAACATGATCTACCTAAGTAATGTCACACACAACATTACCGCTCATACAGAACACAGCTGAACCAGAAAATATCAAGTGTTGATAGATATTGCTGGTTATTGCTGCTCTCCCTGCTAGGCTGCATGGATGCGCAGGGAGTTCTCGCCTAGGACGTAACCATACCACCAATCCAAACTGTATGCTAATTGTCAAACGTATAGACAATAGTGATCCTGACAGAACTGAACATATCACACCAGTCCTCAGGTCTTTACATTAGCTCCCAGTTACATCTAGGATTGATTTTAAAGTAGCCTTGTTACTGGTATACATAGTTCCCACAGGCGAATTAATGTCACGTGACCTCCCCGGAGACGCCATCTTTGAGGGCAAAACCGCTATGTTCACCATAGGTGTTTACAAAGTTTTATCAGAGAATGTCGTTTTACGAACAAATATTTTTTTTCTGTTTATATTGTTATGCAAATCATGAAAAGACAAAGTGAAATAGATTATAAAGAGACTATTAAAACAAGACAGAGAGAGGTACAATGCGAAAATTTTATTCATAAATGGTGTGGATCCGTATGCAGTAACGAAGGAAGCACTGAGCAATGATTATGCAGCTTTGGCTGCGTTTACACTTGGCATTAACATGCGATCACCGTGATCTGATCAAGCAGATCGGATCATTAGCCAATCAGGACATGGTGAGTTTACATTTGGTCACATTAAAAGTAGCATCTGTATCTGGATAACAGATCGGATTTCTGTTTCCTGCATAATATTTAAATTAGATATGTTGCACGACACCAGATTAAGAGTAAAAATGATGCAAATAAAACAATGTCCCAATTGCTTTCACTCATTTGCTTTGCAATCTCCAGTAATTAGATAAAAAAAATGTTAACGAAGTTATACTTCCAGAGTTGATTATACAAAAATAACTGGGTTGATCGTAAAACAAGTCATATCATCGATCATCTGGTTAAGGTTATAGCGTGCAATGACTATATTGACAGAAATGGGAGATTGATAAACATGCAAAGACATTCAATAAAAACATTCAACATTTAAAACATTAAAAAAATCAGATTGCGATTATTCCTCTGGCAAAGCAGCATGCAGCTCTTATTTAAGATCTCATGACTGACTGTGAATGTACAGGCGATCGCCTCGTTCAGATAATGTTGCACAATTAAAATGAAAAATGACACACATAGTATCGTGTAAGCCTAAATTAACTGTTTTAAAGATAAACGTTTATTGTAAGATTCAAATAAGTTTAATTTCTTGTCTAAACTGCGTCTGGCCATTATTTTTCTCACAGCCACGCGGGGAGACTGGGTGGGATTTAAATTACGTCCACCTGTGAATGCAGACACGATGGCTGGATTGCGTTTACATTACACTGAGATCCGATCACAAAGCGTCCTCGACTACCTCCGAACCTGGACACGCCGATCGGATAACATTCCGATCAGAAGCGCGTTTACACTTGTCTTTTCAATGTGTATGTGGACAACATCCGGATACAGGTCGCATATTAATGCCAAGTGTAAACGCAGCCTTTGATTATAATCTGGTATTGGTGAGGAGTTTTTACACATGTGAGCATTTCCGAGCCTGGAAATCACTGGAGGCGTACGATCAGATTGACGTGGGGTTGGTTTGGTGACGTTTGCTCAAGTGCAATCAATGGAAAAGTAACTTAACTTAGTCATCATAGCGAAGTAGCATGATGCTAATCTGTCTATTAAAAAGCCATAGCCTGCACAACTTAATTCATGTTCCCCTTAAAACGCTCACTCGGTGCTTTCTGTAATATGCATGTATGCGGGCATGGTTCGGTGCATGAATATTAAAATAAATAACCCGCGTTCAATTTAATTAATGTAATGCGGAACTAAATTATATGCGGGTTCTTTAGGGACATAATCTGAGATTGCAAATGCTGGGATATGAGATCAAACAGTGGAAACAATGTTTTGTATGTTTTTAATACCTCGTCATTTTGTTCATACAGGACATTATTCAAACTGCAATGTGTTAACTTATATTTGTTTACACTCGCAATAAAACACAACATTGTGCTTTTGTCAAACAAATTCTTGCGTGTTTTGAGTGAGTTTCTTTCCTGTTTATCCTCGCCAGCCATAATCTCCGTCGTTGTTCGGACAAAAGCTTAGTCTTCTCACATCCATGGAGTCTAATGACGGGTATAGTGTAAAATCCCAATTTAACTGAACATCCGGCACGATTTTATTATCCATTGACCCAGCAGGAGATGACCATTTTCACTTTATAGCACGAAACTCATTTCACTTCGTTCAACTCGCATTGCTTCTTCTAATGTTTTGCCCTCAGCAATGGCGGCGGGTCGGCAAATGCCCGTATCTTGTGACGTCATGTGGGAACTATGTATATAAATCATTCAATGGGTTAGAACCTCAATATATTGCACATATGCACACTGAGTTTTAACCCAACAGATCACTCAGAAATAGGGTTCACTCTAAGCATGGAGAGTCTGCTTTTAGCTATTATGCTCAAACCAGCGTCCAGAGAAGATCAGATGTGCTCCTACAGTCACATTCAAATCCAGACTCAAAACTCATCTGTTTAGCTGTGCATTTACTTATTACACTGGATTTTATTTCTGCATCCTCATCCATTCATGGCACTGAAAACTGGATAAGAGACAAACATGACTTGATTGGAGAAATTGAGAGATGAACCATGCTGTTGACTTCTGTCTGTGGTGGAGTAGTGGGCCTGATGTGTCATTTAAACTCGAGGTTCTGTGGGGTGCGGACTGGATCTACTCCATTCCTTTTTGTTGTTTTGTTTTTTTCCACTGTACACTCTTAGAAAAAATGGTTCTTTGGGGTTATATGAAGCATAGGGTTCTTTACTCAACTCCATAGAACCTTTTATGCTAAAAAAAAGGTTCTATGATGACAAGAAAGAACCCTTTTGGCACAAAGGTTCTTTATAGGCTATCATTCATTCATATATTACATTATTCTGCAACATTTTGTAGTTTGTAATTAAATTATTGTTTATTAAACTGTTGTAGTAACTTAAAGTCGGCATGAAACGGAAGTTGAGACTGTCATTTTTTCCTTGTCGTGACGTATATCCAAGTGAAACGGCTTCTGAAATTAGAAAAAAATGTAGGGCAGGACTTGATTTCATCCTTCGGCAATTGATTGGATCGTTGGAGGTTGGGCGTTGCAAACAATTTGAATGCGATTCTCTGAGAGGTGGTGCACCGATAGCCGCACCCTCATCGGATCTGGCCGCACCCTTTTGCCATTCCATGTGACCAAAAGAGAGAGAGGTCGTTTCGATGGGGGAGGGAAGGGTAATGTATTTGATTAAAGATTTCAAGGGTACATGAATTTTTACAAAATATTGAAGTGCACGGATAAATCATTTATAATAAACACTACAATATTACATATAAAAAGAAGATTTGTCAAATTTGATTTCATGCCGACTTTAATATCACATTGTAATCATGCTGATTTTTGGAGGAGAGAAACTGAAATGGCACTCTTCGTGTGATATTGATTAACTACATAAAATGATATAAATATATACATTTTCTAACATCCATATCTTGAATTTTGTGATCATATACATGCATTCATAAATACATTTTAGGGTCTTGATGTTTGTCAATAATATGACATATTTAATCCGGAAAGGACAAAACATAATGATAATGAATGAACCCAAAAGGTTCCATATAGAACCTTTTTCATGGTTGCAAAGAACCCTAAAGGGTTCTTATTATTGAACCCTTAAAAAGGGTTCTGTATAGAATCTTTTAGGGGTTCCAAATACGTAGTGAACATTTTAAGGTTCTATATCCACAAGTTTCCAAGGGGCGCTCCTGTAAAAAATAAAGTGGGTGAAACTTCCGGTGAGGCGGCGGAAGTAGCATTTCAATGGTATTTTGTGTGTTAGTTAGCGAAGAGGCTAGCTGTTTTTCAGAGAATTATTTTACTATTTAAAGACGCAAATCTTTATGAGAGATGTCGTTACGGAGCTCAGGGACAACATGTGCGGTTCGCGGTTGTACGTATAACCGGACTAAACTAATTCAGTGGCTTAAACTTGATTGTTTTGAACATAAGCTGAAAACGAAATCGGAGTGATCCTGCCAGAGAGCCCGTCTCTGATCCTGCCAACGACTGTAGTTTCCATCACCTCCCAAAAGACGACGAATCTTCCTGTGTACATTTGTTTAAATTCTTAATATTCTATAAACTCTATCAGCATGCGTTTGGCTGTTCGCTACTGATGTTACACTAAACTAAGGATCAAAGCCTGTGTTGACAGAATACCAAATGTGCCAGTTAATGTATTCAAGTGGCACATTCATTTATAATTTTGAATAAACTCCAAAGCACAATGACTAAGTGTGTATTTTTTATTTTAATTGTTTGTCAGCTCGCACAACTGTCTGTCACCATGCCTTGATGAGTATTGATTATTAATAATGTTATTATAATACTCCCAATCAACTACTGCGGAGGGTAAAGGTACTGTTATTTCACCCTTTTTAATTTCGTTGAGGTTGTGTTCCCACATCGTTAGCTAGTTTGGATCGCTATAACTTGAAAGACTGTCAACTCTTGAATGAACGAGTGTCAAGCATGTCAAGTCGCGCTTTGTTTACTTTGAACCGGAAGTCGCGCCCACTTTTGACGCAAGGGCTCATGGGGCGTAGGAAACTTGTGGATAGAAACTTTTCTTCTAAGAGTGTACGTCTGACTGACTGCACTGTGTTCTTTTGATTCAAAACTGAACTCAAATGGCACTGAGAATTGGGTAAGAGCAAAATAAGAAACACTTGTGTTCTGCCAGATGAGTTTATTATGTATCATATTTTATAAGTTTGTAAGTTTATTATTTATCATCTTTTTACTACTTTAAGCAACATTACATCATGACTTTTGCGTAAACATACACGCCACTTTCAAGTCAAGTTGTCGTGTTATCTATACGCATTATGAGCTATGCGCGCGTATCCGCGTATGTCTACGCCATTCATGTCCAAGTGTATGTACACGCCGTTAAATGTCCAAGCGAAACGAAGCAAAATTTAGATCTATATCTGGGAAGCGATATTTTTTTTCCTAGGATGGTAGGGGAAGACTCATAAATGGTATGAACCCCAGTGACGGGTAGGTTTAGGGACGGGTTTGAGGTAGATCATATTTCTACAGTAGGTAATGTAACGTTTAGTCAACGGCGTTGAGCGATTATGCGTGATAACATGTCAAAAACTGAAATACGAATTGGCGTGTCATACACAAGCCATTTTATGAGACTAGTCTGTGACTTAAGGAAATGATCCATTTTCTGTTTGTATCAACATCTACTGTCTTGAGGTTGTCAGCCTGTCATAACCTGAGGTTATACAGTTCACTTCTGCAATTTTGTTAGTAAGTGCAAACTCTATCAGATTTTTTCCCCCATTTTTAATCTTCATTTATTAATCCAAATCGATTATATTGTTTCATTATAGTATTGTTTCATTCTTGTAACATCATGGAAAGCGGGTTGATCATGGAGGACAGCAGGTTCTTGCCCTTTTCTTGGAAATCTTAAAGTGTAAAGACTAATTTTGAATAAAATGTTTTTGAACTGTTGTGGAGATGAGGCGGATGCTATGGATACTATGATTAGCAATTGACCTTATAATAGTGGGCCTTCAAGCACATTTTGCAAAACTTAAAAAATGCTTCCGTTGTAGCACGATCCCTCTCCATGATTGCAAATGCGGTAAATGGGTGTTACTTCCGTGTACACACAAATTAGCCTTAATTCCTTTACACTGAAATGACTTCCTTTTACAATGAAAAGTTCACGCACATCCACATATGAAATTACTCGCATATACATAAATAAAGCATGCATCCAAATTTTTTTTGTATGTATGGGCCAAGCAGAGAAGTGACCTAACACCTCCACGTTTTCCCTATTCAAATACAGTTACACGAGCAGTATAACTCGACCAAGGACGGTGACGCAAAATAAAATGTTGCGCTTTTTCCAAGCTATAATGTATGGCGGAATACCACAGCAAGGCGGGAAGGAGTTTTTGACATATTATCTTTCTCCATCCCATCAACAAATTGATCAGATCAACATATATATATATATACATATATACATACACACACACACACACACACACACACACACACACACACACACACACACACACACACACACTACCGGTCAAAAGTTTAAGGTCGGTTAGATTTTTTATGTTTTTAAAAGAAGTCTCTTCTGCTCACCAAGGCTGCAATTTTTTGATAAAAAATACACAAAAAACACAGTAATATTGTGAAATATTATGACAATTTAAAATGACTTTTTTTATGTTAATATATATTAAAATGTAATTTATTCCTCTGAAAAAGCTGAATTTTCAGCATCATTACTCCAGTCTTCAGTGTCACACGATCCTTCACAAATCACTCTAATATGGTGATTTTATGCTCCAAAACATGTATGATTATTATCCATGTTGAAAACAGTTTTTTACATTTAATTAGAATCTTTTCTAACATTATAAATGTCTTTACTGTAACTTTTCATCAATGTAACTCATCCTTGATGAATAGAAGTATTGATTTCTTATTTATTTCCCCAAAAATAAAATATAATTATTACTGACCCCAAACTTTTTAAAGGGTAGTGTTTAATGTAACAAAAGCTTTCCATTTCAGATAAAAGCTGTTCTTTTGAACTTTCTATTCATCAAAGAATCCTGAAATAAAAATGTAAAAAACTGTTTTCAACATGGATAATAATCATACATGTTTTTGGAGCATAAAATCATCATATTAGAGTGATTTATGAAGGATCATGTGACACTGAAGACTGGAGTAATGAATGCTGAAAATTCTGCTATTTTTCAGAGGAATAAATTACATTTTAATATATATTAACATAAAAAGTCATTTTAAATCGTCATAATATTTTACAATATTACTGTGTTTTTTGTGTATTTTATATCAGAAAATTGCAGCCTTGGTGAGCAGAAGAGACTTCTTTTAAAAACATAAAGAATCTTACTGATCTTAAACTTTTGACCTAGTGTGTGTGTGTATATATATATATATATATATATATATATATATATATATATATATATATATATTTGGAATAGGAAGTTAACAGAGGTTCACACCAAACAATTATGCCAAATTTAAAACTTCCCCTCAAAATGTCCCCTTTAGTGTTGACCAATTTCAACTCCCAACTGGCCACCCTTTCACATCACATTTCAAAAAGGATTACACAATTGTTTTTCATGTTTGTGATTTTTATTCATCAGCCTCTGATCAAAACTCTACATTAGTCTGCAGCAGAAGTACAGTGCTCCCAATCTTAAAAATAAGGGTCCAAAATGGGGGTTTCACAGTGATGCCATGAAGAACCATTACTGGTTTCCCAAAGACCAAGTACAGTTAAAGATTTTTTCACTATTAAGAACCTTTTGAAGGTTCCATGGATGTTAAAGGTTCTTCATGGAACCATTGATGTCAACAAGAGTCTTTATTTTTAAGAGTAAAAGGGACAAATTTAATGAGTGCTGGCTTTTGATAACAGGTCATGGGGTTTATGTTGAAATCGAAATCACAAGGAAACAAAGCTTTATGATGTGGAGATCACAAGAAATTGATGTCAGTCACTTTGTCAAGGTCAGGAGCATAGGCCTCTTTACTTATGCAGTTTTCTCATATCAAAAGCAGAAGTGTCTTTACTCTTCTGTCAGTGGACACAATCTCCTTTCTCTGTATTTGTATAGTTTGCATAGGTTGAAAGTTCCTCAAAATGCTTTTTCACAACCCATTTTGGAACCCATATACATTTCCGTTTCCATTTAAGCATTTGCCAAATGCTTTTATCAAAGCGACTTACATTGAATGAACTAAGAACTAAAGTTTATTTCTGAATGACGTTGCATATCTTTTGGCACAATACCATTATAATAGGGATGCACCGATATGAAAATTTTGGCCGATACCGATAACAAATAATTCTTTATATTTGAAAGCCGATAACCGATATATCGGCCGAATAAATTTAAATCCAAATTTTTGTATAATTTTGAGAGCCTGGTTACAAAATCAAGTCTCACAATTAAACCCATGTCCCAAGTCGCAAGATTATAATGATGTTCTCATTATAGTGTTATGTAGCCGATATGACAGATTTGCACTGCACATGTTGTACCGAACTGTATTTTCATTTTTTGAAGAGATTCAAGAAATTCAAAAACATAAACAGTGCTCAACAAGTGTCTCAGCTGAAGGGAATAATACATTATTTATCGGCTTTAATATATCGGCCACATTTTCTTACCAGGCCGATAACGATAACATTAAAAATGAACAAATATCGGCCGATACCGATATGGTGGCCGATATATCGTGCATCCCTACATTATACAGTACAATACTGAGGTAAAAGGCCAAAAATGATTAAAAATCCAATAAATAATTCTAAAAAGATTCTTCAGGACCAAAAATTCTTACAAAAAACATGAGGTAAACTGATCCCACATACACACACACACACACAAGTTCATATACATTATAACAAGCTGCAAATGCTCACCCATTATATTTATATGGTTATTACAACAGCATGTGCATATTGGTCTTGGATCCAAATGGTTTAGGAATGAATGACATTCCTTCCATAAACTCCAGCCTCGTGAAGCCTTTTGTTGTTTCTGTTGGGTCAGAGGTGCATATTTTTGTAACTTAAGATTTTTAAAACTTAAAAACATGTTGTTGTTTTTTGTAGTTAATAAAGTTTCAGTTTGTTCCTGATTACTTTAAATACTTTTTTATTTGTTGTTTCTGTTATTCTTCCATCCTTTCATGCATGCCACTTTCCCCACATTTCAAATCACAAAGCTGGCACTCTTGCATAGGCTAACCAGAGAGGTTAAAGGTGTAAATGCACCTGCCATCAAACAGTGTATTCTTCTGGGAATATCATTTATCTCTAGCTTGTTGCCATTTATCAGTCTGTGTGTTCCACAATCAACCCCAAGATGGCGCTGTGTTTGTCTACTGATCAGTGAGCATATCCTGTAATGACAAAGGTAGTTGTTAGAGATGTGTGAGTGTTTATATTAAAATGATTATTTGTGCATGTGTGTCTTTTGCTAATATTGTACAATTTGACAAAAACACTACTTTGCCTGTTTTTGAATTTCCGCCTTGTGCTAGATTTCTTGCCATAAATTAAAAACATCTGCCCAGTGATACATTTGTGTAATACTGAAGATGTTACCTATACCCATTTGAACAGGAAAACAGTTTTATAATGAAAGGATGTGTGACATACACTTTAAACTGGGCCTTTTGGTAATATTTGGGCGATTGGGACACAAAGTTAAGGATTGGGACAGCACATCTTTTCATTCATTTAACTGTATTGCTCAATTAAGTTCATACTAAGATATAAGTTTCTTTTTCTGTTCATTATTTAGAGTCGTGTTTATTTCTGTTCAACTTTATTTCTCAGTGTTTATAAATCCATCCACAATTTATAGTCTGTCACCAAAAATTAATAAAAAAAATCAAATAATTAAACAAAAATGCTTCAGGACATTACATTAGGTAAACTGATATAACTTATCGACACACCATTGTTCATGTTAGCATAATCTTTTCCCCTCTGTGCAATTATAGTGTAATTAAATATTATCCTTTCTTCCTATTGTTATTAGTCAATAATATTCACTGCATTTCACCGTTTAATTATGTATTGCATCATTATTATTGTTCCATTAGGAATACTGTCTAGTTACTATATTTTTGACTTACTTTGCATGATGCACTTTGACTAACTGTTTGTAACCAGTATTAGGCCTACACTGTCCTGTCCTTCATGTGTAACGTGTCTGCACTTTGACGTTTTATCTTGGCCAGGTATATATATACAGTATATATATATACACTCACCGGCCACTTTATTAGGTACCCCATGCTAGTAACGGGTTGGACCCCTTTTGCCTTCAGAACTGCCTCAATTCTTCATGGCATAGATTCAACAAGGTGTTGGAAGCATTCCTCAGGGAGTTTGGTCCATATTGACATGATGGCATCAAACAGTTGCCGCAGATTTGTCGGCTGCACATCCATGATGCGAATCTCCCGTTCCACCACATCCCAAAGATGCTCTATTGGATTGAGATCTGGTGACTGTGGAGGCCATTTGAGTACAGCGAACTCATTGTCATGTTCAAGAAACCAGTCTGAGATGATTCCAGCTTTATGACATGGCGCATTATCCTGCTGAAAGTAGCCATCAGAAGTTGGGTACATTGTGGTCAAGGGATGGACATGGTCAGCAACAATACTCAGGTAGGCTGTGGCATTGCAACGATGCTCAATTGGTACCAAGGGGCCCAAAGAGTGCCAAGAAAATATTCCCCACACCATGACACCACCACCACCACCAGCCTGAACCGTTGATACAAGGCAGGATGGATCCATGCTTTCATGTGTGAGACGCCAAATTCTGACCCTACCATCCGAATGTCGCAGCAGAAATCGAGACTCATCAGACCAGGCAACGTTTTTCCAATCTTCTATTGTCCAATTTCGATGAGCTTGTGCAAATTGTAGCCTCAGTTTCCTGTTCTTAGCTGAAAGGAGTGGCACCCGGTGTGGTCTTCTGCTGCTGTAGCCCATCTGCCTCAAAGTTCGACGTACTGTGCGTTCAGAGATGCTCTTCTGCCCACCTTGGTTGTAACGGGTGGTTATTTGAGTCACTGTTGCCCTTCTATCAGCTCGAACCAGTCTGGCCATTCTCCTCTGACCTCTGGCATCAACAAGGCATTTCCGCCCACAGAACTGCCGCTCACTGGATGTTTTTTCTTTTTCGGACCATTCTCTGTAAACCCTGAGAGATGGTTGTGCGTGAAAATCCCAGTAGATTAGCAGTTTCTGAAATACTCAGACCAGCCCTTCTGGCACCAACAATCATGCCACGTTCAAAGTCACTCAAATCACCTTTCTTCCCCATACTGATGCTCGGTTTGAACTGCAGGAGATTGTCTTGACCATGTCTACATGCCTAAATGCACTGAGTTGCCGCCATGTGATTGGCTGCTTAGAAATTAAGTGTTAACGAGCAGTTGGACAGGTGTACCTAATAAAGTGGCCGGTGAGTGTATATACAAATATAAAATATTTGGATGAGATGTTGGGTGGCATCACCAATTATCTGTTTGAACAAACAAACCTTTAATGAAAATGAATATGGTTTATTACTGGAACAAAATCAGTAAAACATGTTTAGCTAAGTTCCTATTTTCAGAATGTGGTCATTTTTATTTTTTAGCAAAATCTAGCTAGTTCTTTTTTTGTGGTTGATTAGGGCTTGCACACAAAAAAAAGATTTTGGGAACTAATGATTTAGAGCATTCAGAGCATAAACAATTTTTCTCTATTGGTAATCATTTTCTTTATTAGCAAAAGCCTTTAAGCACTGTCCCATCATCCACCCAAATTTTGTTTCAGGTTTGGTTGGATACTCTCCACCCATTAGGCCAAAATTACAGTATGTACTTTTTTACTCTCGCGCAGCTGATCACAAGTGCAACAACTTAAAAGATATGAGGGTCAGAGTTTAATACTGGTTTAATAATAGGTTTAATCTGTAAATCTTGATCTTGATGAAACTTGCTCATTTTGTTGTCTCTGTTGACAAACAGCCCATTTACTTTGTGATAGATAGCCTATAACCAATGCATTTGACGTCTTAATGTTTTTGACCCTAACTAACGTGACCCACAGTTTTATCCTTAAAGATGTTCTTTTCTGACTATTTAACCCAAAAATCATCATCTCTTGAATATGTTATTAATTTATTTATTTTATATACAAAAAATTTCACCAACAGTCAAAAGCCCTTTTGGGCCCCAAGGACTGTCCTTAATGTTTTTCTCTTTTCTTGTTGAATTTAACTCTCGTTTCATCCCTCGGGCTTTTCCTGTGTGTATAATCTCATGATGTACGCAAACCCATGATATTTATGTTTTTGGTTTGTTTTTGTCAACAAATGCAAGAACTGATACAGGAAATAACTTAAGATAATGCGTGGGGAGCCCTAAGGGACCATCCAAATAAAGTGAAACCAATAAGTTTATAGTATAACAAGCTGTAATAAATGTCCACAGTTTGCAAGTGGTAAAGAACCCAAGTGCAGTTTATTTAAAGTGATTGTTCAAACCTGTAAGATTACGTTCATCTTCGGAACACAAATGAAGATCTTTTCAATGAAATCTGAGCGCTTTCTATCCCTCCATTGACAGCTACGCAACTGCTACTGTGACGCTTTAAAATGTTTATAAAGATATTGTAAAACTAATCAATATGAATTGAGTAAGTTTAGTCCAAATTTCCTAAAGATACTCATTGCTGAACAGATCGAATATAGGCTTTTATTCACATATAAACATTCATCAACTCACACATCATGGACGGTACAGGACAGGAACTCTTCAATAGGGAAACAACCACAACGAACAGGCAGGACATGGAAAACAGGGAGATTAAATGGTGAAGCCATGGAGCTACAGTAGGCCTAAGGGAGGACAATTTGTCAAATGAACCAAAATTGGGTTAAAAATGGGGTGGGACCAAGACATTAGTCAGGAGAGCACATGTGATGGGTAGGTTTAGGTGTGGGGTAGGGTAGTCTCATATTACGTATAACTTCAAAGTCACGGGTATGCTTATATTGCTTATTTCGGGTTGAATGGGGGGCGTCTCGACTGTATTTTTTTTTTTACTGTATTTTTCATGAAAGAAAATGCATCCTTGTTGAGCATGTAAAAATATATATAAAAAACTCTTTAAAAATCGTACAGATCCCAAACTTTTCAATGGTTGTGTACCTTATATTTTATATACCTATCTAGAAAGGTCTAACTTCATAGTCCCTTTTTGTATTTTTCACTGTGAGAGAGCGAGGTTTAAAGTCCTGTGGAGGATAATCTTCTAAATCATCTCCTCTGCTCAGACACAAGTCTGTTCTGTATCATAACCAACCTCAAGATGGCGCTATTGAATTACTGTGTATGTCTTCTTATCACTGAACTGCAGTGTGTGTTGAGCTTCACAGGAAAACAGGAAGGTCATCTCCTGTACAGTGACAAAGGCAGATGTGAAGAGATGTGAGTTTATCTAAATGAGTTTGTGCTTGAATCTACATGAGTATGCTCATTTTTCTTTTTGAAATGGCTTGCACACTTTGACACTTGCTTGGATGGTTGTGTTAGCATTGGTCCTTTGAGCTGACACTGTGCAGGATGGAAAGACAGGGCCTGAGCCAAGAGAGACTGGAGGGAGGCCACTGTGACTCTGAAGAGGGAGCATCCCGCTCTGAGCCCACCTCAATGAAGATGAGGTATTGCACTTTAGGGTTAGCGGTTAGGGCCTACACTTTATTTCGATGGTCCACTTTAGACACTCTACTAACTATAAGTAACTTTGCACTACATGTCAACTAACTCTCATTAGAGTATTAGTTGACTGTAGACTCTTTGGTTATTAGATGTTAGGGTTCTGGTTGCTAGATGATGATTGGTGAACGAGTTGATTCTTTCCGAAAGAACCTGCTGAATTGGTTTACAAATCATCACATCTGAATGATTCATTTGTGAATTGACTATTTTGAGTCAACAACTCACTGATTCAATGATCTGGGTAAAATGAGCCAAGAACACGGATATTGTCACAGCTTGAAGGTGCATTTGACTTATAGCGCAAAGAGTAAGTTACTGAAATATTTGATGTTTGCAAAGCGTTCCTTTAAAATGTTAATGGAGTTTGCCCCATGTGATGTTCTGTACATTTGTGTATTGTATTTCTAGACTCATATTTATCTACACAGATTTAGTTTCTAAGAATCCTCTTTTTTTAATAGTCATATATGGCGTGTTTCACTTGTTTTTGCTCTCATACGTCCTTAAAGGCCCAGTGAAATATATATTTTTTTTAGCTTTTAGCATGATATGTTAACCTTAGGGTTATGAATAAGCTAGTGTGCTCCAAAACTATGACAAAATGTTGCATTAAGGATATATAAGCATTCAAAACTTACAGTCTTTTAGGCCCTGTTTACATGAGAACGCTCGCAGGTGAAAACATAAAAATATTTTATCGGATGTGCCTTTCGCTTACACGGCGACAGCGTTTTTGGGGCTTAAAACGCAAAATAAGTGAAACCACCCTCCAAAGTGGAAATCTTAAAAACGTTTCACCGCCACGTTCCCGTGTAAAGGGTAAAACGCAAAAGTCTGCTTGACAGTGAAGGTCTGTACGCAGGCACACGGACTTGGTGTTGTCTGTGAGTATGCACTCCTAGCTGCCTGGAGTGCACACTACATTGAATTTCACAACTTTTGCGTCACCATTTGCACGCGGATTTCCCACCCAAAACGCTCGTCTAAACACAGAATAAAAAGTGATAACACAATGCCACTTATGCGTTTTCTTTTCAGAATCGTTTCCGTGTAAAATGGATCACACATTTTAATGACATCACCTCTGAACTTCTCATGCTTCTCATCACATCTTCTGTCCAATCAATGCTCTGTAGAATCTAATGCATCCGCTCCCTTTGCTATACATACCATCAAAGCGACAGTTGACATGTCACAGAGTCATATGGGTTGGAAATGAGTGTTCGGTTGCTCAAATGCTTGAGTTTTCTAGCGTTTTCCGACTGTACATTGGTTTTGAATGAAATGGCTAGAATTTACTTCACACCTCTACTATAGGCCTATGTTACAAAAAATTGAAGACCGGAAGTATGTCTTTTAGTAGGGATATGCCTCTTCGGTTAGGTTTTTACAATGGTGGAGTCCGCTGGATAGAGACCAAATCTCTCCGCAACCTGCCTGAAGTCACATATATGACGATGTGGTTCCGATTGTAAATGAAACTCTCAAGTGGGAAAGCATGAAAGCTGAGGTATGGCTTGTCTGACGTCCTGATGCAGAGCAACCCTGGTACGCTACAACAACAGCCACGGATAGCTGCTAGCCGTTCGCCGACTAAGGTAAAACGTTTCTATGTCAACAACAGTGAGTTAGACCAATCAGCAGACGTTGCTACTTCACTTAGGATTGTGGGTAGTGTAGTTTCTTTTCATAAGATCACTGATAAAACATGTTTTTCTTTAAACAAGTTTGATTTAATGCAAACTTATAGCTTCTGCAGGAGCAAAAACCTTCGTTTCACAACCTCATAGCTTGTGGTCAGTCTGACCTCGGATGGTTTAGACATTAGGGCTGATAATTCAAATCCTTATCGAGAAATGACTGTTTACTCGGAAGTTCTGTATCCCTACTCAGCGTACCGGAAGCAGGAAGTGTGACATAGGCCTATTGAAAGTATCATAGTCGCTCGGATTCGCTTCCAAATACAACTTGCAGTCTGTGAGGTAAACTAAACGCTATTGGCTATTTGAAAGCGGGGAGGCGCCGTTCAATGTCCCGCCTTAGCTTCCTGTTTCAGTGGAAATAACGAAAGCGCATCATACAAAGCTGCACGTTCCAAGGCACTTCAATGGGCCTTCTCAATGTCTGTTACTTATCACAAAGAACACAATGCAGGCCATGTGGCAGGTCAGTTTTGCAGGTGAGGTGTTCATATTCACTGCCCTACACTAGCAATAAGACCCTGTTCTTCCAACAGAAACACATCGAAGTCCTCCCTGTCAGACGCTCTCCGCTCTGAGGCCAAAAGCTCCAGCTGCAGACTCTCAGCACTAACTCACACTAGGAGCCAACATCGAGACTTGAGCCCCTACAGTGCCTCAAACTTGCAGCTGGGAAAAGGCTTCCGCTTCTCTTGATTATCATTGCAGTCAGGCAATCTGGTTTGCACTTTCACTGGTCAGTTATTTTCCCCACAACGGCATGATTTTATCCCACAACATGTGAGACCCTGAGATAATCGTCTGGCACGTCCAATCTTAATGACATGACTGTACATGCGGCCCTGCGCCAATGCACTCTAGAGGTTTTAGCCATACAGACGTCATATTCTGCTGTAGTTTTCCTTCCACGTTTATTAATGCTGTGTTTGACTGATGGTGTTTGGCGTAAGAATGTCGTGAATGTACTTAGTCATGGCTGAAGCTGCATGTTTACACCGTCATACTATAGGCTAACTCAAGGCATAATCCTGACTGAAATCCAGCCTCATAAGTGATATTTTTGAATGCTTTATATACAAATACAGCCACTCCCATTGCAAAGCGCACAGGAGACTAGACTATCCGCTCGTTGCGTGACTTTGTCCAAGCTTCCACTCGTTTCACTTGAGAATACCATCTCAACAGCCGATTATGAGCATTATTTATTCATATTACACGTTTAGGGTAAACTTTTAAAAACTTAAGACGTACTACAGTCTCTGTGCTCTCAGTGTCTGCAAGACACAAATATTTTAAAGGATTTTTAAAAGATGAATCTCTCTTTGGCCATCTGGGATTTCAGTGTGGAGATAAAGTTCTTGGATCTTGATTGTATGGTGAAAATCATAATTACATAACCATAAGTGTATTTTAGCACTGTTTGTTGATTGCTTTTGGCATCTTATAGAGCGTTTGGATCCGGAAGCGGATTGATGTTGCAGGCAGGTGATTGAAAGAAACGACTTCATACTTTAATAGGCTCAAATATACATAACAAGCACTTATAAATATGGGGTAAATATGAAGTTTTCTTGTTTTCTGCACCATCTTGGGTTAATGCGAGCTGAGCTTGCTGCAGTGTATTATGGGAACATTCTCTACTAAGTATAAGTCTAATTACCTAATGAGGAAAAATACAAGGTTTCGGTACAGTGCTTGTGCCTTATCTCTTTTTTTCTGGTTAATATGAATACGTGTAACCAATACTTCTCGACCCGCTCCGAGCCGGATTCGAGCCTGCGTCGATCTCCAGCATGGGAGGTTAGCACATCAAGGACACTAAAGACCAGAATCTCTAACGTACTTCATCAGAGTTTACCCTCACAGCTCATACTAGCTGGCCTGTGTTACACTCACCCCTTTAAACCTCACTCCTATCCGGGTCACGGCACCAAATGTAACCGGTCCTACACGGACCCTCTCCAAGCGGCCTCTTTGGCATGCAAACAAGGAGGCCGGCGCGCTTTTGTTATTCGTTATGTTATTCATCTCACAAATAACATATGTACATGTACACATAGTATATAATTTGTGTGCTGTATTTATCAATTTGCATACTTTGGGAACAGTATGCACAGTATAGATGAATTATTCAAATATGAATGCGTGTACATAAGTGATTTATTTTTCCCATCAAGCACATTTCCCTCATTCTCTGAGTACTTTGCCTCATCCTGCCCGCCCTGATGACTTGTTGCACAGCTCTGCCTGAAAACGTCTCCCACATTCTTTTCTTCGTAACGGCTCATACAGTAAGAACAGTAGTGTCTATGTGTGTGAGAGTGAGAGAGACTGCGACGTCTGCACTTCTGCCTCGCCTCTTTAACGCATTCCACTTTCACTCAGCTATCTCGCCCACACACTCGGCATGTGACTGCCAGTGACAGGAAATCAAGGATGTCAAATCCAGCTCTCAGTTATGCAGCGCACCGCTCTCTCCACGAAGGCCTTCTTCAAAGCTTGTTGAACCTCACCACGTTGTCCAAATTCCAGCAGTTTTGCATTTATAGATCTAGAATTACAAAATAAAAGTTGGGATACATGCTGGATTTTTCCATAGCTTTCAGTTTTGCACCGATCCCACACATGCATGTCTTTGTAACCTTAAAGGTGCAGTAAGTGATTTCTGAGGAACACCAGGGACGGACTAGGACTAAAAAACGACTCTGGACTTTGACTAGGCCCGACCCAAAGCAAATCGGCATGCGAAACTCGACAACAGCAACAATAACGCCTGCCACCTGGCATGCTCATTATACTATACCATCCAAATTATAACTAACTGCATATTATACAATCTTAATTAATTTATGCAGTAACAAAAAATAATTCCACATGAACTTCGGTATTCAAAATTTCTGTATTCAAAATCTTCAAGGTTTGTAAGCATTAACTGTAATGTTAGCAACATTTTTAAAAGTAAAAGCACAACATATTTCTTAATATTAGCTACTGCATTGTGGATTTAACTGCTAAAATGTTGAAGTTTAGCTGTTTTGACTACTGTAATCATTAAAAATGTAGAAAGCTGAATATCACTTCTTAACATCATCCCTAGCAAGTAATGTCTGATTAATTTCGATTCGGGAGTAGTAGAGACAAAAGCCCGTCCGCACTGACAATTGTTTGGTTGGGTCCTTACATGCACTTCTTGAGGCACATGCACACACTAGCACAAACACGCAAGGTCTTCAGCTCGCTCCCTCTCTCTGCACTTGCTCGCTCTAGATTCAGGGAGATTTTTGCGGCCATCAGGGAGCCGCTATTAATATGTGGGAGACTCCGGAACTTCCGGGAGACTTGAGATCTCTGTAACTGTGGGTGGTGTGCCGGCCTGCCGGCCGTCCTGGAGTACCGGCCGTTCTGTGATTCTCCAGATCACACACATGGCCAGTCCGCCCCTGAGGAACACTGTTGAAAGTGGATCAGACCAGAGCATCACAACGCATCTGTAGCTAATCACCAGTAGAGGGCATATACAATCATGATGGGGGAGGATAGTGAGCAAGAGGTAGATTTGAAGAAAGACTGTAGAAAGAAAGATCGCTGAGAGACATTACAAAAGAGAAAAGCTGCAGTGTTTATTTGGGTCGATCTTAAATATCAACAGTGTTCAACAATGTTTCTCAGAAATCACGTACTGCACCCTACTGATCTGTTAAGTATTTGTCATCATTTTGGAACCTGTCACTCACATGTCATCACAGCATTAGCAAACCACAACCATCCAAATCAATTCCCAGTGGAAATCAAGCCTTACTTTTTTTCTTTCTTTTTTTTTTTGACAAGCTGTTTGACTCAGATTTACGTCACAATAGGGGAGAAAAATCAATTGCAACATCCATTTTATTAACAAGGGCAACTATGTTTTTCTTCCCTAAAGGCCTGTTCACTATCGTGTGCGATATTCGCCGACGTTTAAGGCCTTGTGACTAAACAAATGGTGCCAATGTGAGTGTGCAAATCGACACGTAAAATGCCACGTGTAAAAGCGTCATTTAAAAAAAGTCTCGGGTTCGTTTTTTTGGTTTGACGCATTGCATCAAAAACTATCCGACCAATGAGACTGGCGCTTTTGCTCACGTGTTTGGAGCATCTGAAGTTACAGTAAAACACAACTTTGGGGAGACCACAAAAGCAATGCAACACAATATTTAAACAACGTTTTTGAGGAATTGGAAATAATTTGATATGTGGCTAGTGAATACATATGAAGTAACATTTATCCACGAACTTTAAATTATTTATCTACTACTACACCTATGGGGGATGGGGAAATTAATTATCAGGAAATTATACAGGCTTGCAAGAGAAGAAAAAACATCTCAATGTCTATAGCGGTCCGTGTTCCTTTATTTATTCACAGATCTACGCTTGAAGATGAATGTGATCCCGTTCGGAAGCCATATGTATTTTGTTAATTCAGTGTGATAAATTTTTGTTGGCTTTTTTCTTTTCTTTTTCTGCCCGGTGATTTCATCTTCCCTTTTACTTCAATTTACTTGTTGCTAGCATATTGTCCTTCGCACGAAAATGTCTTGCTGTGTTGCATACATGTGTTCTAAGAGACAAGTCACTTCCAAGTTAAGCTTTTTTATTCAGGTTCGAGCTTCGCCGTCTCTGTGCACGATTAACGTTGGGTGACTGTCTATGGGTGATTCAGATTTGTCTTGCACAGATACTAGAAGATTTACAACTGTCAGTCAGATTGCTTACGTGCCATCTACGTCATTTGAGCCTGCGCAGAACACTTGGCTATCAGGAAGTGAGTGCCCATGTTGAGCTTCAACTCTCTCCGTTGAAATGAACGGGGTCGCTGTGTCCATTTCTTTTACTGTCTATGGCCAAGTAGCATCGCCATCTACACAGCCAGGTAGAAATTAGACTTGGAAGATGCAAGGCAAGATGAATGTAGAGCTGCTGTTCTCGTTGGTGTTGAAACCGCTCTTCCACAGCTAGATCACAGACACCATAGATTTGACCCAGACTTTGATCTGATCGAATAAGTTGCATTCGATGCTTTGTAGAATGACCGTAAAACCTGCTATGTTGTTGTTATTTTAACAGAGGTACAAGACAGGGTCGTTGTTCATCTGAAAGTGTGGGACATGTGTCCAAAGTTCCTCCAAACACCCACAATATGATGTCATATTTAAGAGATTGGAAGTAAACACAGGTCATGTCTTTATGAGGTAGCTGAGATTTGAGAACTGTTGCTGTTATTAATCATTCTGTCAGGACAAGTCATTTTTCTCAGCTGTGGTTAATGCAACGCAACTACCCACCTGACCTCCCACATGCACTCACACAACTCACGTGTTGTTCTCCTCCCTCACAGACTGAGTGGATCAAGAGATGATGAAAATACTCAGAGGGAAGCCAGGGCAAGTTTGCACACATGTGATGTAATCAAAAGACATGGTTTTCCAAATATGCAGCATGCATGCGTTAGCTGCCAGACAGAAAAAGCCAGAGGTATTTTGGCTCATGTGTTTAATCTGTCACCAAATTATTTAAAAAGACAAGCCAGATGGAAATCATTCAATGGCAAACACACAAATTGCTTCACCAAAAGGTTCAATGTTACATTCTGTGGTTGCACAACCGTGATTCTTAAATGTGATGGGTCTCTAAACATGTGGTTTTATTATTTTTGAAAAAAAGAGCTCTTAAATCGTATTCAGGTAAATCATTCAAGTCTCATAGGAAGCATGATTATTGAGAGAAAACTGAGGGTGCATTGTATAATGATAATGCAAGCGGCACATTCAAAGGCCCAATGAAAGTCTTTAAGATAAAACGCTCCTTTATTTCCTTTTACTGCATACATAAAGGACGAAACTAAAAAGGACTATATGAATTTATGACTACAATATTTATACAGTGTGGTTTCTTAAGATATTGCACAATATGGGTAGTGAGTGACAAAGCAATAATGCAAAGTAAGTGAGAATATGATGTGAACCACAGTTTCCACTGGAATGTCATTGTTGACAAAGCAAGCAAAAGCAAAAGCTGTTGCTACGAGACAACATCGGATATCTTGCACTCATCTTACACAAAGAAAATGACACCAACACACTTCCTTCACTGTGTTGGTTTCTTCTATGTAAATATTAGCTGTAGCACTCTGCAAAACTGATGTAACAAGTGGCATACAAATGGCTACAGTAAAACGCAATAGATACAAATATTAACTGTAAAATGAAACTGAATAGAAATATGAAAGCAAATACAGTCAAACATATTGACAAACTAAGTTATGGCTGCATTTCACACTCGATTCATTTCTTGATTCGATTTATGATTCATCTTCATGTCCACTTTCCTTACAAATGAAAGAAATTATCTCAGCTTATAATAATACAAGGAACCTCCTTCTAACTTTGAGCATTATAAAATATCAATTTAAAAATGAACAGTACACAACTCTAATTGCTATCATTTATCAGATGAATCTAAAGTACTGGTTCGCAAGAGTCGCAGAGGTGGAACGTAACAAAGTACATTAACTTGAGTACTGTACTTAAGGACACTTTTTGAGTATCTGTACTTTATTTAAGTATTATTTTTTTTCTGGAAACTTTTTACTTTAAGTTCACTAGATTTGAAAGACAAATATCTTACTTTTTACTTGAGTAAAAAGTAATAAAAAGAGTAAATTTTTTTTCCAAATTTTGGTTAGAAATGATATTCGGTTCTGACTGTTAACCCCATTTTCATTTTCAACCAATACAATGTCTGTCCAACGTTGGAGATTAACGTCAATCTGGCTTTGGATTCTGACATCAACCTGATTTTCATTTTCAATGTTGGGTTTGGTCTTCTAAATGCAAATTTTGTCATTGTTTTGGAGCACATTAGCTTATAGATAACAGTAAGGCATATTCATACTAAACATATTCATTCTAAAAGCCAAAAAACTTTAAATAGAGCACTATTAAAGGGAACAGTAATTGTGGATATTGAGTGCACTTATACGCTGATTTCACGCAGCCACCATTTTGAAATTCGAAATTCGAGGCTCTGGTGGGAAGAACCCGGAAGTACAGTATAGACAACAATGCCTTGGACTACCAACCTGAAGCTGCTGCCGTGATTTACACAATTTAATGTTAATATCTAATATGATATAGTTTGTTCCTGCTTCTTTTGTTACATTGTAAATTATATATAAAAAAATATTTAGTCTAAATATGAAAGAAATGTATGGACATTTTAGAATGACTAATTTCTACATTAAACACAACAATACGCCAACAAATTCGCAACTCTCCTATGATTAAATGCGACACTTCCGATTTTCTTACCACTAGAGCAATTTCAAAATGGCGGCTGCTTGAAATCAGGGTAGAGGGAATGCATTGACGTCACTTTCCCGCCGAAACAACTCGCAACTCGCTGGATTTAATAGGGGAAACTGCGAACATGTGACTAAAACGAAAATTTTTAGCAATTTAATCTAAATGTTGGACTCAATATAGTGTTCCTTACAATTTACTAAAGATCCAGTGATCCATGGATATTGACATGCAGCCAGGAATCGTGTTGCCTGACATTTATGTTTGCCTGATTACGACATCGAGGAAATAAAAGCAATATAAACCTAAACATAAAGCAAATTCGCCTGTGAATGCTTTATATAAATACAATATAGGTAGGTATAAATACCGGTTATCACTTATATCAGTGTTATATATAGCCTATATATCATCATATCGTCCAATCCCACTACTGGAGCTGTAGAAATACATTTGTTATTGATATGAGGCTAAGTATGCTGGCATAGATTCAGAGGCATACGGTACTGTATTACATACAACAATGCAACAAATAATAAAACGAAGCATTTACGTTTACTTTTACATTTGATACTTAAGTACTTTTAAAAAGTAACAAGTACTTTCTGTACTTTTACTTAAGTAAAAATCAGTTTTTACAACTTTTACTTGTAACAGAGTAATATTTGACCAGTAGTATCTGTACTTTTACTCAAGTAAGGAAGTTGTGTAGCCTACTTTGTCCACCTTGTGAATTGGAACAAACTATTCACTATTCACTATTCACTTGTTTTTTATCTTGCACAGCCCGTGATGTAAACTAAACAGAAGGACATGTTTTCCTGCCATTATTCTGCGACACGTGCCTTTTTTACCTCGGCTGCTTTTGTCGTGGAGCTGTAGATTTGGACCTCAAAGAAAAGTGAGGTAAAAAGGTTCCCAAACAACCGTTTTTGGGTTCCCAGCACATTCGTTTTTAGTTCCTAGAATGTTCTTTTAAAGATTTGTTTTAAAGTTTTTTTAACGGAAATGTAACATTAGTTTTTTATTTGTATAGCGTTATTCTAACGTTACTTTAATGCTCCCCTAACATTAATTGAATGTTGCGCTAACATTTCTCTCCTAGAACGTTCCCCTAACCGCTTTACTTCCGATATCATAACCCCGCTGTATGTCAGCAATCATCCAGCATTATTGTTACATTTTTAGTTAATAAAAATAACATTTTGGTTTAAAAAATCCTCCCTGTTCTGGGAACGTTATTTTATGGTTGCAAAATAATAACCTAAAATAAACATTAGAGGAACAATCTAAATACGTTAATAACCAAACGGGAACCAAATACTAACGTTCAGGTAAGTCTTAGGACTTTAACAGTTACCATCAAGATCATTCATTACTCAATATAGTAACAATAAAGCCTGACATATTACCCAACCCGACTTATTATTCAGTTCTCTCAACTGAAGAATTTGACAGTCACCCTAACTGACCCCAAATGAACTCTTCACAGTAATTCACAGCCTATGAAAATGATGTACGGCATACGTCAGAATTTCTCCAAATGTACCCTGGTTTTGGAACAGTGCTTCATTTTCACATGAATGTGAGGAGCAGCTGTCAGTTTCGAAAGTTAAAGGGGCAGCTCTGTGCTGAGCTCGAATAAACAGTAGACAGCTGGCCTGGGACAATGGCACCTCAGTTAAATGATTAATGCTGTTAATGAACAAATCAAGAAAGCGCTTGATACTTTCCAGAACTCTTCACTCACAGCCAGCGATGTGTTGACCCTTAAAGGCCCCTCGCTCACGGGTCTGTGGTAGAAGTGCTTTGGGAAGGAGAGGCAGAGAATTTCAGTGACTATTTGTCTCATTACAGTCCCCCCTGAAAACACCAGATATGCATGAGTCAGCACAGTATGGACTTACTGTCTTTTTCATGTTTAAACAGCACTAATGCAACATTGTTAGTGTGTTTGGTCCCAAATGCTGATGCAATAATCACAATATACGCAATTTCCTGTGCCGAGAAAGCTTCTGCTAAGAACATAAATTCAGATCTGCTACAAAACACAGCGTTAGCATTGATTCTCGCTAGCTGCAACAGTGAAAGCTTTGAGATCTATGGGATATCCTTACGATGTTTATTCCGCTAGTGCACAGTCCCCTCACAAATCACTGATAAATGGCTATTCATGTAAGTGATAACAGATGTGAGGGTCTCATTTAGAGCCAGTG
The DNA here is from genome assembly GCA_030378365.1 of Hybognathus amarus. Classification (NCBI taxonomy): domain Eukaryota; kingdom Metazoa; phylum Chordata; class Actinopteri; order Cypriniformes; family Leuciscidae; genus Hybognathus; species Hybognathus amarus. The sequence goes on from JAQIUQ010007799.1 coordinate 40,150, forward strand.
AAAGTGCGTTCTGTATGATGTGTAAAAGCGTTGTGTGTTCGTTCGGCCCTCCATTTGCAGAGGTGGCAGGTGTTCCTCCGTTCTCCAGAAAGCAAGTTTTTATGTTCCTCCTCAAGTTAGTTACTTGGTTTCCATGGAAATGCTCAACAGAAAGAGTCTTGTCTTAAGGGGCCTGTGCCGGGGGAGGCTTTACTAGCTGCCTGGACCGGACTTTAGGGAAGAAGGGAGAAAAAAGGGAGAAAAAGATGAAAAATCAATCCAACATGGAAAAACAACTGAGCATTGTCTCTGTGCCTGATGCTGTGATTGAATGAGAGATGTTCAGAGCAGATGTTTCATATGAGAGAGTGTGGCTTTCACATCATTAAATCGCCTTAATATAAAGGGGTCCTATGCTTTTTACATCAGTGTGTGATGTCACTCCAAAGAGAGTTATTCTTATATCAGTGTCACTGTTTGTGAACTCCATTGTAGTCTTGAGTTTTCTTTCGGGAAACAAACACGTGACGATACTCCTCATTTAAATAATTCCCGCCAAAGGCATACGCAAAAACAGTGGCTGAGTTAGTTAGTAGCAGTGATGGGAATAACGGCGTTATAAATAACGCAGTTACTAAACGGCATTATTTTTTCCAGTAACAAGTAATCTAATTGATAACTCTTCTCATCTTAATAACGCCGTTACCGTTACTGCCAAAAAATTTGGTGTGTTACTATAACTGATGAAGCTGTTTTTTTTTTCATCAGACCAACTAGATCTCTAAGCGAGAGGCAAATACTTTTTTACTGCTCTTCATTGGTTAGTGGGCAGAGCATGAGACAAGCGCTTAAATGCTGACGATTGCGTTGAGGTAGAGTAAAATGTCATTGTAAGCCAATAAGAGGTAGAGTTGGGCGGGTGTTGAAAGCATGCATAGTAGTGATGGGTTTTCGGCTCTTTTGACTCGGCTCACTGAAAAGAGCGGCTCTTTAAATGACTTTGACTATAATACTTCAATTTTTATTACATACATTATTTTAATTTCTATAGGCTAAATTTGTAAAAATAGAGTCGGCTCTTCAGATATGCGAGCCAGCTCCCGACGATCACCTAAAAGAGCCGGCTCTTAGAGTCGCGAACGACCCATCAAAAAGCTCATTCGCGAAATCACAGATCGGACCCATCATCACTGAACGCTCATTCGTGAATGACCCATCATCACTAACGGCTAATGCTCATGAATTGCAACGACCCATCATAACGCATAGTTGAACAGGACAGGAGTAACACAAGTAACAACACAAGCCAGTCAGTCATTGAGAGACAGCTATGGCTGCACGAGCCCAAATAATCCAAAGTAGCCTTCTCTAAATGGTATGTTGCTTAAAGAGTAACTAAACCCTAAACCAACGTTTTTTAGTTAATGATCTGTAAGAATGGATCTTTACTTAATACCAGTTATTGATTCAAGTAATTTTTTTGACATTTGTGTATAAAGTGTTTTATTTTTACAATATATGGTGTAAAAACGTCTTTGTGCTGCCACTTCAGGTTGAATGGTGGCTACTGCAGTTGAATTTTCCTATTGGATGTTTGCACTTCTTGACGTACGCAGGTTTCTGCTCACCACGCTCTTGGTACAACGGCAGTATAAAAACCAGCTTGTTTCGTCGAAACCACTTTGTCGAGTCAGGAGTTGGAATTGCGAGTATTGAAAACGATCAGGATAGATTGTTTTAGCATCCATTTCATCCCCTCTTTCTCCGCTGGGGTACTGCCCACTTTTCAGCATTTTCCAATATTGCCAGTGGGCGGAGTCAGGCTCTGACCAGGGGTTTAATTCCCCTTTAACAAGCTTCATTTAATTTTGCCCAGTTGTGGCCTGTTGTGGGGCAATAAATATCAAAAGTTCCAAAACATCTATTGTGTTATTTGCATTGATCCACTATATAAACATAATATCTACTACATGGCATTTGATTGGAGGCTAGTCTCACTTTGTCCCACAGCAACATTTTTTAGACTTGTGTACAATGTTTCATGTTTCTGCTAATAATGTACTGTATTAAGTGTCCATTTCATTATAATATTCAGATTTATCATAATTAATTGAATATATTACATGTAGGGCTGCACTATTAATCGCACTATGTTGTTATGCGCATCTAATCAGTAAAGCCGGTTCCTTGATTAGCAGAAATCACCTTCACCTGCTTTCACATGAGCGCATTTACTACAGAGAGCCGTAGATCACAAGCAAGCTGAGCCAAATCACGTTAATATAGAGGACGTATCGCCAGCGATATTTAATGCGATATGGCTCAGCTGGTCAGTGATCTACGGCTCTCTGTAGTAAATGCCGCTCCATCTGAAAGCAGGTGAAGGTGATTTACTGCTAATCAAGGAACTGGCTTTACTGATTAGATGCGCATAACAACATTGTGCCATTAATTCGTGAGCCTGAATTATAAGTTATATCATAAGTTATATTATAATATAATATTCTATATTATATTCAATTATATTATAATTTATATATTATAATTATTCTTATAAGTATATTATAAATATTTTAAGTTCCGTTAAAAGGGGTAGAGGTGGGGTCACATTTGAGTCACATAGGTGGGGTCACATTTGGGTCACATAAATTTAATTTTACTTGAAAGTAAACGCAACAGTTACTTTCTTAAGTAACTAGTTATTTTTAACATTTGTAACTGAGTAACTAATTTAGTTACTTTTTGAAAAGAAGTAACTAGTAATTGTAACTAATTACCTTTTGAAAAGTAGCTTGCCCAACACTGGTTAGTGGTGTTTTAAACTCATGGTTATGGTAAAGGGCTGACATTTCTGAAACATGCTAAAGCAGTTCTGTCCTACAAAACAAAAATGCAGTAAGAGTTCAAGAACTGAGAAAATGTCTTTAACTATCTAATCAGTAAAGCCTGGTTCCTTGATTAGCAGAAAATCACCTTCACCTGCTTTCAGATGGAGCGGCATTTACTACAAGAGAGCCGTAGATCACAGACAAGCTGAGCCAAATCACGTTAATATGAGGACGTATCGCCAGCGATATTTAATGCGATATGGCTCAGCTGGTCAGTGATCTACGGCTCTTGTAGAAATGCCGCTCCATCTGAAAGCAGGTGAAGGTGATTTACTGCTAATCAAGGAACCGGCTTTACTGATTAGATGCGCATAACAACATTGTGCGATAATTCGTGCAGCCCTAATGATAAAGTTATATACATAAGTTATATTATAATATAATATTCTATATTATATTAAATTATATTATAATTTATATATTATAAATTATTCTTATAAGTATATTATAAATATTTAAGTTCCGTTAAAGGGGGTAGAGGTGGGGTCACATTTGGAGCTCACATAGGTGGGGTCACATTTGGGTCACATAAAATTTAATTTTACTTGAAAATAACACAACAGTTACTTTCTTAAGTAACTAGTTACTTTTAACATTTGTAACTGAGTAACTAATTGAGTTACTTTTTGGAAGAAGTAACTAGTTACTGTAACTAATTACCTTTTAAAAGTAACTTGCCCAACACTGGTTAGCGGTGTTTTGAAACTCATGGTTATGGCAAGCGTAACATTTCTGAAACATGCTCGAAGCAGTTCTGTCGCCTACAAAACAAAAATGCAGTAAGAGTTCAGAACTGAGAAAAATGTCTTTAACTAGGGCTTTTTGCAGTTACCGTACAATGCGACTACCATTTTGAGATAAGATGTTTTGTAACATAACAAAGGATGCCTTAAATGTCATGAAAATGATAATAACTAATGTTTGACCAAAAATGCAGTTACTGCCTATTTGCTTTGTAGGGCAGAGTTGACCAATCACAACTCACTGGTTCAGCTGACCAATCAGAGCACATTGTGCTTTTTCAGAAGGAGGGCTCTCATCAGAGACAGGAACTAAACAGAGTGTTGCTAACAGAATAGGAAGAGAGAAGCTGCAACAATGTTCAATATGTGAACAAACTATGTTTTTTGAACATTGAAGCATGAAAGACTGTACTCGTAGACCCCAAAAACAAAATCAAAACTTTAAAAAGTACATAACAGGTCTCCTTTAATAATAATGGAACAGCCTTAACAGTTGTGTATATGATCTGTGCTGACAAAGACAATACTTCTGGAGACTGAGGAGGACACTCAAGCTATCAGTTCTCATACCTTTTACATTAGTGTGGGTGGAACTATCTAAATTAGTCTATAACTAAGGAACGAGGTGACGTGCAACTCAGTCTCAAATTTTTGAAATATAGTAGTTGGCTATTCAGCAGCATTAAATTAATCAAAAGTGATAGTAATGGCATTTAACGCGATACCAAAGGTTTTCTGTTTCAGATCTATTTTCAGATACGTTCTATTCATCTAATTCGAATCCTGAAGAAAATGCATCACAGTTTCCCCAAAAAACTACGAAGCTAACAACTGTTTTCACCTTTCATAATAAGATTAAATGTTTTTTGAGCAGCAAATCAGGATCAGTCTGGAGTAATGATGCTGAAAATTCAGCTTTGAGCAGGAATAAATTACATTATGAAATATATCAAAATAGAAAACAGTTATTTTAAATGATATTACACAATATTACTGTTTTTACTATATTTTTGAACCAAACAAACACAGCGCGAGTTGTTCCAAATCTGTTTGACTTTCATTGTTCTGACACAAAAAAGTATTTTGAAGAATTCTGTATTGCTGTTTTGTCCAAACAATGAATGTCAATCGGGTCCAAAACAACATTGGGACCATTTGAGTTTGATCGCATGGACCGAAAACAAACTAAAACAAGAGCATTTTCGAAATGCCTTTCTAACAGCATGTCAGAGACTAATGCTTTTTGATATGTAATCTCCTTCATCCATAGACGTAAACCAAACATAAGGTTGTTTTATCATTAACAAAACCACACAGACACTGCGTTTCGGGTGTGGTGACGAGCAGTTATTCTGTGCACCGAGGGGACGGTGAATTGACTCAGGGTAACATGAAGGACTATCGGGATCACTTTCACAAATGCTGCCTCCATGTGTGGCTGAATCTGATTTGAGAAAGCCGATCTGCAAGGCTGCTGTCGGGCCGACTGGTGTCTGGTCAGAAGTGTATGGGGTGGAAAGGTAATCTGGTAGAATGTCACCTGTTCTCCATTGGAGAGAGTCTCTCTTACATAGACAGACTGATCCCCATCTGCCATTCTCAAGCTTCTCAAATAACCGCAGAGATTGTCATTTAAAAAGCACTGATAGTGTATGATTGGACCCTTTCATTCAAGTCATTGTAATAAGCAAAGCATATGCAAAAAGACACATAAAACGGTTGAACTTGTGCAACAAATATAATTGTGCACAGAACATTTGTCAACCAATCAGATAGTAAAGTCAGTTGAATTAATTCAAGTTGATTCTACTTTTTTTTACAGAGCAGGCTGTCGAAAAGGTTTTAGAAGTAAAATCTAAACAGGAAATGTTCACCGCATTTTACATATTCGGACTGAATTATTCACTTTTGATTTGAAGCACGTGTTTGTTTTCATAAAACATTAAAGCTTTTACTGGGAGACGATTAAAATGCCTTGGTATGAAGATAATTATCTCAACCACAAAATTCCTCTTCATCCTTACACAAAAAGACAAACGTTAAAACAGCACACACCACCATGCTGTATAAATCTGCCGTTTCATCTCACAGACATTATTGACCCAAGAATCATTTATCATCTTTTGCATATCCATTCAGTGACTCATTTGAGTCTTGTTTTATGACATCTGTCTCACACGGAATGTGTGACCGTTTCTCTTTTTCAAAATGACTACTTTGGCATGGCTCTAAGGACAGTGAGCATGCCACACACAAACCAATTTAATTGTTTTGTTTTTCACTGCCTAATAAGCATGTGTATGCCTGGTAATGTATTCAATCTGAGAAATGGCTCTCAGAGCTCATTTAAAATGAACAATCATGATGCATAAATGTACAAGGAAGCCTTTGCAGTTATTGGTTTAGAGAGCCATTGTGTGTAAAGTGTGCTTTGTGATGCAAAAAAGTTGAATTTTAAGTTGACAAGAGGGCTCACACATGGGGAAACTGTATTGGCAGACAAACCTTCTTCAAACTCATCATCTGCCCCCATGCCGAACTGCTCTCACTCAAATCAACGAGCGTTACACACACTCACACCATACAATACAATTAATTTAGAAAGATTCGCCCACATTCCCTTGCCTGATAAACAATCTTTTACACACTTTTTTAAAAAGTGCAATGGAGAAACAAGCTAAACGGCTTTTGAATTAAATATAAATTGAAAAAAAAAAAAACTCGAAACTTAAAACTCGAAAGTAGTGATGTGTGTCTCGAGACCGGTCCTGGTCTCGAGACCACTTTTGCTTGGTCTCGGTCTTGCACGGTCTTGACGGTCTTTGGTCTTGTCTTGGTCTCGGACCTCTCGGTCTTGTCTAGGTCTCGGCTGTCTCAGACACGCACATAGTGGCTCGAGGTGGATTTAGCAATACAATATTACAATGTCCACGACGATATCCGCAACAGATTGAGGCGCGCGTCCGCGTGAAGCACGGTGTGCACGAGCCACACAAGAAAACACTGATCGCAGCGGCAATGAGCACTTTGATCACTTGATTTAAAAAAACACATATCATGTACAGTTATTGATGTATTCACGCAGTCTCATCCCAATTCGTCATATAACTAACGTCTTGGGACGTCTTTTGACCATTCATCAATATATGCCTTTTTAGGGCCCCCTTAAACGTCGGTAGATGACGTTATGGGATCCTAACTCTACCCAGACCTAAACCTAACCCTAAACCCAACTCGTCACCTAACTGGCGTTAAAGGTAAAGACGTCAGTTGTATGACGGCAAGCCGGGATGGTCATCTACCGACGTTTAAGGGGGCCCTGAAAAGGCATATATTGACGAATGGTCGAAAGACGTCCCAAGGCGTCAGTTATATGACGAATTGGCGGATGAGACTGTAGTAAAACACATATCAGTGACATGATAGGTTTTAACTTCATTCAGGAGATTTTGGGTAACTGCACAACGCGACAGATAACGTTAGATGACTTAGAGCGCACAGCCAACGTGATCAGTGTGTAACCATAGCGACAAAACAAACAACTTTCGGTTCCTGCACTTAAGCTTATAATTTCGTTTTTAAAAATATTTATGTATGTTAAAAGTTTCAGAATGGATTAATGTGAGAAATCTGGAAATGGCAGAGATAGACAGGCAATGCAAAACAAAATCTTACAAGTTATTGCTTAGCTTCAACAACAGCCTATTTTTTGGTCTTCGAGTCTTCGGTCTCGAGCTTGTTTGATCTGTCGGTTGCTGGTCTTTGTCTTGGTCTTTAGATACCCTCTGGTCTTGGTAGTGTCTTGGTCTTCGGTTTAGGCGGTCTTGACTTACAAAGTCTACTCGAAAGTGGCGTGTGTGTTTACGGAAAAGTCATGATGTGATGTTGCAGGATGGATTCATGTTGTTTCACTGAATTATGTCATCTCACCATCTGAATGTCGCAGAAGAAAAATGAGACTATCAGACAAGTAACAGTTTTTCTAATCTTTTATTGTTCAATTTTGGTGAGCCTGTTTAAACCGTAGCCTCAGTTTGCGTATTCTTGTGCTATCGGGAAAAGGAACCAGGTGTGATCTTCTGCTGAGGTTGGACTTGCTTTACGTTCCATAGAAGCTCTTCTGCAGACCTTGGTCGTAACAACTGGTAATTTGAGTTACTGTTGCCTTTCTATCAGCTCAAACCAGTCTGGTCATTCTCCTCTGACCTCTGGCATCAACAAGGTATTTTCATCCACAGAACTGAAGCTGACTGGGTATTTTCCCTTTTTGGACCATTCTCAGTAAACCCTAGCAGATGGTTCTGCTTGAAAGCACCAGTAAGATCTGCCGTTTCTGAAATACCAACAACCATGTCATATTCAAAGTCATTTAAATCACCTTTTTTTCCCACATTCTGGAGCTCAGTTTGAACTTGCAGCAGATCATCTATTTGACCATGTCTACATGCCCAAATGCATTGAATTGCTGCCAAGTGATTGTGATTAGATATTTGCATTAACAAGCAGTTGAGGTCTATGTAATAAAGTGGATAGTGAGTGAATGTATAAGCAAGACTTTTGGCCGTATACTTATAAGTAGTGGACAAAAATGATGTGCAGCATCTGGAAATTCAGCATCTTCACCCAAATTTGTTCAAGCATATTGCATAGTTGTGCTTTTAGTCAATAGTTTTAATTGTGATAATGCAAACTGTGTGGACATCATTTTTGGCCAGGCTGTCATTCAAATAAATTATGAACACATGCAAAAACGAGAGAACCAACGAAAATCAACAACTTGATTATGTATGCTATAAAGTGATCTTTTGTTCATGTATTCTGCATAGTAAAATAACACCTGTAGCTGTAGTTTGCCTTCATTTGGTCAGATAAAACACCTCAACTCGAGTTAAGTGTTTTGAATTCTTCCGTCATATTAAAAATATGTATCAAATATTTTCCAATAAATATTTTCTCTCAAACTTGTAGGGTCATTAAATACTGGAGACACAAATGATGAATCATAAGTGGTTTATCCATTCCATACACACTTGTGTTTCTAATAATGCACTAAACAACATAATATGCAACATAAAACACAACATGCTAAAAGAATTGATATTATTTACCATCAATTTTCATTCAACAATTCTATTTATAACCCTTATACATTTTGAACTAATAAATAATTTTACATTTTCTGCAAGAGAATGCTTTATTTTTAACACGTTAAAGAAATCCAATGCTGCAAGATATTGATAAGGTGAATATACTGTAGGCTATGCATAATAATCTGTTGCCTCACTAAGTTTCAAAGATGCATCCAATAAACCTTTTCTGAGTCCCAGCTCTTTCCCCCGCGGTGATCCCGTTTTGACACCGAGACAAAAACAAAAAAGCAGTATGAATGGTGAAGGAGCGAGCAGGCAGGGAGAAAGCAAGAGGAGGCGGTTAGTCTTTGTAGTCGGTGAGGAAGTGCGGAAACGCTCCTGCTCTGTGTCAAACTGCTCTGAAGGGGGTCAAGGCACATTCAGCCAGCGTGGGAAAGCGAGGAGGAGACCGAGCACACACACGCACGCGCTGCATATTCCTGCATAGATGGGAAAAACATAAAGGGGGAAGGAGGGACGGTCGCAAGCAGATCGATGAAAATCAGTAACTTTTTGATCCACGCTGCTTTTTTAAGGGACTGGTAGAACGATCTTTCACTTGATCTGCTGTTGCAGTGGTGTGTGTGGTACTGCTGGGAGATGGGGCTTAGCGCGTGCACCATCCGTCTACCTGTGTGGCCCGTTGCGAGGACACTGCACGAGCTGCGATGCGTGTGGAGGAGACGCTGGGAAAGTTACTGAAAGTTTATGAATGACGCGACTCTCCGGGCGGAATATAGGCTAACAAACGGGGTAACTATGCTGGACAAACTCACATTCACTTGGTGTTGCTTCTATTATGTAAGTCACGTTCATCTGCGCGTTTGTACATTTGGGGATTTTGCATGCAAGATGGTTTTATTAGAGTGTTGAAGCAAAAGTAGGCGCTTTAGTTCCAGCGTTTATTGATATGCACAGCTAAACAATGCAATCAGTAGACAACCACGTGCTCAAGGCTGTGGGCACAAAGAAGAGCAATACTTGTCATTGGAAAACTCAATTCGTTTATATTTTATTGGCAATGTGCGCACGTGTTAGAGTCAATCGCTTACTGTACGGAAACGAGTTGTATTTTGACGCGAAGGTTTACGAGTATTTATGTGTTAGTGACGTGAAGTTAGCCTATTAAAAATAATTTAAAATGCAAATCATGAATCGAATATATTTTTTCTTTGAAAGTTTTTAACTTTTGAATTGAACGCTGTGGTGATATTATTTTGATTTAAATGTATTATTTATATATAGTTATTGTATATAGTAATATGTGATTTACATTTTTTAAAATTATTTTTAACGTAGGCCTATATCGGTGGGGCAGAACGTCAGGGTGGTGTATCTTCTGGGGAAAAGTCTTATGAAAAGACAATTTTTTATTATTATTTATTTAATATGCATTTAGAGGTATTTAGGCTTATTAATATTTTATAATTAGTTGTAATCAGTAGCCTATATATATATATATATATATATATATATATATATATATATATATATATATATATATATATATATATATATAATTTTTTTTATGAACTGTTTGTCAATGTGGTGTAACCAGCATGCAGGAAGCCATTTTGTTGTCATGTGACATGAAAAACTATAAAACAAGAAATTCTGTTATAATTATAAAACTACGTTAAGTCTTCTGTAGACTCGTATAACTGTGACAAGGTCATTAATTTTTGATAATATATATATATATATTTTTAAAAAAATATAATATTTACCTTAATGAAAAATTTTGTTTTGTTTAAGTCAAATTGAGTAACACATTTCTTTTTCATATTCTTGACAAAAAATAGGCCATTTGGTGAGAACACTTGCAAAATAGCACTCTTCTGAAAACAATTAAGGTATACAATCACAAAACATAGGCTACTCAAGCTGCAAAGTATGTTTTTGTTTGATGGTTATACCACTTGACATGCCATTATACATTAAGATGCTTTAGGCTAGCCTATAAAAAGTATAATTGGCTACAAAGGTTGAAATTCTAAGAGTTTTACACGTGTGCTTTAACTAGACATTTTCTCATACACTAGATAGAAGTTTTCTACTTTATATCATCCGGGACCTCATCATTTACCCACATTCTTTATGACTCCAGATGCTGATAGCTAGCATTAACTGAACTTTCCTTGATACTATAGGCCATAAAAGCGGCTAAATAGCTTTGTGTATGTTGTATTTATGGTTAAGATCCACATATATCTGTTATCTTAAGTGAAGAGATAAGATTTAATTTAACTCTGATCACATTGGTGTTTACCTCTGCCTCCTTTTGTGCCCGCGCTCTACAGGCAGTGCACGTGCCAGCGCCGCTCTCCCAATAATGCCTTTGTGAAATATCCGTGAGCTCGTCACATTTCGGGATTCCCCGCAGTACCTCGCCGTGTGAGAAAAAATGGACAAAGAGAGCTCAACCCCACAATATGAGCCGGTGGCTGAGATCGGCGAAGGTGCATACGGAAAGGTGTACAAAGCACGGGATCTGAAGAACGGAGGCCGCTTTGTAGCCCTGAAAAGAGTTCGGGTGCAGACAGAGGAAGAGGGAATGCCGCTGTCAACTATTCGCGAGGTGGCAGTGCTGAGGCAACTGGAGTCCTTTGAGCATCCCAATGTGGTCAGGTAGGAACAGGGGGTGCAGGGGGGTCCTGGTTTGTTTTGTTCATAGATGATAACTTCACATACTTCCTCTTGTTATATGTGTTTCCTGCTTTGTTTGAAAGTTGGACATGATATATATGGGTCATTGACAAATCAAGCTTCAAAAAATTGTTTCTAGAAAATATATATATTTTAAATAACATTTATAAATGTTTCAATTAAAATTGTGACCGTTTATGTCAGGCGGTGCAACCGAATAGTAATATGTAGGGTACTGTGGTTGTACCACCTGACACGCTCAAGTGAACCAACCTACCCATACTTGAATTTAGTACCAGTGTTTGAGAGACATTTATAAAGAAAAAAGTGATTGAAGAACTGCGGCTGAGGACATTGATCGGATCCAGAATTTTGCTGTTAAGAAAATCTTGGTGTTTAATGAAAATAATGTTATTCCTCATATCAGAAGTTTCATTTCCTGCACCTTTTAATACACCCACAATATTAAATATGATTGCTGACTTATACTTTTCCTGATATCAGAGGTTATTTCTCTTATGACGCGTTCATCGGCACAAGGGCGGGACAACCTGTCACTCACATGGCATCACAGCAATAGAATATAATTAGGGTAGCGGCAGATTGAAGTTTTGAACGGAGTGAAAATGAGGGACAAGTACAGTGCGTTCCATTGATTGTACTGTTGTTTAACAGCATAATTCAGGTGACGAAACGTCTTTCCGAAAATAAAACCATAAAACTCCATAAAACAGTTTTGAAAGTTGTGTGACTTGTGAAAATTACTTGATCAAGTTACGTGATCAGCCTCGTTTTGGGCTATGTATGGTGTCTAACCAAACCACAATGATCCAATCAATCCCAATGGACAAAATCGAGTCCCGTCCAACATTTCCCTCAGATATTCATCACAGTATAGGGAAGAAAGACTATGGCAACTTCCGTTTCATGCCGTCTTTAAGTAGCCTACCGTTGGTCATGTCAGCGGGAGATCCGGTAATAGGCAAGATAGGGCGGTAGCTGTCGCACGTTCCGATCCATGAACCGCTTTGCTGAAACCATCTCTAGTGTGTAGGCATTTCACACCCATAATTTCCTGTTACATCATTTTGCCCTGAATCGACCCTTGTTCAAGGGAGATCCCCTAAGAACTTCAAGAAAATCAAGACACTTTTGTTTTTTTTAATTGAACTGCATAAATTTGCTGTATTCATCTCCATCATCTTGCTTTGCTGTGGAACAAAATGCACACTGGGTTTTCTCTAGTACTGAAATAGCTCAACTTGTAATTCAATTCGGAATCGTAATGAATTGATTATATTGGCCAATTTGAGATTGCTGGGATTGGATGATAGTCATGCTAACACAAGCCAATCAAGAGCAATGAGTAGTTTTCAGACTATTTTTTATACAATTTTGAGAAAGTATAGTAATGTTACTTTAAGCATTTCACAAATCTTTTTAAATATCATCAGAATTGGCCCCTGATGTAACCAAATGTCACTCACTAGCCAAGATGACGAAATTAGTGATCTTTCCAAAGAATAAACATTTTCAATCTCTGCAAAAGATCGTCTAGTCAACCAAAACATTTGTGATGAGGATGTCTTCAAGGAACAGCTATGCGGGTCCCATTGTTCTGATAATTAGATTGTCAAATGCAAATGGTACCATTGACGCATGTGACAATTCACCTTTCCTGGTCAACTGAAATGATACCCATTGTTGACCTTTATGTGCAGATGTGAAACCATTGATGCGCAAATATCTGTGAGCAGGCGGCCATCTTTTGTCGACAGCGAATAGATGCATTTTAATTCCTCGTTGTCTGCACCTGGCATCAAGGTCGTCTTGTATTGTTTTGGTAATGTGTGTTGATTTTTTTTTAGCTTGGTAGCATATAAATGTCAAAATGGGTTGGTGGAAAAACACCGTAGTTCTTGCAGCTAATGGATTGATGGCTCGGTTTGAAGGGCTTATCTACTTCATTCAATTGATGACAAAACTCACGTCATTGGCTGGCCTAACTCAAGGCCTTAACCTTGCCATGGAGCACTGTGCACTTTCTTTTGACTAGACCAGACAAGGTCTGGATTGCAAATGCACATTTTGGTGCAGATGGATCTTGTTCATATTGTTTGTGAGTTAGTTTCCCCTCTTTGCATTACTGACAGCAGCATTTGTATTGCATGAACTTGTCAAAAACCTGATGATCATGTTCTCCAGCATAATTTCAAATGATCTAATTCAATGGAAGAACATGGTTTGTGTCATAAATGTTCTTTTTTGATTAGTGACCTAGATAAAGTACAGGATCTGAAGCATTTTTATTAACTGTTCTTTCATTGGGGTTCCAGACTTTTGGACCTAATGTATTTTTGAGTAGGTGAGCACGGGGCACAACGTGACGCGGGGTTAGCTGTAACACACTTGTTTTAAATACTTCCACACATGCTGGCATGACAAAACTTGGTGTATTTACTAGTTGCCATTTCAACACTATATAGAGAAAACATTGCACCAAAATGTTTGTTAGATATTACTGAACATTTATTTAACCATAGCAAAAGTACATTTCTTACTTAAGGTAATTTTTCATTTTTTTGTGTATTTAAAATGAGATGAATCTGATTTTATTTGAATCACCAATCTGTTGTTTAGCAGTTGATATAGTTCTTTAATGCTTCACTAACTAGCAGAAGACACAAGCAGGGTTTAAACCCCAGTTGTGCAGTTGGGGTATGTTGTAACACTGTGTTACAATGTGCCCTTATTAGAAATATGTTATTATGCGCTTTACTTTTATAAATTCTATTGAGAAAACATGAGAAATATGTAAATAAAGACTGAGAGTCAATGTTTAGAAATTATTAATTATTATTTTGTTTTCAACAATGCTGTATAGCTGTGTTTTCCAGTGTGTTTGTCAAACTCAAATTAGTTTATTTTTAATTATCAAAAAATGCTATTATTTTTTATGAAAAAGTTAATAATTGTATTTTATTAAGAAAATATTTTGATTTGACTTTTTAGATTTTTTTTTGATTGGATGAGATAGCATTTTAAGCTGTCATATGGTGATGTTACAATTGGCGCTTTTCCGGTATGGTCCGGTATGGCACGCTTATGTCGCATTTCCATTGCATGGTACGATTACGTACAGTACGGCTTGTTTCGGCTCGCTTTAAATGGTACCTGGGGTCTCATTTATAAAACTGTGCGTAGGATCCTTACTAAAAGTGTGCGTACGCCCAAAAGCCAAAAATGGCGAATGCCAAAAAAATTTCAGATTTATAAAACCGTGCGTATTAAATATGCATATCCTCATCTGCATATCATTTGCATGAGATTATTCAGCCACGTGATACCATGTTAACGTACAAGACATTAGGAAAATATGAAATACAGATGTGCCGTGTCACAATTATTATTTTCTCAGACAATCTGCTATTATCATGATTAGCAATTATCTCTAGATAAAACATTAAAACACTGCATGCCAGAGGGAAAGTGTTCAAAAGCATTGCATCCACAACAAATATATATTTCTATTTATTGAATATATATTTTTTGTAACTTCTCAGTAATGGTTTCATGTAATTTAAGTGTTTAACTCCATTAACGAGAATGGCATATTTAATCTAAATGTTTATATCAGAAGTAAAACAGTTTAAATCATTATTTCATTTATTTAAACTGTTATTGAGAACGTGCATTTATTAGCTTACTCATGAAGATTTACAGTTCATCTGCCGTTAGATTATGTGCGTCAGTTTCACTAAACGGCCCAAGCGCGTGCTGGCGCGGATACTTAAGAAGAGATTGATATTGGCTTCAAGTGATTGGCTTGGTGAGTGAAATTTTATTTGTAGGCTATTTTCTTTTTGTAGCCTATAGATAGGCTATAATTTTCTTTAGATTTTCGGAGTAAAAGTGACCAAAAAGACATTTAACAGCTCACCATCGGTGTCTCCAGAATGTGCGTACGCACGGCTCAAAGTTTGCTTAAAGGTGCGCACATTCTCCCGTCAAGTTTGTTTTTATAGATCACAAACTTTGCGTGGAAACTGGCGTACGTACGTTTCCAGCCCTGTTTTGTGCGTACGCACGCTTTATAAATGAGACCCCTGGTCTGTTGAGGTTCCAAGCGTAACGTACCGGTACTAAAATGTGACGTGCGACACTGCAGATCACTGATTGGTCAGACAGAATTGTCAGTACCTAACATTGTGTTTGCGACCAATAGACATCGACATGTGAAAACAAACCCGCTAGATTTAAATAGCCAGTAACAGCCATGGCTGTTATCGATCAGTCTATAATCCCACCCACATTAAAGCGGTACTAACTGCAGTGGAAAAGCAAGCGAGCTAAAGCGAAAAGCGAAGCGAGCCGAACCATGCCGCGCCGAGCCAAACCGAACTGAGCCATACAAGCAGTGGAAAAGTGCCAAATGTGCAGCTCACATGTTGCAATGTACCCCACCTATGGGGCATGTTGTCACATTTCACTTACAGTCTTTCAGGTTAAATCAAGAAAAAAAGTTTACACAGTAATAATAAAACAAAACCACATAATTGTACTAGACATGTGGTAAATTAATGCAGGAAAAAAAAATACTCTAAACCCTTAGTAGATTTACACAAACTGCGAAAGTCAAAAAGCATTACGTTGTGCCCCATTCTCCCCTACATAAAGTCAATGCAGCATCTATAGAACGGGTATTTTTGTTGAGTGCAAAGTGGGAAGAGAGTGCAAGAGACTTGCTTTAAATGAAAAGCTAAACAGTATTAAAGGATGTCAGGGACTCCTATAGGGTTGTGTGTTTGGAAACTGTGTAAGTGCAGGCAACTTCTCAATGCTTATAATGAGAATATTATTCATGCCATATGTTTTGTTGGTTAAGAGGCTTCATTGTGGAGGCACAATCTGGATTCCCAGCAGAAGCGTTTCCTGGAGAAGTTTATGATGTCATGGGATCGGGTAACTTACCATGAAAGAATCTTTTCGTAGATTAAGGATATTTGACTTTGTCTTTCACTAAAAGTCAGAGGTAATTCATTATCTTTGCAAGTGATGTCAGGAAATTAGAGAACCTCTCCTGTTCTGTCAAATATATTAGCATGCATCCTTGTCATCATTTTTGGGTTTTGGCCCTCTTGCATTGTCTTGCCAATGTCAGCTTGAGGGACTGTGTCAGATTGTCTTGTTATGTTTTAGAAGGTTTCAGCTCTGTTAAACTCTTCATTAAAGTTCATATTGTAAAATTTGCATACTTCATATATATATTATATGAACATTGATTCTTGAGATACTTGTCACTCAAACCGCTTTTAATGAAAGTGTTCTTGATTATGCCCTTCCCTCATCTAGGTTGTTTGACGTATGCACAGTTTCCAGGACTGACCGGGAAACCAAACTAACTTTGGTGTTTGAACACGTGGACCAAGATTTAACCACATATTTGGAGAAAGCACCTGATCCAGGGGTGCCACCTGAAACTATAAAGGTACATTCACACCAGCAGATTCATCACAACTCTTACGATCAGGCAAAGACACTGGCTGTGTCGAAATCGCGTACTATTTTTAAATAAGAACGTACTTTGTGTAGTATGAATACGGGTAGTATGAATGAGTCCGGAATGTACTCTCGCGCCATGTTGTTGTCTCACGTGATGAAAATTTAAAGAGCCCATTCCAGTGACTGCACCAACTTCGTACTGTTTTTAGTTCTGCTTTCTGTTTTCATTTGCGTTTTTACGTCGTCCAATCCAACAATCAAGAGAAGGCGTCAGTCAGCTGCTCACAGATCACGCCTTTTGCAGAATTTATCAAATAACATTTACCTAATAAATTTTACCTCATAAAACACACACAACCCCTATGAACAATGACCGATGTTGATTTTTGGCAAGGAAAAAGCCATTCATTTGCTTGTGATAATACCATCGATACATAAACATGAATGAATCAATAGAGAGATACGCATGTGTGTCTGCACTCTAAAAAATGCTGGGTTGTTTTGACCCAATTTTGGGTCAAATATGGACAAAACCAATTGCAATTTATAAATTTAAGCCAACAGCTGGGTTTGTCCATATTTGACCCAAAATTCGGTTAAAATAACCCAGCATTTTTAGAGTGTGTGTTTATCACCTAATGTTACAGCCGCGTCTCCGGTTTCCACCATTTTGTAATATAACGACAACTCCTCTCCCGTGGCATCATGGGGTAGTAAAGTGTCCATCGATTGCGCACTCAGAATCTCGCCGGAAGTAGTTGGTCATCTTGGTACTGTTTTTCGAATTCTCTGATTTCGGACATACTACTCTGCTTGCGTACTGTTTTTCGCATACTATATAGTAGGGAAGTATTCGATTTCGGACGCAGTTACTGCAACCTGATGCTTTTAGCCTAGCACTGTAATGGTTAAGTTCAACATTAACACTGTTTGAATTGTTTTAACCCTGTCATGTTTTTATTTAAATGAAAATGTAATTTGTGCTGCCTCTAAAATGACTTTCTGAAATGACTGTGGAAGTAAAACGGGTTGCAAATAATACAGTATTTCACATGAGCCGTTTCTCCATCCCAATGAAATTGTTGCGCGTTTGGAATATCACAGTAGAAAAACTCTGGATGGAAATGCCAACATGCACATGAATTATAAAAATGTGCAAATTTTTTTTAATTTTTTTTTTTATTCGTGGAAAAATAAGACATGGGCATAAACAAATAAATCCCTCGATGTGGCAGAAAAACCTGTTCTGATTGTTATGAACACTGGATGTGTCTCGCATGGTTGCATTCACAAACACCAGGCATCCGAACGCAAGATAACAACTTTGTTGCGTTTTGTCGGCACGCTCTGAGATGCGAGTCATTTATGAGCGAGGAAAAAAACGTCCATTTTCATTACTGATATTTTGCGTCAACTTCTTCAGAAGTGACGGTTTTGTTCTCTTAAACACATGGGATTAAAATGCTGCTTTATTCGCAAATGTTTTATGCAATATTCCAATTCGCACAAAAGTAAATTCACAACTTGAGGGAAACGTATAGCTATTGACCTTGAAGGGATGGTTCATCCAAAAATGTAAATTCGGTCATTAATCACTCACCCTCATGTTGTTCCAAACCCGTAAGACTTTGGTTCATCTTCAGAACACAAATGAAGATCTTTATGATGGAATCTGAGAGCTTTCTGTTCCTGCAGTGACAGCTACGTCAAACAAACATGTTTGAGCTTCCGTTTATCAGATCTGATGTGTGAATTGATAAACGTTTAGGTAACACTTTACTTGAATGGGTGTGCATAAGATTAACATGACACCTTCATAATCATGACATGACATATGTTATGAATATGAAGAAAGTGTTTGTGACAACTGTCATTATGTGTCATTCACTCAGTTATGACATTTTTAATGCAAATATGACATTGTTTGAGATGTCTTTATGACAACTTGACATAAACCAATACATCATAACCTGTCAGTGTCTTTGTCATGACAACTTGACATTACTAAGACAACACAACCTGTCATAAACATGACACAGCAGATTAATTATCAAACTTAAGAAACCACCTAGCTTTATTGGTTAACATTACATTAAACTATCAGGTAATTGCTTTTGACATTGGCTGTCATGAAGTCAGGTGTCAGTGATGCAGAGTAATTACTTAATTAATTACTTAGTATTATTACATTGTAATAAAATGTAATTAACATGTAACTAAGTTATGGAACAGCCTGTACTTACAGATTGTAATTACACTCATGTATTAGGCAGCTACTGTTACACATGTGTAACAGGCCGAGTCGGTTACATGCGTGTTACCGACTTGGTACAATGTAAAAAAGTACTTAAATATGTTACTAAGGTAAAAAGCCTGCAGTTACACATTGTCATTTTGTACTTAAGTGCATTTCATGAGTATCTACACACCTTATACATCTGAATTAACCCACGAGTTCACAGCTTAAATACATGCAGTAGCTTGTTAATTACATTAATTTTACATACTATTACACAGGAATAAGCTACGTATAATAAAGTGTATCAAGATTGTAAAGTCTACTACATGTGAATCTACAAACCTCATCCATATGTACTTTGAGTTTGAATTAGGCTGAACTCCATCGTTCACAGCATAAATGCATGCGGTAGCTTCCTAATTACATTGCAATTACATAATATTACACAGGGATAAGCTACGTAAAATAAAGTGTATCAAGATTGTACTATAAGAGGACTTCATATGTATCTACATAACTTATACGCATAAAGTACACTTAAATACAATCTTGATGCACTATTTTAGAAGGTACAAAATGACCATGTGGAAGTGCAGGCTTTTTTCACACCATAGTAACATATTCAAATACTTGTTGTTACATTGAGTAGTACAACGTACTTTTTTTGTATAATTACATTGTACCAAGTTGGTAACACGTATGTAACCGACTCGACGCTGTTGCATATGTGCAACAGTAGCTTGTTACATGTGTGCAATTAAAATCTGTAAGTATAGGCTGTTCCATAACTTCGTTACATGTTAATTACATTTTGTTACATGTTATTACAACGTCTACTACGAAGTAATTACTCTGTACCAGCGGACACCGTATGCATAGTCATGCATAAACTGTACTTCATATTCAAGACATATGTCATGTAATGGTTATGAAGGTGTCATGTGAGTCTTATGCACACCCCTTCAAGTATAGTATTATCCAATGTTTATATATGAATAAAAGCCTAAGTAGATCTGTTCATCATCAAAGCGATCGAGGACTAAACCGCTCAATCTCTTTATGAACTTTTTAAAGCGTCACAGTTGTAGTTGCGTAGGTGTCAATGGAGGGACAGAAAGCTCTCAGATTTCACACAAAAGTTCTTCATTTGTGTTCCGAAGATGAACGCAATCTTACGGGTTTGGAACGACATGAAAGTAATTATGAAAGAATTTTCATTTTTGGGTGGACTATCCCTTTAAGCTGTACATATAAAGAATGAAGAATTGAATTTAAAAGCTGCATAAATTAACTTGTGTTACATGAAGCAGGTTTTAATTCCAACAGCTGTTTAAAAAAAACAAAATGGTTTTACTTCAAAGTCTGTGAGCAAAAATGAGTGTTTTGGCCTTCTAAGTCAGCAGATGAAGGATGGAGCTCCCTCAGATCACAGAGTCTTGTCCTTTTGATGGGCAGTGCATGTGGTGGATGGGCTTCTAATTAAAGGGCTGGGTGCCTGTGTGCCTCTATTTTCATTCAGCTCTGGCTTTCACCAAAGATCGGCCAGAGGAATGTTGCTTCGGTGTATGCGTGCATGCATGGTTTTGTGTTCGTGTGTAGTGGCCTCCCTCTCAGCCTTTGACTAGTATAAACCGGTGCACTTAAGTCATTCATGCCAGATATCATTTTCCTTAGTCAAGAATAATCCTGCTGCGTGTCAGTATCTTCTTGACGTTCATCCGGAAAGGTTTGAGCAGAAACGTTGGATTTTTTTGTCCTTTTTTTGTCCTGATCATCTACTCTCCTGTAATCTATTTAGACTTTTTCCCACATGCTAGTCTTACAAATCCATTCATCATATTTCGCTATACCTCTCCCTCTAGGACATCTTACATTGAGTGCTGGAACGAACTGTATATCTCTCTTTGTCATTCGTGCCAAATTGAAATAGAAACAGAAGCTAGGAAACATTTCAAAAGTTAAAAAGTGACACCTAAGGGGTTTCCTTTGCAAGGTTTGTGTATCGGTAAAAAGGATCATGTTATCGAGGGGAACTTTTGAACATAACGCAGACTTGGTTTGAGCCTCGGGTTTGCATTTTAGAGGTAAATGCAGTTTATTTGCATCTTCCATCTGTTATCTAGATGTATATAAATATAGCTTTTGTTAAAATAAGTTTTGGTTATATTATATATAGTATCATTCAAAAGTTTTTAAATATGAAAATTAATACTTTTATTCAGCAAGGATGCTTTAATTTGATCAGAAGAGACAGTAATGAATTTTACATTGTTACAAATAATTTCCATTTCTAAAAAAATCTGTTCTTTGTTCAAATAATCCAAAAAAGTTTCATCTCCAAAAAACATATTTGGCTGCATAACTGTTCATAACATTCACAATAAGAAATGTTTCTTGAGCAGCAAATCATCATATTAGAATGATTTCCGAAGGATTATGTGACACTGAAGACTGGAGTAATAATGCTGAAAATTCAGCTTTGACATCACTGGAATATATTCCATTATAAAATATATTAAAGGGGTCATGAACTGGCTTTTTAAAATTTTTATATTGTCAACTTATGACGTTCGCTTGGTTTATACATTCAAAAATATCACAATGAATATATAATAGGCTTTCTACCCTAGTTTTGAGCCTAGCTCAAAAACGGTTGGTTTTTATGGGCGTCTCGCATTGAAGACTTGGAAATAAACGCCCACTGCTGTGAGTGGATAACAGTTTTGCATATTATAATGAGTCACTTTCAACTCACGTGTCAGTGGACGTGGGGGAAATTGTTTTGAAAACTTCCAATGTTGTAAAATGGCGACCGGAATGATTCGAATGATTGGCCCATATATGTTCCACCCAGAGTCCGTGAGTTGCACCATTCCTGTCGGATCCAATAAAGTACAGCACCGTTTTTAATCTTAATCGGTCTGCAAATCCAGTCTCGACCTGTGTCTTGTTTATAAAACAATCCTCAGTGAAATGAAGCGACAAACGGACAATGTTTTACCCTGATCAGCTGGAATATCGTTAAAATAGTTTAACCATGAATTCCTATTGGAATCAGGAGGAAGCTTATGCAGCGACTGTCTTCTTTGACAACCAGGCACTGCACAATATTTTGTAAACAGCATGTTTATTGCTCGGTACCTCGATCTGGTTTGTCATCGCGAGGAGGTAGGCCTATGTTATCTAGCTATGCGTGTAAAGGCCAATTTATACTTCTGCGTAGGGTGCGCGCAGTAGGTACGGCGTAGCATACGCAGAGACGCGTCCCATACCGCGTACCCTTCGCCATAGCCTGACGCGCACCTCCTCAAATGTAACTACACGTCGCGGCGACGCGGACCGCAAGATCGGTGATTGGTCGGCTTGGTAGCATCGCATTTCCTCATACGCATTTCCGCACGTACCTTCTCACGCATTTCCACACGTACCATCTCCTCCGACGTCTTCTCTCATTTCTGCCTTTCAGTTTTAGTAATTTCACTAAAATGAACTGTTTTTCCACCTCAATAAGCTCCAACTCCAACATGATCCACTCTCTTTCAGGCTTGTAGTAACCTAGCCGCAACTCGAGGAATCTAAACAGTGGAACATTAAAACCCTCCGCCGCTAACTAGCGTTTCGGAGCAGTACTGCAGAGCAACCAAGACCTGAACGCAGAAGTATAAATGCTCACAACGGCGTCGCCTACGTGCGTAGCCAACATCGTACAATACGGCGTACCTCGACGCAGAAGTATAAATTGGCCTTAATGCGTTAATCGGTGGGTGGGGCTAAACCGGCCGTGTTGAAGTAGGCGTTGATCTTCTGCGGGTGTTTTATGCCTCTTTGTCGTCATAGTTCCCCACTTTAAAAAACGAGTACGTTTGCTGAGCCTGGTGTCAATAAAAGCTTTTATTGGACAAACAAGAACGTTTTCAGTTCTGAAACTTACAGGATATTCTTATAATATGTGATGTCAGATGTCTTAGATGTCTTAAGCCCCTTTTCCACCAAAGCATTTTGAGAGCCGGTGCCTGTGCGCGAACCAGTTCTTTGTGTTTCGACAGCCAAAGAACCGGTTCGCGGCCGGGAAAACTGGTTCCAAAGCGGCACCAACTCTTTGCTGGACTAGAACCATTCTTTAGCACGTCATGCTTACGTCGGGGGCTGGGGGCGGGTTTAGATGCGTTCTACACATCTTTTCTGACCATCGCAAAGCCAGGAGAAACTGCAGAAACACGCAAGCGTTTTAATTTATTTTTATTTGAAACATAAGCAAAGAAGAAAACAGTCACGATATAGAACAAATAAATGGAAAGAAAAAATACACAAGAGAGGGGT
Source organism: Hybognathus amarus (assembly GCA_030378365.1). Taxonomy (NCBI): domain Eukaryota; kingdom Metazoa; phylum Chordata; class Actinopteri; order Cypriniformes; family Leuciscidae; genus Hybognathus; species Hybognathus amarus. The sequence continues at coordinate 63,596 of JAQIUQ010007799.1, forward strand.
ACAACTTATCAGAAAAGATAACATATCAAACGGAAAGATTAAAATACTTACATATTTCAATTGTTTTTAAAGTTTTCTTGGTACACGAGTTAGAGATAATCCCAAAGCAATGTACTTGCAAGCATTTCTCACGACGTACACAGTGACGTCACGACGTCGTTCCCTGGGCTCTCTAGTCAGTGGAAAACAAACAGGTTCTGAACGGGTTCGCAAGTTGAACCAACTTAGAACCAGCACCGGTTCTGAACCAGTTCTTTTGGGTGGAAAAGGGGTATTAGATGTCTTTTAGATGTCAAAAGCTCAAGGAAAATTTTATAAAGTTCTCAGTTCATCACCCCTTTAAAATAGAAAAGTTAATTTAGCAATTTTACAGTTTTTACTGTTATTTTATATCAAACATACATCCTCTGTTAACATTACTCTTCTTGTTAATTATTTAAATTATATAAAACATTTATATAAAAATTTTAATTTCTTCTCTCATGAAATCTAAATTTAAAGGACTTTAACAGATATGATGATAGTTTTTTTTATATATATAAATAAGTGACCATTTGTAGTTAATTTATGCAATACACTTTCCAAAGTCAGAATATTTTAACCTAAGAGCTCTTGAATATGCATTAGTGAGATTTCATTTTGTCAGGCCACACAGACATCAGATAACCGACATCAGTCGTAGACTGTGCGGCCCTCCCAAAGATGCCCAGCAACCTTATTCACCACCCTCCTCGGGACACCAGATTGCAGAGGTCCCAGCCTCCACCCCATTCCAGCCCCCAAACTGCCCACTCCTGCCCCATTTCAGACCCACCGCATGCTAATTGATGAGAGAGGCCCCGGGAATCAAATGAGCTGGAAGGAGATGAAGCGGCTGGCCCTGCGATTGGGGAGTGCGGCTAGGCTCTCCAGCCCCGCGCCTTCCTGAAGCCTGTCTCTGGCCCATAAAGGAGAGCCTAATGAAGCATGGGGAAGGAATTACACTAACGCTAACTGGCAGATGTCCTGCATTGTGCCGGGGTACAATAAACAATATGGCTGCCTCTCATGAATTAGCATGAGAAAGGGGGGTGCCTTCTGGAAGCTCTGTTTTGACTGCTGGTTTCGAGGAAGTTTTTATTTTTTACCCAATCTTTCCTCCTCTCCTTTATTTTCCTCCCTTTTTCCGAGAAGAGGTACTTTAGGACAGGTGCTATCAAATCTTTCCTTTGTTTCGATTCTGAATGCCTCTCAACAAAGCCTGGTTATTTCAAAGTTGGTAGTGTTGGTTTTTAATTTATGGCACTTTTTTATTGTAAATTACAGTGCCTCTGTTGTGTGAATAGCATGTTACAACAAAGCACCGTCTCCAAAGAAGCATTCAGATTCCACCTGTCAGGTTACTCCTTTTGATATTATAATGACATTGTGTGACAGGTAAATCAAGCTTGATTTTCCACTTAACTAAATTGCTTTCCAGAGTATCTCTAAAGCAGATCACTTAAAATAACAATAATACAATAATAATAAACATTACCCTTAATAATTAAGGAACTTGCACCCGCTGAATTCTCCAGAATTCAAACGGCCTTCATTGCACATGTTCATACATTATGGCTAAGTATACTTAAGAATTCAAACGTTCAAAAGCTTAGTCTTTGCCTTATGCTCACCAAGACTGCATTTTTTGATTAGAAAGTACAGTAATATAATGAAAAGATAGTATTACTGCTGTGTATTTAATAATTTATTCCTGTGATGGCATTACTCCAGTCTTCAGTCACATGATTCTTCAGAAATAATTTTAATATGCTGATTTTGCCAGCCTGATCTCACGGGAATTGATTACGAATTTTTCCGAGATGGCTAATTCGTAACAATTCATACGGACCTCACTCGTACGAATTCAGTATGATTTTGTTAAATCGTACATATTTTACGAATTGGCCAATTAGTACAAATAACCTACCCATCACCCCGCCACTAAACCTACCCATCACGTGGGTTTAGACAAAATCGATCAGAATTCGATACAGAGTGAGGTTGAAACGACTTAGCACGAATTAGCCGTTTTTAAATCATTCGTCGAATTCGTACGAATTGGTTACGTAAATCAGGGAAGGATTTGCTGCTCAAGAAACATTTATTATTACCATTGTTGAAAGTAGTTCTTCTTTGATGTATAGAAGTTTATTTGAGAAGAAATCTTTTGTAATTTTATCAGTGAATTCACTGTCACTTTGCTAAATAAAAGCATTCATTTATTTGACCCCCAAAATTTGAAAAGCAGTGCATATTTATTCAGGGTTTCCGAGAGTCTTAAAAAGCCTAAAAACGTCTAAAATTTCAAAATCACAATTTAAGGCCTTAAAAAGTCTTAAATTTGCTGAAGTGGTCTTAAATCTTTTTAAACAGGTCTTAATTTTCCTATGTCCATGTAAATCTCATTGAAATGCTCCCGCAGCACTTTGGAATGTTTTTTTTTTATTTATATTACGTAGGCTAGTTGTAGTTCTTAATTTGCTGTATTACGACTACAAAATAGACCAACATGCAACAGCCAATCAGTTTTGAGGTTTTGTGTTATTGGCGGGTATCTCAGATACCACAGACAGACATAAAACAGATTTTATTCAGCTATGGGGACGTGGGAAGTTTAGCGACACTTGGCTTGAAATATCTGAATTTAGGATTCAGATTTTGCTGATTTGGATTTTGCTTTTTGATCAGAGCCAACACTAATAGCAGAGGTGCTCTGGGTTCTCCACACGGCGACAAGACACCAGTCCTACATTGTTTCAGACGATGTTTCCTTCTGGTGCGGGAAAGATAAAACGGCCTACATACGGCCTACGCTTTGGAATAGGGGATTTTATAAAAACAGAAATGGAACAAATTTCCAAAATCATGGGACCGTTTGTACTGATTTTCACCAGAATGTTCAGTTTGAATAAATTTAATTACTTTGCAAATAATTTTGAGACTTGTTACGCATTTCCTTTGTACTTTTTTTTCTTTCGTGATATAGGTCTTAAATTTCATTCATAATGGTCTTAAAAAGTCTTAGATTTGACTTTGTGAAACCTGCAGAAACCCTGTATATTATGTAATGTTAAATTCCACCACTTTATGCATTTAAATGACATAATCTGCAGATTGTTCCCTCCAAAAACAGTGCTGAAAATGCACACAGACTGCGTTTGTCACGATAATTCAGATAACATGTCCATTTAAAGTACTTAAGTATTTGGAGGAGGCGATTTGAGTGTTTACCCCCGGGTCACACTTCTGAGGTGGTTGTGTACCTTTCCTTTTCTCTTTCACTTTTGTCTTGAGCAAAAGTGGGCCAACCGTGGGCCATTTAGACAGAGGAGCTGGTAGGGGGTGATGCCGTTTTCAGAGCTCCCGGACGACTGCCTGTGCCTGAAGGTCTAAGAGGTCATGGCTGGATGGGCATTCAGAAAGGCTCCTTGTTTACACTGGCTGCTTGACTCTAACACACGCGCGTTCCCTAGTGCAGGCCCCCAGCACACACATTGTGAGGACCTCCGTCCCCTTCCCTCGCCCGGTCTGACTCGCGCCGTTTGCAGTTTTTCGCTTGAGTGTGCACCCCATTGTTTCAGTGGTTTTAATCACTCACCAGCTGGTTGGGGAATGAACAGTGCTGTGGGCTCGGATCCATGTCACTTGTGAGGTCTTGGCAGCGGGTTTCTCAGGGGTAGGCTGCCACCGCTTGATACCTTTGCTTTGGAACAAGTCAAGCAGCAACTGTGAGCAAATGCTCCCCTCTTGCCACTCCAACCCTACTTCTTTTTTCTGTTCCTTTATTATACACAGCCTCCTTTTTTTCCTTATCTATTTGTCAGTTTGACCTTCCACGGCCAATATTGACAATTTCCACCAAAGGAAATGGCCGTTAGGTTGCTGTCTTTTCCCCACCACCTCTTAAGTTTCAGAATCATGGCCTGATTTTATATTGGCAGAACGAGGCTATTCACAATTAGCTGTTATCCCGGGACAGCTGCAGGGAAGCAGAGGCCTACAGGGATGGAGCCTTACGGCAGCGTGCCTTTCCTGCTCTGCCGTCAAGTTGGTTATCAACATCTGCCAAACTTGAACTTTTTAAAGGGACATGCTCACTTTTTCGCCTCCACATGCATATATTAGATATTCTCTTGAGCCTGTCTTGATATTAGTACTGTTCCATCTGTTTTTATTTTTTATCCACTTTTAGATTATAATTTTTTTTTGGAATAATATATTTGGCTTAGCTCTTCTGGTCGTGTTTTGGCAGGATATGATGTACCAGCTGCTGCAGGGTCTGGATTTCCTTCACTCTCACCGTGTGGTTCATCGAGATCTCAAGCCTCAAAACATTCTAGTCACCAGTGGAGGACAGATCAAACTGGCTGATTTTGGTCTGGCGGCGGATCTACAGCTTTCAGATGGCTCTTACTTCTGTGGTGAGTAACTGGGTTGCACAAGAGTCTGCCACAGTGAATGAAGCTGTGATATTTGTTTAAATTAATAGGATGTCATAAAACACATGCACATTGCATAGACTTTCATTGATTTTATATTAGATTAATGACATTTTCTATCACCTAACCCAACCCCTACCCTTAAACCTACCCGTCACAGAAACATTTTTACATTGTAACTAGTGATACAAGGAACACTATCCTATATATATATATATATATATATATATATATATATATATATATTATTAATGGATGAGACCCAATGTGTAAGTGTCATCTTTTTCCAACGTTCCATCCCTCGGTTCCTTAAAGGGATAGTTCGGCCAAAAATGATATTTAAACCATGCATTACTCATCCTCAAGCCGTTCGAGATGCATGTCAATCTTGTTTCAGACGAACACATTTTCAGTTATTTTAGAAAATGTCTTAGACCCTTCAGTGGATATAATGTGAAGAAATGGTGTCCAGCTTCTTCAAGTCCCAAAAATGTGCATAAATCCTTCACAAAAGTAATCCATCCGGCTCCAGTGGGATAAACAAAGGCCTTCTGAGGGTAATCCGTGCGGTATTTTCGTAAAAATATGCATATTTAAAACTTTATTAATGAAAATATCTGACTTCCGGCAACGATCGTCGCGACGCTTCCTATGCTACGTACGTTCACGGGTGATGGAAGTCAGCGTACGAGGTAGGACGTAGCATAGGAAACGTCACGACGGTTCTACGCTACGCACGCCGGCTTCCAACGTACGTCCGATCGTTGCCGGAAGTCAGATATTTTCATTTATAAAGTTTTAAATATGTATATTTTACGACAATACCGCACGGATTACCCTCAGAAGGCCTTCGTTTATAACCCTGGAGCCGGATGGATGACTTTTGTGAAGGATTTATGCACATTTTTGGGACTTGAAGGATCTGGACCCCATTTCTTCAAATTATATCCACTGAAGGGTCTAAGACATTTTCTAAAATAACTGAAAATGTGTTCGTCTGAAACAAGATTGACATATTCATCTCGAACGGCTTGAGGGTGAGTAATGCATGGTTTAAATATCATTTTGGCCGAACTATCCCTTTAATTCAGATGACACACTGCAAACATTTCTCATTGTCTACTGTAGTACATTGAAATCTTCGATGTATCGGTTGTCCTCTTGTTAGCTTTAGGAGGGTGACATGCCATCATACAGACAAATAGATCCCTTGAGACCGATATGGACCATGTCCAATCAGATGGGATAGCACTGAAAGGCCACACATCAGGCATGTGCCTGAAAGCGAGTGTATAGTGTGTAAGGTGATCCCTGCAAATGCTGTCCCATGTCTTTGGCCTCACAAAGTGGCCTGAGCTGAGATGAAATGGACTTGAGTCCCATTAATTCCCTTCTGCCACCCTTTAGAGTCCCATTCACTTGAGGATCGACTCTGAAGTCAAAAGATTGCACCGAGGCAACATACATTGTGTGTGTGTTTGCTTCGAGATCTTGTGCAAGTTAAATAAGTGTTTAAAAAAAAAACATTTTATATTTTATGCTGATTTATCAAATTCTTTACTTTTAGTCAGGATGTTTGCAGTGAATATTGAATTTCTCTCATCTAATTATAGTCGTTGCCATGGCCATATCGCATGCAAAAGTGAATTCAAGAGTTTGCGACATTAACCCACTTTTTTCACATCTCATTCAGTTTGCAGATTCTGAATGACTGCCAGTGCCTTCTGTTAGTTCTGTGGTTCCGGTGGTTTTAGTTGCTGAGCAAAAAAATGTTGTTTCAGTTCTTTAATAAGGGCTGCTGGCTGTTAAATCGTTGGGGCGGGGGACTCTCTATGAGTTCACCTGGGAATCTACCACTCAGAAATATCCACCCCACCCCACACATACTGAGAAACCAAAAAAAAAAAACGGGCGATAGATAAGGCAGGGGGTGCGTACAGTGATCATGGACTCTCTGGCTCTCTGGATTAATGTTCCTGTGCCTGGAATCCCCCTATCACCCGCCCTTGAAGCAGCTAAAAAAATCCATTTCCTCTCTCTTGGCAGTTACAGGAATGTCGTTATTGTGTATGCAAAAGCAGACGTGCTGTTATGGCTTTTGGCTACTTATTCTATGACAACACTCAATGTTAGCTTCTAGTTTGCCATGCTGCCATAAACTGTACATTAGAAGACTTGAGAAGCGCTGAATGGACAAAACATGGTTGGCTGAGTCATAACTGCCCACCAGAACTCATGCGGAATTACGATGATTCAAAACAGACTACCGTTCTCAATGCAAAGAGGTTGAATCAGGCTGTGTGTCTGAAGTAAATGATATCTGTTTTGCATAAAGCATAAAGGAATATCCCCTCAGGGTTTTTTTTTTTGGTAGAGTGCAGTGCAGTGTTTGTCACTTCTTAACTTATGTTATATGTATTTCCAGCGGTTTACAGAATATGATAATATACCTTTTATCATTGTTGTTAAAGATGTTAATGGGGATTGTGAAACTCCGCTTTAGTGACTTCCCCCTCAGCTCCTACCATGTAGATGAGAAACATAGAGCAGTGGTAAAAGTATTTCAGTAATGTAATTAGTTACTGTGCTTAAATATCTTTTTGGCTACTTTGTAGTTTTTCAAATATATCAGCAACTTTTACTCTCGACTTGACTGCATTTTCGAATAAACCACCTTTACACCTGGTATTAAAATGGTCGATTGGATTACAATTGGATGAGGCGAGGGTGACATTCACATTTGACATTAGCTTTCATTTCAACTCTGACACTGAGTGTGTGCTAGAAATTCGGAATGATGATAGAACGTTGTGCTTTGTACGTTTTTGTCTTCAAACCAAACTTGGGTCTTTAGCAGATAAAGTTTAAAGGGGTCATGAATTGGCTTTTTTTTAATATTGTTGTGTGAGGTCAACTTATGAAGTTCGCTTGGTTTTTATATTCAAAAACATAAAAATGAATAAGTAATAGTCTATTTTCTACCCTAGTTTTGAGCCTAGCTCAAAAAAGCTTGGTTTTTATGGGCGTCTCACATTGAAGACTTGGAAGTAAACGCCCACTGCTGTTAGTGGATAACAGTTTTGCATATTATAACAAGTCACTTTTAATTTGCGCATCAGTGGACGTGGAGGAAATTGTTTTGAAAACTTCCAATGTTGTAAAATGGCGACCGTAATGATTCGAAATGATTCGCCCATACATGTTCGACCCAGAGTCCGTGTGTCGCACCATTTCTGTCGGATCAAATAAAGTACAACACCGTTTTTAATCATAATCGGTCTGCAAATCCAGTCTCGACCTGTGTCTTGTTTACAAAACAATCCTCAGTGAAATGAAGCGAACAAACGGACAATTTTTTACCTTCATCAGCTGGAATGTCATTAAAAATAGTTTAACCATGCATTCCTATTGGAATCCAGAGGAAGCTTACGCAGTCGACTGTCTTCTTTGACAACCAGGCACTGCACAATATTTTGTAAACGGCATGTTTATTGCTCGGTACCTCGATACGGTTTGTCATCACGAGGAGGTAGGCTTATGTTATTTAGCTATGTGTGTAATGCGTGAATCGGGGGCGGGGCTAAACCGGCCGTGTTGAAGTAGGCGTTGATCTTTTTCTGTGGGGGTGGTGTTTTATCCTCTTTGACATCATAGTTCCCCACTTTGAAAAAGTCGTTTGCTGAGCCTGGTGTCAATAAAAGCTTTTATTGGACTAACAAGGATGTTTTTCAGTTCTGAAACTTAGAGGATATTCTTATAATATGATGACCTCTTAAGGGGTCGCACACCGGACGCGCAGCGCCGCGTCGCGTCTAGGACAACTCAAGGTATCGCACACCGGACACGCACTTTCTCATCAGTGTATGGCCAGCAATATTGCAATGTTTAATGACAGGAGATGAAGATAATGTCTGTTCTATGTAATTATTGTACTACACAATTAAATACAATCGTTGCTGAGTCTGCAGTCTGAAAACTTTACCTCAGAGCATCCGTTCACTGAATGAATTGAGAATCTCACCTGAAAAATCCAATAACATCAGCAATTGTCATTCAAGCAGCTGATTTCTGTAAATGAATGCAAAACGAAATGTATATTGCAGCATAGGGCGAAGTCAGGACCCATCAGCAACGATTTAAGACAAAAATAATTTAAATTTGATATAAAACTATGTAAATGGCGCTCTGTGGCGCTGCAGGGTTTTGAACACGGTCCTGAGCCGTCGCTGGGCGCCGCGGACAGACGGCGAATGGCGCCGCCGGTGTGTGTACACTCAAAGAGAATAAGGTGTTCGAATTTTAAAGACGTGGCGCTGCGTGACCGCGGCGCTGCGCGTCCGGTGTGCGACCGCCTTTAGATGTCAAAAGCTCAAGGAAAATAAGATTTCTCAGTTCATCACCCCTTTAAATCCCGTCAGGCTAGCACACTTCCCAAAATATTTCCGCATTAGGTCAGTAGGCAGAGAGGAGGCGGTCTTTTGTGGCTGTTCAAACGCATTCGACCACATGAGCATCTACACTCCGAAAGCAATCTAATCGAATGCGTTTTCGACTAGGTCAAAAGTGGACAATGTCAAAGCGTTTAAAACCCGTTTACACCTGTATTTATCGTCCACTTGTGATTCGTTGAACCAAAACACAAATTAATACCAGGTGTAAACAAGGTCTATATGTACTGTTTGCTCCTATACTTGCCTTCGTTTACCCAAACTTGTCAAAAGGCTACTTTAGATAAATATTGAGTCCATTAGCAGGTAGTTGTGAATCGCAGGTGTAGCACATCCAGTGGAAAACTGTTTAATTTTACTTAGCATTATTTTATTTATCTGTTATATTGTGAAACATTTTTGAAGGATATTGGTTCACTTGTGCTCATTTTGAGACTTGAGTGTTTGAAGACGTTTAAGAGGCCGTTATGTCGAACCTGATTGTTTGCGATTTTGAGATGTTCGGTTTTATTATTTTAGAAATTGCTCTCCTCACAAATCAGCTGTTTCTTGTTTTTCACTGGCATATCTATTTTGTGTTGAGGACTAGTTAGAGTAAAATTCTTAAGTACTTTTAAATTAGATACTCTGAAACTTTCTAAAGTGGTATTGGAAATGGTGACTTGGGAGTCATTCTTGCTGTAAGGTATCTACTTTACTGAAGCATGTTTTTCAGGTGGTCTTTACACCTCTGACACACAGCGACCGAGACGCTGAATGGGACCACCCATCGGGTGCCCCGAGAGGTGGAGATTAGCCTGACCCTACAAATCTCATGGGTCCGCAGCATTGTTGTTTGTTAGAATGACTCTGGTTCTCTCTGCGGTTTTTGTCCATCTCTGATTGACAGCCTAAAGCACAAACGCGATACACAGTAATGTTTAATTCTCCCCGTTTGGCTTTTTGGGTGCATTGGATGCTTTTTTCCTCAACCAAGACTCATTGGAATACGCTTTTATGTAGCTTTTGGCATGTTTTTGCCACAGTTTCGAAGCAAAATGTCCAGTGTGTGGCACTAAAGTGGTAACTGGAAATGTTTTATTACGTAGGTGGTTGTATTTAAATATCTAGTGAGTGAATTTAAAAGGTTTTAATAAATATAAAGGTTAGTTTGAAGATAACTAAGCACCTACACTGAATCGGACACTGTAAGTGTAAAAAAAGAGCATTTTCTGAAGCAACCATGCAATTTGCTTCTAGAAGTCTTTGAGCTCTTCTATCTTGAGCAAGCGGCAACCTCCCTGTCTCTCTATTAAAACCAACATGGAAGTGAATTAAACTGCAATTCATTGAGTGGCCTCTTGAGGCTGTAACTCCCCCATGTTAAAAGACCCAACTTCACAGCAGAAGAAAAAAAACATGTTTACAGCCTGGTGGCGAATAGTTATTTTGGTCTATATTGCTAATTTTGCCCTTCATGATGACTGTGAGGGGTGTGATTTTTTTTTTTTTTTTTTTATTGTTATATTTTTTACAACTCATCCGTTTAAATTATATGAAGCCTTAAAGTTCTGCATAATTAAGGGCGTGGCCACTTGAGTGACAGGTGGATTACCGCTGCTTTCACTGCTAGTCGTTTGTCTGCTGTCTGTTTGCGTCACCCTCAGCTGTGTTTGTGCTTTTTTTGGGATAATTTCATTCAATTTAATACACGTATACCTTCGCCCATGCACGCCGTTGGATTCCGTCACTGTCGAGTATGGAGAGAACAACCAGCGCTGTATTTCCAGTTCGTATGCGCTAATGAATGTTTGACCATTTCAGTGCTTTCTCTCAGTCCATGCAATAGATGCACCCCCTTGAATGAGTGTGGATTTATGGTGCATTTACTTGACCTTCTGAAAGTAATATCTTTGGTTTAACCCATCTGAGAAACTGAGAGGGGGCCAAAATCAGATTTTAAAATGGACTGAATAAAGCTCTTTACGAACTTGACGTGCGATGCCATGCTGACTGACATGTATGTGCATGAATCACTGTCACATGCTCAAGCTCAGAGCAATATTGTAGTTACTGTGTGCATGATAATACATTTTTAACTAGCAGAATAAAAATGCATCACGATACACATAGTTGACTGCTTGTGTGTGATCTGTACTGTTATATACATGCTCTTAACTAATTGCCCCTTGTGGGATTAATAAAGTTGATAAAGTAAAGTAAATAGTCTCACTTTTAGTTACGTCTTTTAACTATTATAATATTTTGAAGGGCAAAAACATGAACTTCAACTATTGGCTTTACTTCTTCAATCAGCCGTCACTTTAGCCCGAGGCCAGTAACATATAGCATTATTTAGCACCTCAAGTCCAACCACGACCCGCCTCTTTGCCCATTTTATTTTATCCGGTAGTGACGAGAGGTGACGCCGCTGCCAAGATGGCGGTGGCCACTTTTGGCCTCAAAGACGCTCTTCAGAACCCTATGGGTGATGTCACTGATAGTACGTCCATATTTTTTTTTGTTTACAGTCTATGACCTTGACACGTATTTATTTCAGAGGACTTGTAGAGGACTGCTTTTCTAATGAGCCTAGATTGCTTTTATTTTAGCTCATGGACAGTCAGAAGCTGCGCTTGACACTACGACTGCATGCAAACTGTAATCTAGCGTCACTGGATGGGATGAAATCGATTGCGGCGTCTTCCTTTATATCAAATGGAGTTATTGTAAAAATGGAGGCAGCTGGGATTGTCCCATGAAAGCGATTAGGATGCTGTTCAAGCAAACATCATGTGCAACGCATTGCTCATGAAATTGGATTTACAGAACTGCAGGGAAATGTCTCAGATCATTCATCCAACTGATTGTTGTACGATTCTTTACATCTTTTAAGTGTTAAGTTAGCATAGTTTAATCTATTTCTATGCTTCTTCTCCAACCATTTTTGCATTAAACAAAGTGAATGGGGTTCCCTTGGTCTTTTATCATCTAATAAAACATATTTATTGGCCTTTCTGAAATAGATGCCATCTGTAGAAGTGATCCAAAAGTGCATGAGAATCCAGGGTTGGTGGGTTGTGTAGATTTGCTGTACAAGTGGCTGTCGAGAGCTTAAATTATGCTGAGATAAAAAAGAATCCCTCTTTTCCTGCAACCGTTTTTCTGCATACCACAAACTTCATAACAGTCTGTGCTGTGGGAGTCCTGTGGGTCCTGTAACTTCCTTCCCCTCTGATGGTAGAATGAATCCCTTATGTTTGTATCACCTAGCGCCCATAGCTTTCTAGACTTGTGTCCTCTAACCCAAACCATCCCACAATTCAATGCTTGAGTTTCAGTGAACAAATGTGGATGGCTGATACATTTACCGATGATTATTGAATGAGGTTGGGACTTCAATTTAGGAATCGTACAAGACCATCAAACTTGATAGCAACTAGTTCTTAATTGTTAAAAAATACTCATAACTTAACGATTCTGACTGAATCACACTAACAGATTGGTTTGGTTCAGGAACAAATGACTCGGTATGAGCCAGTTCTTTTAAAGAATCGTTTTCTAAAACTCATGACTTGCAAGTTTGAATCATCAATTCACAAACAAATGACATTATGAACCAATTCCTTTAGTGAATCGAAAAGATGTTTGAAAACAAGTTAGAAAATTAGTCCGTCTAATCCCAGCTGCCTACATTTTCAGAGATAGTGATGTCCAGACTCGAAAATGAAGTAGGTTTCGATTTATTTACGTTCATGACTATCATTTCTGAATAGTTGTCCATATGACAATGTGTAAAGATATACATTTGCAACTTTTGATCGACTTACACAAAAACTGAAGGGCACTTACTGTAAAGGAGTAGTTCACTTTAACAAAAAAAAAACTTTTGTTGATGGTTTACTCACCCCATGGCATCCAAGATGTCCATGTCTTTCTTTCTTCAGTCGATAAAAAATAAGGTTTTTTATGAAAACATTCCTGGATTTTTCTCCATATAATGGACTTTACTGGGACTCAAACAGTTCGAGGTCCAAATGAGAGTTTCAGTGCAGCTTCAAAGGGCTTTAAACGACACCAGATAATGAATAAGGGTCTTATCAAGCGAAACGATTTCAAAAATAAATAAAAAAGCTTAAGTTTTATAAGCACACATGCTCGCCTTGCTCAGCTCTGAGCAAACGAACAACATTTTTTACGAGTCATTTAGTTCTTTCAACGAACAAAAAAACATAGATATGTATATAAAGGCTAGATGTGTCGTCCGCGCTGCTGGCCAATGGAGGTCGACGTCTGCACCTGGCGGCCATCTTGTCACAGGCAGCTCGCGCACTCGTAACATTGTGTTAATGGTACATGTACTATTTAAATAACCATAACTTGCTCAATTTTCTTCGATTTTCAAACGGTTTGGTTTGTTATAAACGTCAGAGATGTAGCTATGACACAGCATACTTATGAATAATAAGTGTATGAATAAATAATCATCCAGATAATTATAGCCTCGTTAATAAGGTTTGTAAGAAACCAAACCGTTTGTAAATCCGTCAAGATTTCAACGAGATAAGAGTATCTGTGTTCGTGTCTGACCATCTCATCTTACATCAGCTTATCTGTGAAAAGATGGCCGCCGGTGATGACGATGGAAACTCCGCGCGGTAACACATCTAGCCTTTATATACATATCTATGCAAAAAACAACAAAATGATTTGAAAAAAGATTTGTTCGTTTTGATGAACGAGTTCAAACAGGACGAAATGACACGAAAAAAGATTTGTTCGTTTTGATGAACGAGTTCGAACAGGAGAGTCACGAACACGCATCACAGAACAGAGCAAGGCAAGCATTTGCGCTTATAAAACTTTAACTTTTATATATTTTGAAAGGGTCGATCGTTTTGCTAGATAAGACCGTTATTCATCGTCTGGAATCGTCAAAGCCCTTTGAAGCTGCACTCAGACTCTCATTTGGACCTTGAACCGTTTGGTACCCAATGAAGTCCATTAAATGGAGAAAAATCCTGGAATTTCATCAAAAACCTTAATTTCTTTTCGACTTGAAGAAAGAAATATGTGGACATCTTGGATGACATGGGGGTGAGTAAATTATCAGCAAAAGGTTTTTTAAAAGTGAACTACTCCTTTAATCCTTTCATGGCAAGCTGTAACAATCGTGTATAGTAGCTACTTTTTCTGGCAGATGAATGAGATGAGCAAGGCTTTTTTGGCTTTTCAAACAGCTCGACGGAGAATGGCCACAGTCCAACTAACTGATAATGCAATTAACGGTCCACTCCATCTGTCCTCTCATTAAGCACGTCTGGTCAGATTCTGCAGTCGGAGACTCACGCCTCTTCTAATCTGTCCTGTGTGCAGGCTGTTGCAGATGATGATCATTGTGATGTGAGCATGAATAGCAAGAGGCGCACAGACAACCTGTTGTGTTTAAAAGTCCCTGCTCTGACTGAAAATGAAGCTAGGCATTGTTAAATGAGCCTGTAGTTGTTTCAATAAATGTGTGGGCAGGGGAAATGACTCATTGTTCGACAGAATACATCATTCAACCCCTTTTATGAAATGAATCTGCTTAATGGGATTTCCATTTTGAGTTTCAGCTTCACTGTCCAGTGCAAACCAACTGTATCCAATCAGATCTTCCTATTTAAACTAATATGTAGCTATAGATCAGGGAGGGATGAGTGTGATGATGCCCAGATGAAGCTTGTTAACCGGAAGTCTGAAAGAAACTTAATAGTTTAAACATGTTTAAACAGCGTACTTCCTATATTAGCTTTTTGTTTGGAACTGTTTGTCATGGCAACGATAAAGCTAGTGGTAATCTATCAAATATTTCTTAAAGGGATAGTTAAACAAAAAATAACATTTCTGTCATTGACTCACCCTAATGCCGTCTGGAACACAAAAGAAGATATTTTCCATACAATGAAAGCCAATGAGGGCCAAAATACCATTAGACTAATTGTAGGGACAACAAACAAATAAATAAATAAACAGACACATCATCTTTTGTGTTCAACAGAAGAAAGTATGTTTGGAACGAAATCACATTCCCATCATTGCTTGGCAGGACCCCTGTCCCACTCCTACACTTCAAAAGAGGTCACACTTTTGTTGGAGATACACGGACACATGCGCTTTAGTGTTTCGACTTGCCCGAAGGAGTTTTTTTCTTAATAAACCTTTCATGTGACCATGACACTTACTGTAGATTTAGCAAATAGATGCAGTCAGGCTGAAACAAGCTACGGGTGTTTGCCATTGAAAACCATGGGGGTTGGTACAGTGAGTTTTCCAAATAGTTGTGTTTCTTAGCAGGACATTCTGTCCAAATCATAAATCTTAATTACTGAAAAATTGTTTAGGTTTTTAGACCAGTCTTGGTTTGAGCTGAGCGCAGCAGCTTGTCCGTTGCCAGACAATGTGCTTTTGCTTTGGACAGACTCGGAGGCAGCGGCATGTCTGGAAAAAGGAAAACATGGCACGCAGGAGAGCACGTGCGGCACACTTTGGGAATGTTTAGATATCTCCCCCGGTATTCCAAAAAGGAGAAGGAAGAAAAAAAAATCCAGCGGAAAAAGCAGGGGGCTTCCAAACACCAACAGACACACAAAAGAGTGCAGCAACACAATGGATGAGGAGCTTCTTATTTGGTATTATCCTGTGTGACCTCATTTGCTAGCGGTCCATAGAGAGCGCTGAACCCTTGCTCTCGGACCTTGTCAGGATTATTTGTTGATGGGCCGATGGCCAAACGGGAAAAGAGAAGTGATTTGGGGGTACGTTGCAGGATCCAATGGAATCTGGATATTAAAGCTTTGCCTGTACCAGAGTGCAAAAAAAAAAAAATTACAGCATATATCAGGAATTTTCCAACTAATGATGTGCGGATGTGGTAGCGCTGGGGAAAAGGAGTCTGACTGTGCTTTCTTTGTTCGCTCAGAGAGGGCCCCATACAGCATTCCTGTTAAGCTCTGCATACTTTGGCAACAGTTGTGGAGTTTTTTTTCTTCTTTACTGTATACAGTTTATGAATGCTGCTTACTTGAGCCTTCGTATATCTTCTCCAATCTCTAAACCTGGTTGTATTGTTGCCATTTTAAATGGATTTTTAGGGGAAAACCCTCTGGCTTTACAATAATAGTGTTTACAGCTCGTTTGACTGGGAGGGTAAGAATGGCTCAAGACAAAACATGGCTGGAGGTGAGGTGGTAGGCTTGTTCAGTACGACTGCAATGTGCAAGGACAGCGAACTCAAAAATAGCCTGTTTTCGGTCCACCCGTGAGGGTATAATTAAAATATTTTATTACTGAAAACTTTCTGCACCTAAATACTGCTCATCTTAGCTATTTTGGCATCATAAGTAACAAATTATGATGAAAAGCATGCAAAAATGCACCTGTTCATGGGCATGGCCAATACATGATATTTAAAGAACACTTGTGCACAGGAATGGGTCACTGATTAGTGAATTCAGCTAGTTTATCTGGCTTTTTATAATATAATATAATATATAATATAATATAATATAATATAATATAATATAATATAATATAATATAATATAATATAATATAATATAATGTAATATAATATAATATGCATTGTGACATGGTGCATTTTCCTGCTGGAAGTAGCCATCAGAGGATGGGTACATGGTGGACATAAAGGGATGGACATGGTCATAAACAATGCTCAGGTAGGCCGTGGCATGTAAACGATGCCCAATTGGCACTAAGGGGCCTAAAGTGTGCCAAGAAGACATCCCCCACACCATTACACCACCACCACCAGCCTGCACAGTGGTAACAAGGCATGATGGATCCATGTTCTCATTCTGTTTACGCCAAAGACTCTACCATCTGAATTTCTCAGACAGAAATCGAGACTCATCAGACCTGCCAATTTTCCTATTGTGTCCAATTTTGTTGAGCTCTTGCAAATTGTAGCCTCTTTTTCCTATTTGTAGTGGAGATGAGTGGTACCCGGTGGGGTCTTCTGCTGTTGTAGCCCATCCGCCTCAAGGTTGTGCGTGTTGTGGCTTCACAAATGCTTGGCTGCATACCTTGGTTGTAACGAGTGGTTATTTCAGTCAAAGTTGCTCTTCTATCAGCTTGAATCAGTCAGCCCATTCTCCTCTGACCTCTTGCATCAACAAGGCATTTTTCGCCCACAGGACTGCCGCATACTGGATGTTTTTCCCTTTTCAAATGTTGGTTTGCACATGGCTAATGTTCAGAGGACTTTCAGATGCTAGCTAATGATATCACTCACTTATCTATTACCAACTGAATAATGGGCCATCACTGAGGCTCATTTTTAGCGAGCGGCATTGTGCTCTGCCAAGTTAGCGGACTTGCCCCTTTAAAAGTGTCCGGGGCGGCCTGAAAGAATGCGGATGAACGTCTTGTGTTGAAGGGGCCTTTCATCCTTCGCTCTCCTTTGAGAGAGACAATGTAAACAGAGGCTCCTTGCCAACTCCATCAGCCAGGCTTATTCTGAATCACATTGTGTCTCTATTGTTTTAAATCTATTGGGGTGAATCAAAAGGAGGGGTTTGGGTAAAAGGGGCTAGAGTGCATTAGCTGGAGTGGGGTATACGGAGAAGTGCAGGGTGGCCCAGTGCAAGAGTTGAGCCGTTGTGGATATGCTTGGTCAGTGGCGCTGAGAAGAGTTTCTTGGTTTCCCTCGTGCTGAGAGGGCCCGCACTGTCTCACTAGATAGGAATGCACAGAATGCTGTCTTTTAATCTGGAGTCAGCCAGAGCCATTTTATCTGACCCTTTTATTCAGCGGCCAGTTTCAGAAGAAACCTCTGTAGGCTACCCTGTCACACACCCTCTAGCTTGGTTCAAAACTTACAGAGGAGGAGGAGAGAGAGACTTTAAATGCTGGCTTGTATTCATTCTCAATCCAAAGGGTACGGACTGGAATTTTTTCTCTGAAAGGACATTCTTTCAAAGGCAACTGCTTAATGCAATCAAATACAAAGCAAAGCATGTCCAAAGATGAAATATTTTCAAAATGTTAATCCATTAATGCTCACACATGATGTCGACTATTCAACTAATCGCCCACCAACCAATTAATAAGATTGAATTGTGTATCTACAGTAGATGTTATGTAGTATGATGTAGTAATTGAAGCCATGGTGAGCATAAGATACATCTTTCCAAAACATTTATTTAATCAAAAGTAACCACAAAAAAATAGTAATCCTATGAAATATTGTTGCAATTTTAAAACAACTGTTTTCTCATTTTAATATGCTAATTTGGTGCTCAAAAAAGATTTCTTATCAATGTTGAAAACAGTTGCGCTGCTTCATATTTTTGTGGAAACTGATGAATTCGATGAATGTACTGATGAATTCGATTTGTAACATTATATGTAGCTTTCCTGTGGCTCAAACAGTAGAGCATTGGTGCTTGTAACGCCAAGGTCATGGGTTCGTTTCCCAGGGGAAAGCAAGAACTGATAAGAATGTAAATGTGTACCCTGTAAGTCGCTTTGGATAAATGCATTTTTACAAAGTTTTGAAGCTCAAAGTGCACAAATAATAAAGTTATTGTCTCCTAAAAGAATGAATCAAGTCTGTGAAACGAGTCATCTGCAAGTCCAGTCTCACTTCCTGTTACATACTTGTGAAACAATGTAACAAATTTCCTTAATGCCAGCCTATGGTCTTCATCGGCTGCCTGCGAAAGATGTCTACTTTAACCCTCAAACAATGTAGTTGAAGCTTGAGGCATGGAAGAGTTTGGTTTGTGTTTTTAGACATGGCAAAGAGACAATGTTTTCAGCGCTATGAATCCACTTTGAATGCTGTTTAAAAGATGAGGGCTCGAATTGATTCAGTTTATCCGAGAATTTCGTTACTTTTCGTATCACTGTGTATCAAGTGCTAAGGAAGCCTTCAGAGCTGAAAATTAGATATGGTAATGACCACTGTAAGCTCTCAACCAATCACAACAGACTGGGCCATCTGACCAATCACAGAGTAGTCTCTCAGAAAGGAGGTGTTTAGACAGACTGAATCTTCAAACAAACCGTTATGTACAAAAGGTAATGTACACTCACCTAAAGGATTATTAGAAACACCATACCAATACTGTGTTTGACCCCATTTCACCTTCAGAACTGCCTTAATTCTAAGTGGCATTGATTCAACAAGGTGCTGGAAGCATTCTTTAGAAATGTTGGCCCATATTGATAGGATAACATCTTGCAGTTGATGGAGATTTGTGGGATGCACATCCAGGACACGACGTTCCCGTTCCACCACATCCCAAAGATGCTCTATTGGGTTGAGATCTGGTGACTGTGGGGGCCATTTTATTACAGTGAACTCATTGTCATGTTCAAGAAACCAATTTGAAATGATTCAAGCTTTGTGACATGGTGCATTAACCTGCTGGAAG
The DNA here is from genome assembly GCA_030378365.1 of Hybognathus amarus. Taxonomy (NCBI): domain Eukaryota; kingdom Metazoa; phylum Chordata; class Actinopteri; order Cypriniformes; family Leuciscidae; genus Hybognathus; species Hybognathus amarus. Next base: position 82,921 of record JAQIUQ010007799.1, read on the forward strand.
TAGCCATCAGTGGATGGGTGCATGGTGGCCATAAAGGTATGGACATGGTCAGAAACAATGCTCAGGAAGGCTGTGGCATTTAAACTATGCCCAGTTGGCACTAAGGGGCCTAAAGTGTGCCAATAAAACATCCCCCACACCATTATACCACTACCACCAGCCTGCACAGTGGTAACAAGGCACGATGGATCCATGTTCTCATTCTGTTTACGCCAAAGACTCTACCATCTGAATGTATCAACAGAAATCGAACTCATCAGACCAGGCAACATTTTTACAGTCTTCAACTGTCCAATTTTGGTGAGACTCTTGCAAATTGTTGCATCTTTTCCTATTTGTTGTCGAGGTGAGTGGTACACGGTGGGGTCTTCTGCTGTTGTAGCCTGGATGTCTTTCCCTTTTCACACCATTCTCTGTAAACCCTAGAAATGGTTGTGTGTGAAAATCCCAGTAACTGAGTAGATTGTGAAATACTCAGACCAGCCCGTCTGGCACCAACAACCATGCCACGCTCAAAATTGCTTAAATCACCTTTCTTTCCCATTCTAACATTTCAGTTTGGAGTTCAATATATTGTCTTGACCAGTACCACACCCCTAAATGCATTGAAGCAACTGCCATGTGTTTTGTTGATTAGATAATTGCATTAATGAGAAATTGAACAGGTGATCCTAATAATCCCTAAAGTGTATATTATGAGAAATTGAAGTATTTTTTGATCTTGGGTTTATGTTAACGTATAAGAGCCCTCTAAAACAACATTAGGATCCTTTGAAAAAGCATAATAGGGGCACAACTGTGGCATGTGCCGTTTGACAGAGGAACTCTGTGGGTAAATGTCACAGAGACTGTTGCCATCTTCGAGATGTCACCAAGAGAAACATCGAAGAAAACCGCAGCTCTTGCATGCATTCTGACATTTTCAGAGTGCATTGAGTTTTATTATGCCTCTTGCTACGATAATTCATCTGTAGTGCTGTCAGTTGGTTCATCTTGTACTTTTGAGGGTTTAGTGTTTAATCACTCTAGTGTATCTTACCCTTTGCTAAGTAAGCTGCCGCCTGCTAGCGAGATGCTGTGTGAGCCAACAAGTGCGTGTGAGTGTTTTGTGGTCTGGCCTTTTATTAACACTATCATACAAACGGATATACTTCAGCTCGAATCGGTTAGAAGCGGTATGTGGTTCTTCCTAGAAGTCAAGCAGCGCTGTCTCTTTTTTTTTCTACTTTTGTAGTGTAGGCCCTACATTTAGATAAGACAACAGTTTAGGGTTTGTTTCATTGCAGTTAACAAACTCAAAATGTTTTGATTGAAGATGATAGTCAGGTTTGGGATGCAGACTTGTTTTCTGAAATGGTCGTTCACGTTTCGACTCAATCAAAACCGGCTTTTAGCATTCTTTTGAGTTTAATATTGAAGGAGGCGTTTAGATGCTAAGTCAAGTCAGATGATTTAAAGGATCAAGTCAAGTCCTAGTGATTTAAAGGATCCTAGATGCACCAACATAAACTTTACTGTCCTTATCATAGTATTTTTAATTTCAATTCAATAAACAAATTTGAGTCCAAGTCTGCTAGCAAAATGCTGTGGAAAGAGTTCCCGAGGAATCTAATTTAGACTGTTATGTGCTTTTGCTGTGGTCACATGGCAACAAAGAGGCCAAAATGTTTCATCCTTTTTATTTCACCTTCAACTTCCTCCCCATTTCCACTAAACCAGGAAGACCCAAATGAGAAAGCGTCAACACAGCACATGTGGTCTTCTCACTAAATATAGTCTGTTATACATATGAAAAACGTGAACTAATTTCACACCGCGAACATTGTAACACGAATGAGTCATTTGCTGTTATAATTAGAATGATTTACAGACTGAATGAGAATGATTTGCATTCAGTGTGAATGAATTAGAAATTGTTTCAGTTGTTGGGCATTTTTCTCATTGCCTATAGCCCCTAAGATATTATACTGAAATTGCATTTTAATTTAGGATTAGGCTTAAATGGATACTCCACTTTTTTTTGGAAATAGGCTCATTTTACAACCCAGAGTTAAGGCCATTGCACACCGAGTCCGAAATTCGCATCCGAAATTTCGCAGGTTAAAAAAAAATCAACCTCATGTTATGTCAATCACACTTGCACACCACCTCCGAAACTTTCGTCCGTCATAAAATTAATCGGATCGGGTTTGATTTTCTGCGTTTTTTGCATCCAGAGCCAGCATTTTGAGAGGTCTTTTGACAATTCAAAGAATTGAGGGGAGCTCGTCCTCAAATCATTGCACATTTGCGCCGTGCTTTCAGTTTCGGTTTTCAGTTCGATCAAGTGTTTATGTTCTCTTCTCTATATTGGATTATGAAATTAATAAACCTCCCCTTGCAATCAGATTGAAATTTAGGATAGAATAAGATGTGATTGAGCAGCCAATTCGATAACTAATGTATTATTTTGGCACAATATATAACAGCCTAGTTGTTTTGTCCGCCCAGCGCTTCAACCGGGCCACGCGCGGGGGTGTGTGTCCATACCTTAGACATACTGCCAGATCTCCGTTCAGAATCGATTGGTCCACGGAAATTGGTGGTCTTGTTTTTAATATGTGGCTCCAGAATCGCTAGCAAAGCGTCAAACTGTCCCACTGACATTCAGAAGTAAATTTTGAATCGCTAGGGATAAATTCGCAACTCCTTGATAAGGGGTGAAACTCTCCTTCCTCTCGGCCGCGCAATTTCAGGATTAAATGGACGTAATATTTCTCTTTCTTCTCTTTTCAATAAGAGAGAGGCAACAAAATCATCCTCACTGCTTGACAAATCCATTTGGTATTTTTGCGTTTTTTTCCCACAAAGGTTTAATAAATACGACATCGGACTCGGTGTGCTAGGTTTTTATGCATGACGAATTTTTAGGCTGACAAACACGAAAAAATCGACATCCGAAAATTTCGTACTCTGTCTGCAATGGCCTTAAAGCTGTTGAGTTTTACCGTTTTTGAATCCATTCAGCCGATCTCCAGTTCTGGCCGTACCACTTTTAGCATAGCTTAGCATACATCATTGAAGTGCACAAGACCATTAGCATTTCTCAAAAAAAAAAAAAAAGAAGACCAAAGTGTTTCGATATTTTTCCTATTTAAAACTTGACTCTTCTGTAGTTACATCATGCATTAAAACCGACGGAAAATGTAAAGTTGCGGTTTTCTAGGCAGATATAACTAGGAACTATACTCTCATTCCTCCATAATAATCAGGAAACTTCACTGCCGTACCATGAGTGCAGCAGGCGCAATGTTATGACGCAGCGCCTAAAAAATATTGCCCATCTTCAAAGGTGACCAGAGGCGGTTATTATTATCCTTTGCTATTTAGAGGCCTATTTCAAAGAAACAGTTTGAGGCTCCTATACACTGAGTCGCATTGCATATGTCTATTTTCTCAGCTTACTTTATCTCTGTTAGGTCTATATTTTACAACGTTATCTCATATTTTACTCTTACCATCATAACACAGACCATAAAATTCACTTTATTTTTTACATAAGACTGGGTGCTGTCATTATATAACTTGAATGTGTGAGGCTTCTGTTGTTATCCATTTCCAGTTATTTTAGCTGTGCTAAAACAGTCTGTTACGCTGCTTGACATTGCCAACTAGTATTTGTTATGATATTTAATTTATTAGCACAATCATGAACAAACTGGATTGTAGCGAAACTAGTTTACCATTTACTTCTCTTTGTTATTCATATTGTTTTTTACCTATTGCAGCTAATGCATCGGAAGTCTTGCAAATTCACCGAAACAAGCTTACTTCTGCATTGGCTAAAAAAACATGATGAACCATGAGTTTATTTTAAGTGACCTGTCCATAAAAGACGGACAATACTCATATAGGGACAATGCACAAGGTCACACTCACAGAAACAAAAACATCACAAAATTAATAATAATAAAAAAGTAATCTTTTGGGAATGTCCTTTTACAATTTTTAATTTAAATTTAAATGTTTACTTTTAAATTCAATAAATCTGACCGTGTTTTACAGTAAAATTACGTTCACTGCCCAGCCAAAAAAGTCAATTTGGATTTAAATAAAGAAATACTTTGACTCTTTTATTGTCAATACAAGGTCTTGACCAAAAAATTTATGCACATGGAAATAACATACCCACAACACGTATACATTTCTGGCCAAGATCTTATATTGACAATTGCAAGAGTCCAGCACTCTGTAAAGTCTCCTCCAGCACATCCCAAACACTTTCAATTAATATAAGGTCTGAGGTAAAAATTATTCTTCTGCAAATGGAAAGGTGACTTAGCTGACCAGGTTTTTACTGTATCATTTTTTCCTGTAAAAGATTCAAACATTTTTCCAGTGCAGCAGCAGATGCATCTGATTAATTAAACCAAACTGGTCCTTGATGCACCTTATATTTATATCACAAGTGCATGTCAGTTTCTGTGTGTTGACGGCCCTCTGTTTTTCTTTTTCCTTCAACTCCTCTGGTGTCTCCTTAGAGCGCTGCGCGTTTTAGGATACGAGTCACTGATATACGCTCCAGGCTTTGCTTACAAACA
>JAQIUQ010007799.1:92500-277500 GCA_030378365.1 Hybognathus amarus
CTTTGCAGGAACGGTAGATAAACATTAGCTGACTCACTGCTTAATACAATAATCCCATAGTTCAGATAGGAACGTTACGTTTAGTTTCAGGCAGGTAACTATCTGTTTAAATTGTGACGTTGCATTTGTTAATTACTAAAGAAACCTTAAAACATCAGTTATATCCATTCACGTGTTTGGTTTCCTCTCTCTAAAGCCATGTGCCATAAAAAGGCCACTGTGCTGGGCTCCTGGCATGCCTCCATTAGTGCCTGGAGGTGGGAGGGGAAGGGGGGCTTTCTTTGCTGTTACCAGCACACCTTTCTCCTCCTGCAGGTGATTAAGAGTGCTTTTTAAAAGGCCACCTGTTGCAGATTAAAGGGCACCTGGGACCAGGTTTCTCCTCTGATGTCTGAGAAGTGCACCGCGCTGTACACGCCAACCCCAGTAATGGATGTTTTCGACTCACCTGAGAGTTATAAAGATGTGGTGTGCCTCGGCCAGCAACATATTGTATGGCTTTGTTTAAGGTGGAACTTTAACTGTTGAGGGGACAGCGTTCTCCTGGAGAGGATCGTGTAACATGGGCCTTAAAGTTTGCTTTGCTTAAGTTGTTTTATAAAAGATCTTTACTTGTTACAGTACTTGATGTAGTGATCAGTCAGTGTTTCTGAAAATGCTTTTGAGATTCTGCTTTTCCAAGGGTTGAACATATTGCATGAAGAGTCGACGTGAGCGTCAGCTTTCAGATCCTTGTTTACGCTCTCACAACCTGAAGCTGCTTTCACAAAAAGAGTGAAAGATCTCATGTCATTTATTGTTATTTACAAGTATATGAATTTTCAATTGCACACACCTCCCTAAATGTTTAGTAGTTTTAAGGAGGATGTGGAATTGCACTACACTAAAAGCTAGGGCTGTCAATCTTCTCAATAATACTATTCAAATTCCATTCCATATTTTATGTAATATTCGAACAATATTCAACCTGACGCAGAAGCAAAAAAGGGCCATGACACCGTAGTAGTGACAACGTAGCTACACCGTGGAGTCTGACGCAGAAGCATAATGAGGCCTTCAGGCTATAATGCAAATCGATTTTTCAAATTTGCAGATTCATCTATGGTAGCTTGATATTATAATATTGACAACATGGCTATTTACCAACAAATATTGAATTGAATTAGCATATCCATTATGTAAAACAGTAGCCAATAGGCTAACGTTACTGTAAAGATGCCGGCTTGCAAACGTGAGCTATGTCATCTTTTGACGTTTGAAAAAAATAAAGCCCATGACACTATATTCATAAGACATGCTGAAATATATGCCAATGTACCTGGGATGAAGACATTCAGCACACAACACTGGAGTCTGCCCAAGATGTGAGAACTCTGCAGAGTTTCGGGGTATCGCTTGTCAACAAATGCACACGTGTATTCCCTAGTTTAACCAGGACGGATTTTACGAAGTAGTAGAAGGCAATACTGTTTCCCAACTGTAGGGGGACCCCAAGAGCAAAATTTCAAAAATAACATAATGCTGCTTTAATATTCTGCAATTATTATTGATCTGACTGCATTGACACCATTATATGAGATTTGAACTAAGCTGGATGATGACTAGGGTTGGGTATCGAGTATCGATTGGAACCGGGACTAACTCTTCCGCTTTCCCCGAAAATTGCTCAAAAGTTAAATTTCGATTCCTGAGTTTCGATATTCACAATCCGTCGACTCGGAAGAAGTAACCCGACGAACCAACGCAAGAAACGTCTACCGGAGGTGTTGGCATAACCCGCGAGTCGAACATGAGTAGCTTATGTCGGCGGTCCAAAGTGTGACTTCACTTTTCTAAAAAATAACGAAATCTCGGCAAGATGCTAAATTTGTGACAAAAGGAGTATTTGTGACAGAAGGAGTATTTCCTTCAGAAAGACCGTTGGTTAGCAAGGTTAGCTAAACTTTTTTGACCCTGCCTCTTAAAAGAATCGGAATCGAGAATCGTTAGGAACCAGAATCGAAACAAGGAATCGAAATCGGAATCAGTATCGTTCAAATTCAAAGGATACCCAACCTAATGATGACAAACCTGTTTTCTTCTAGATCTGCTGTACAGCCGAAACAAACTTTGCATTATTTTCCGGTTTTCACTGTTTTGAAACAATCTGTTTGGTAAAAAGCGCTATATAAATAAAGGTGACTTGCCTTTCCTGCATCGTGAACGCTCTTATTCGTAATTGACTTGCACGCACCTGTTCTGGCAGACCAGTTTCCACAGATTCAGATACACTGATGCATTCCAGAGGTGGCGCGGGTGGAATGTGGATCGAGACACTGGCACTTGAAGCGTGACTCAACTGCATGTACTGGCCTGGTGCGAGCGCCCTGTGCTGTGCCCACTCACTCAGGAAGCCTTTGCCCCGGCATAATGTCTGCCTTGTGCAAAAAGCCACTAATTCATTCAAACTACCAAGTAGCCCAGGGGAAGGCAGAATGTGCTCTAGACTAGAGAAATTCAGCCATACTTACTTGTTTTGGCATGACACTGCTTTAGGTGAGATCTGCCCCCCTTGACTGTTAGAAGATAGAACAGCTTTTGTCTGGTTTAACTGCTCGAGACCTGACTTTGCCTTTAAGGGTTTCAGCAGTTCATGTGGTATGTGAACAACACAATAAAGGCAATTTTCTTTTTTAACAAGCGTGTTCAAAGTGAAAAGTTACGCCAGCATCTGAAACTTCCGCCTCACCTGCGAAGAATGTTCAACCGTTTGGTAGCTAGCTAACGAACAATTTAAAAAAAATCGTTATACAATTAAAGCAATAGCACATCACTACTATACATTTTTCAGCTGATTAACGAATCCATCCTACCTTAAAGCTACACTGTGCACCTCTTTTAGTTTATTCTTAGCTAAAAACACTTTGAAAAATATGTGCTCATTAATGAATATTTACTTCATTCAAGTAATAAAGTATTCTTGTGAGTGTAAATTATGCCTTTGAAAAAACATCCTGGTAAGGGGTTCTAATGTCGGTCACTCGTATTGCCCCTCCATCTTGAAAGTACATTAGCCAAAGAAGGACATACCCATTAATTCAAGCTTCGCCTTTCGCGTTTACATTTGAGTTAACACTCATGGACGAGGTCGAACTGGAAGCCATGTTAATCTTGGACTACATTGGCCACTGTACGAGTTAAAACGAAATCGAAATTGAGAGGAACAGAAACTAATATTCACTGGATGGTCATATACCTTTTCACCACTATATGGGGGTAAAAATCACACATTGTAGCTTTAAAGTTCCTATGAAATCAAAGTTGAGTTTTTTTGGCTTTTAGTCAAGGGGGTAATCCATCAGCCGGAAGTTGAAGGTGCCTCCGGGGGCCGCCATTGTAGCTGGCTATCACCTGCTGTTAGCATCCCATTGACTCCCATTCATTTTGGCGTCACTTTGACCAATAACTTTAAAATACTTTTCTTATTTTTAAAAACTTACTCTCTTTTTTAGAATCAATCCGATACTAAATATTCTGATTATCATTATCATTATCGAATGATACCGATACCAGTGCAGTTTTTCTTTTAGATAAAGTAAATACTTTGTTATACTTACATACTTTGTGTTTGATATGTGCCCTCAATGCGCACTTTTGCAGAGCCCTCACTGATGCAAGCTCTTCAGCACACTTCTTTTCGACAGTCAAAGCGGGGATTAAGTTTTTGCACGTCATGCAGAATAACGCATAATAACGTGCAGAATAATCGCACTCGGCGAAGATAGATATGTAATAATTATATATATATATATATATATATATATATATATATATATATACACACACACACACACACACACACACACACACACACACACACACACACACATCATATACATACCCATGTATGTATATGTGTGTGTGTGTATATATATTATTATATATATATATATATATATAATACACACACACACACACACACACACACACACACATATATATATATATATATATATATATATACACACACATATATATATATATATATAGCTGCAAGCAGCGAGTGAAGGGCCCAACCGGCTGGGCCCGCAATCGCTGCTCGCAGCTATATTAAATAGTATTGTGACTGGAAAATCAGTCACTTTCCACACATCTACTATTTTCTAAATGGTGAATAGGACATAGTGCACTATATTTGTTCGCATCAGCCAGTGTAAATGTGCTTTGCAATGGGGCGAATGAAGTCTGGTTTCATGTTAGTGTGCCATGAATCACTGCAGTCTGCTCCGGTCGAGAGACACGACAGAACAGAGCAGATCATGTGCATTAGTCGGCGCTGACCAAAAAACGTACGGCATTTGAATTCTGCATTTTAATGCCATATGAAGGAGATTAGCAGGAAACTGCTGCTTTACTGAGCTCAATGGCTCTGGCCGAGCTGTGATATAAATTAAATGCTATTGGCTAATTTAAAAAGGGGAGGGGCTGTTTGATATTTCCTGCCCTGTGGAAATTCAACACATTGAATAATGATGCATGTTTTAAGGCACTTCAGTGGGCTTTTAAAGGGCATTTAAAATGCCAGATGATATATTGCTGTGCTCACTTACAATAAACAGGATATTATTGTCTGCTGGTGTGGACGCTAATTTAGTTATAGTTATCATTTTTGTTGTGAACTGGCCTGTTGTCACATTATTTCTGAAAAGTATGTCTGTTTCTCACTCATCTTCAAAGGAAGTCTTGAACGCTTTTGAACCTCATTCAAAAATGGAGGCGTAAGGAAACGTGCTCCGTTCTGGCCCTTTGTCTGATTACAGTTGCGATCAAGTTGAGCTTTGAGTGGCTGTGAGGGAAGAGACTTTGAGGTTTTGTGTTGCTGTAGAGCGACATCTGGTGGCGGCAGGGGAAATTGCAAGTGCAGTTTTTGCAGCTTTTTTCAAAGACTTGACTGTGAAAATGATTTATTACTAGTGAGCTAAATTTAGTTAATAATTCATATGTGTCTGTTTTTGTTCTTTCACAAGGTTCATCTTTGCTGTCTCACATAGAGATTTGTGGAGAGCAAAAGCAGACGGCAGGGATAAATAGCTTTTTTTTCTCTCTTTTACTCTGTGTGGTGTGTTTTGGAGACTGAGCCCTGTGCTTGTGGCTCCTGGAATTTGTGTGCATGCCAAGGGAAGCATGCCCGCCCACGGGTGTCCTAACTGGCCTGAAGCCACAGCCACCAGTAGCAGTCCGAGCGGGTGCACTTCAGCATTCAAAAAGTGCTCAGATCTTCTCAGCCTCGGGCTGGCCAGGAAACAACGCGTATATAGTAGACCAAGGTCTATTATGTTGCTTTAGGACCTTATTTGTTTATTAAGTGGAGCTTATAAGGATTTTCTTTCTCTTTGCTGTCTTTGCCTCTGGCAGACAGGCAGGAGACATTCATGATTATTGTAGAATTACAAGCGAGCATCTAAAAACACACAACCTTTGTTTGTTTCATGACTGTCACTGGCCTGCAGCCTTGCATTTAGTGTTTTTCTTGTGGATTTATTCATTTGTTTATTTTTTTCAATTTTGTTTTATTAATTCTTTTTGGTTTTATTTATTTAAGATTATTTAATTTTATTCATTTTAGTTTATTCATTTTGGTTTTATATATTCAAGATTATTATTTTTCTTTTTAATTAATTTCTTTTGAGTTGGTGTGTGTGTGTGTATATATATATATATATATATATATATATATATATATATATATATATGTATATATATATATATATATATATATATGTGTGTGTGTGTGTGTGTGTGTGTGTGTGTGTGTGTTTTGGTTGTATAAAATGGCCAAAACACACTATACATATATATTTACAAGGGATGGGCAATCGATTAATCGCGATTAATCGCATCCAAAAATAAAAGCTTGTGTTTACATAATATATGTTTGTGTAGTGTGTATAATTAATTTGTATAAATAAATACCCACACATGCATGTATATATTTAAGAAATATGTGCATGTATATATTTTATAAATATTTATTCACAATTAATATTATATATAAATATTTGATATATTAATAACACATTTTTCTTAAATATATACATGCATGTATAGGTATTTATATATACAAATTAATTATACACACTACACACACATATATTATGTGAACACATAAACTTTTGTTTTGGATGCAATTAATTGCGATTAATCGTTGCCCATCCCTAATATTTACATTTTATTGCATTTCTATATAGTTTTTTTTTCAGTATTAGTTATTTTAGTACATCACGTTAAATAAAAATGAGAAATGTTTTCTTGGCAACCATAGCTGAAATAAAAAAAAAAAGATTTTATTTTTTTAAATGTCATTTTATTGGAATTTGTATTTTATTTCATTTAACAAAACTCGTTTTTGTTAAACTCAACAAGTCTAATTTTTTGCTTATTTATTTCATTTTATTTGCTCATTTATTTATTTTCATTTTAGTCTATTTATTTCATTTATGAGTAAAAACTAAAGTGTCATTTACAAAATCAATCTTGCAATTAATTGCATTTTTTTTTTTTTCTCCAGCCCTCTTTTCCGTGGAAACTCTGATGTTGACCAGTTAGGCAAGATTTTTGAGTAAGTGCTATTTAATGATAATGAAATATATTGCTGGAAATAACTTGTGTTTAAGAGATTGTTTCGTTGGGTGATGTTTCAGTGTGGTGGGGGTCCCTTCTCCCGACGACTGGCCACAGGAGGTGGGTTTACCCCAGAGTGCCTTTTTCCCTCGCCCTCCCCAGCCCATAGAGGACCTGGTGCCTGACATGGATGAGCTGGGCAAATCACTTTTACTGGTAAGTAGATAATATCAATGCTGAGGATATCTTAAATATAGTCTTGATGATCATTTGAATGTCATTCTATGGACAGAGACCTTTTACAGTTTGATACATTTTTATCACATGATGTTTTATTGTTTATGAAATGTTATGTTGTGATAGTTAAATGAATGCATTTTCAGTAAAATTTATATTTTTTGGAATGCTATTATGCCTTCAAGAAAATATTGACTGTAAGTATAAATATATTATATTATATTATGAAACTACAGGGCATCTACTTATTACATCGTTTTAATAATCTCCAGTCACTTGCAATAAGGTATAATAAAAAAGACTAAAGTGCCTCTATTATGCGTTTTTGGTTGTTACCTTTTAAGTTATGTTTAAATATAAGTTGTATGTGAATGCATAGGGTCCTCCAGAGTTTTAAAGATCAACATGCACAAAGTGACTCTAAAAGAAAGAATTGATTCTGAACTGCCTGAAACTAGTTACTTCCTGCAGAAATGTGCATAATGCCAGTCTGGAACAAGGTCTACCGAGACCCTCAAACACTAGTTGCAGTTGAGACCTGGAAGCTGTTTGGTTTGTTGTCTGCGCTGCCAAAGCAAAACCTTTTTAATGCATTTCCAAAGGATGAGGACTGTTAATATATCATCTGCAATGTACAACAAATTAAAGAAAACGTAATCCTAACATCCAGCTTACGTTGTTCTTGCAATGGTGGTTCGGATTTTTCGTTTCATCATTATTATATTATTATTTATTATTGGACTCAAATTGATAAGGTAAAACCGAAACCATTGTTACTGTTCAGATCACTATGAATGAAGTGCTGAGGAAGCTTCAGGAGATGAAATTCAGATATAGAAATAGACGTTACGTTTCTGATGCACAGTGTAAGCAGTCGACCAATCACAACAGACTGAGCCGTCTGACCAATCAGAGCAGAGTTTAGAGAGACTAAATCTTCTAACAAACCATTTCAGAAACTGTGAGAACATAGCTGATGTTGCAATGTATTTTAAGAGAAAATGAAAGTGTTTTTTGACCTTGGATGCATGTAGACTTATTGTAGGAGCCCTCAAACAAAAAAGAGCCACTTTAACTTCTCATTGAAGAATTAATTTCATGAAAGTGTGATGTCATGAAAAACTTTTTATTTTATTTTAAAGGGTGATGAACTTAGAAATCAAAATTTCCTTGAGCTCATGAGGTCATAATATGAGGTCATCATATTATAAGAATATCCTGCAAGTTTCAGAACTGAAAACATCCTTGTTAGTCCAATAAAAGCTTTTATTGACACCAGGCTCAGCAAACGACTCGTTTTTCAAAGTGGGGAACTATGACATCAAAGAGGATAAAACACCACCCCCGCAGAAGATTATCAACGCCTGGACTCCAACATGGCCGGTTTAGCCCCGCCCATCGATTCGCACATTACACGCATAGCTAAATAACATAGGCCTACCTTGTGATGACAAACCGTATCGAGCTACCGAGCAATAAACATGCCGTTTACAAAATATTGTGCAGCGTCTGGTTGTGGAAGAAGACAGTTGCTGAATACGCGAGTGAGTTAAACTCATTATAATATGCAAAACTGTTATCCACTCACAGCAGTGGGCATTTACTTCCAAGTCTTCAGTGTGAGACCCATAAAAACCGAGCGTTTTTCAGCTAGACTCAAAACTAGGGTAGAAAATAGCCTGTTGCTTATTCATAATGATGTTTTTATTGTAAAAACCAAGCAAACGTCATACGTTTTTTTACAGTATAAAAAAATTTAAAAAGCCAGTTCATGACCCCTTTAAAATGAATTTAAAATGTGTTGACTAATTGTTTTCTCTACTCTTTTCCCCCTGCACAGCGTTTCCTGTCGTTTAACCCCTCCAGAAGGATATCAGCTTATGATGCACTGTCTCACCCATACTTCCAGAGTCTCAACAGCACCTGCAAGAGTCTGTACGCCCAGCCCTTCCCCAGCAAAAAGCCCTCCCTGGAGGAGAGAGCTGCTTGAAAGACCTGGTTTCCCATCCAGTCCCCCCTCACCCCATGAACTAAGTCTTCCATAGCATAATGTCACATGCTGCTTATATAAAGTCACCGCAACTATTGGTCAATCATATTTGTCTTTGCCCTCACTACTGCCAGCTAATACGGACCGACAACATGCTGCCTGGATTTATGTTTTTACAATATTGGAAGCTGCTCTTATCTCCCAACCGCCTTCCTCAAAGGAAGTCCGTCTGCTCAGAGGAAAACGTGCTTCTCCACTTCTGAAGCCGCATCACGACACTGCCAGGAATGGTCCGTCTGTTTGCATGAACGCAATGCACATTACATGTACCTGTCTTAACTGCATATCACTGCCGGGAACCAGCAAGGTCTCACACGGGACTGTGTCAGTCTCACTCGGATCGAGCAAACGTAGAACCGCAACTACTGCAAATTCGGGCCTGTTGAACAGAACCTCCTATTGCTAATTCACAATTGTTTTTGAGCTCACTGTATTGAAGTCCTCTCGGTCACAGGCCTGGAGGATTTTTGTATTGTTTTCTGCCATGTTGTTCCACTGCAGTTCAAGCAGACGAGTGTGGACACGTCTTTTCGATGACTTCCATAACCACGGACACGGAGAATCATTTAGTGCTATTTAATAAGGCATTTTGTTGCAAGCGTCGCATTCTGGTGTTCATCCAGGACGGAGCTTAGAAGCACTATTTGACAACACATTTCTTTTGACATTTATAATGTAATTCTACTTGTATTTGTTTTTTTCTTCAATATAAATTCCACATCCTGTTCACTTATTTTATTATTGTCAGTGTTGATTGTTGACTCTTTTTTTTGGCATGTTATGTCTTAATTTTAGTGAACTTGAAGGTGTAGGTTGTTGTAGAAGACTCGTTGATGTATACCAAACAGTCTTGCACTGTCGTCAGGGATTTAGCGCCGAGACTTAGTCGCAAGGATGACCTCGTGCCGGGTTGCATGTTGAATTTAGAGTTGGTTTAGAGCAGAAATAAGCCGAGATGGGTAACAGAGAAACATGTTAGCGCATAGTTAAGAAAGTTTAGTTAAAGTAGCTATAGAGTTGGTGAGTGTTATGTTCGAGGTCAGGTTGCGAGATTTGTTCAAGGCTTGGAGAGTGATGTATTATCCCGTAATTGGTCGATTAAAGGGACACTTCACCCATTTGCATTAAGCTTTGTATCTTTAGAAACCCAGTCATGTTTTGGTTTATTCCTTATTTTCCCTGAGATGGGAGAAATAAGGATTTAAGGGTTTTACTTCCTGCTTATTATGACGTAAAAATCGTCATTTTGCGTCACAGTAGGCAGGAAGTCATATTTCATTCAAATGTTTAGAGACTACAAACATTAGCTCATTATTCAAGGATGTGGGACCCACTCACCCTACAGGCCTATTACAGATCAGTGGGTGGGACTGAATCAATATCTGCCATCTTGTTTTTGGAAGCTAAGCTAACAAGCGCTGTGGAGATGGGAAGTATGATAATGATGGAAGAAACTAAGCATGATATGGAAGAAGAGGATTTTGAAATTCTGCTGCTCGAATCCCAATGTTAATGGCTATCTTTACAAGCCGCAATATAGTGAAGAGCAGCTGAGGCTGATGGAGGAACCGTAGGCGGCTGCCTGTCACTGTCGAAGAGCCCGGACTGACTCGAGCTGAGGCGGACTGTTGTACATGTGCTCTCGCTGTGAACTATGGACATAGATGGAGTCCGTCTGCTGCTCAGAATTTCAACAATGGCAATTTCTCCTGAACGAAATCTCGGAATCAGACGAGCACACGGACGTTTGTGTTGTGATCTGAACCATCCTAGTTTTGCCTGACTGAACATCCAGGTATCTTGCAGTAATTCACTATATAGAAATAAATACAAACGAGGATTAATTCATTAATGAGTTTGCCAAGTTACGTTAACGGATTCGTTGTTGTGGGAAGAAGGAGGCGGGAACCTTCTCCTTCCCACAAAATGAACAAATACAAAACAAAAGTAAAAGCCACTCAGCCCCTCATTGACGACTGCTGTCCACACACAACAGAAACATAAAACCAGGCCTGTTCCTCTCTCGTTCTGCCGTAGTCGCACTCCTCATTTATGCTTCCGTCTCCTCTGTGAGAGATGCGAGACTCGCCACAGCCAACTAACTAGAAATTTTGTGTGAAATGAATTTCAAACTCTGGTGACAGCTGAACGTTAGGCGTGTAGACGGAAGAGTGATTTCTCAGTTTGCACTGTTCCGGATAAGTGGGTGTGGCTTGCGGAGATGTGCAATGTGGTGCATTGTGGGAGTTGTTGTCTTACATGCAAATGCGCCCTTCGGTTATCTTTTCTCGGTCAAGAGGGCACCAAAATCAAAAATTCTTTTACATTTCGAACTACATGTATGATCAACTTTCAATCAAGCTAATGTTGAAATGGGTGAAATGCTCCTTTAAGTCCTGGTCCTTTTTTTATACATGCTATACTACATCCTTCCATTTCCCAT
Source organism: Hybognathus amarus (assembly GCA_030378365.1). Classification (NCBI taxonomy): domain Eukaryota; kingdom Metazoa; phylum Chordata; class Actinopteri; order Cypriniformes; family Leuciscidae; genus Hybognathus; species Hybognathus amarus. The sequence goes on from JAQIUQ010007799.1 coordinate 103,831, forward strand.
TTCACGTAATTGTCTGGATAGATCATCGTAAAACTGCACCAAGCCGCAATAGATGGGTCGCTGTAGCCCGTTCAGTGCCTTTGTGTTTAGTACGTGACTGAAGATAAGTAGAGGAAAGGAAGGACGCTGCTTCAGATTTGAGCATTTAGTCTGGGGAATCCAGGTGAAGCTGTTTGAGGAGGTATGAGGAGCTATAGGCAGGCACTGTAGTACTACAAAACAAAACACAGTTAAAGGGATAGTTCACCCCACACTTCATTTACTCACTCTCATGTTGTTCCAAACCTGCATGACTTTCTTGTGGAAGATATTCTGAAGAATGTTGGCACCCAAACAGGTTTCCTTTGACTTCCAATATATGGACAAAAACAAAGGCATTTCTCCAAATATTGTTTTGTGTTTTTGTGAGGAAATAATGCCAGACTGCTCATTTTCGGGTGAAGTATCCCTTTAAGCACTGATGCTTGATTCATTCTCTCAGGATCGGGTATACTCATTCTGTCACATTCCATGCTCAGGTCTATTTATAACTAGTTTTAGATTCAACCAGGGTTCATGTTTTAGCTTAACCATTAATCTCACAGTATCACTTATCGATTATGGTCTCAAAGCTATCTGGATTACAATAGTGTTGGGTTATTTATATCATTCATTTTTGGAACGGATAATAAAACCTAAAGGTGGTCATTTCAGCATTTATTTTTTATTTATATAATATTATTATTAATATTATATTGTATGTATTAGATCACTGTTGTGAGGCAACTTATGTACTGTTAACATTTTCAAATATTCGTGGACTCGAACTAAAAAAACGATTTCAATTGATCATTGGTGTAAAACACCAGCGCTTTGAACATGTCCACCGGACTGATGTTTGGCTGGCACAGCTTTCCCCTCCTCTCCTCCAGAGTAAGTCTGTGCACTCAAAAAAAATGTTGGGTTGTTTAACCCAATTTGGGTCAAATATGGACAATCTCTAATGGTGGGTTAAAAATGTCATTTAAACATTTAACCCAATAGGCGAGTTTGTCCATATTTGACTCAAAGAGCTTTTTTTTTAGAGTGTGGTTGAATTCGGGGTTTTCAGAGGGCATTGGATATCAAACAATGTAACTGTATGCCTTAATGTTTGTGGGTCTTGAATAGAACTAATGTGCTTTTAGCTTGGTTAATCTTCATAGTGTTTTAACATTATAAATGTATTAAACGTTAGGCTTTTGAATGTACGACCCTTTCTTGTTAGCGATGAAATTTGAACTTTAGCGTGATGTCATACTGAAAAAAATAGCACCTTTGATATTTACCCATCTCTGTGCTTTTCCCCATGAAATGTTTTTTTTTTTTGTGAATCCGTTTAACTTTGTTTTAAAGAAAATGTCTTGTTGTTTGAAATGAGTTAGTCATTTGGTTTATGTAATCGGATATCATTTTAAGCAAATTCCTTTTAAAATTGCTGGACATTGGTACATAGTGTTTTGCTCCCTATACATTTTGTTCTTATTTATTAACATTTCGTCTTTTTTTAGTTGACCGCAGTGCTTCTTAAGAAGGCATTCTGTCAATTGTAATACTCACAATTGTATCTGATTGGACGGTGATGTACTAATGGTGCTACACCTTGTCACTGCAGACTTTTATTTTATTTTTTATTTTATTTTGGTTTCTTTTTATTGTATTGTATTTGATTTGTATTATATTTGACCATTTTACACGATTAAGTTTGTGTTATTATGTTCTCCAATTCTGACTCTTAGTAATTTATAATGTACCCAATACTTTGAATTTTAAAATCATTAAGCTGGAAAATTCTATCATTAAATCACAATAATATAATATGCTAAATCATCAACAATGAATACATATTCTAATCAATGTGCACAAAGTTTTCATTCAGTTTAGCTGCTGCACAGACACTGTGTATGGAAATGATTACCATTATAATATGACTCTTATCAGCAGCTTCATCATTATGTTTTATTAATGGATAATCAAGTGTGATATCACTTTAGCCTGCATCACATGTGTATGGTTCATTCTACTTACTTTCTGAATGATTTCTGATGTATCTCCATTTTATAATCATAATATGTATATCTTATAATTTTTATAATATGTTGATCTTTGTTTAATGGATTTATGTTATCATTTTAAAAAGTAATTTAGCCATTTCTTTAGCTGTGCACATTGATTAGAAGTGGGAAGTTTTGGTCAGGGTTTTCTCTTTTCTTTTTTTTTCCATTGGTTGGAGAGTGATGTTCTTTTCTTGTTATTGTAAGCACCCAATCTGTGGTGTAAATTATAAATTTTAGCCGTTTATGTTGTCATCTTTGTCATTTAGAGTGCATGGGGATGGAAAAATATGTACGTGGAAATATTTGTAACTTTTTCTCTTTATCAATGCTTTGATTTGTTCAACTTTATGTAATTCTACTGCTAAATCATTCTGCATTCTTCTGCTTTTAGCATCTGTTTGTTTTTTTGAGTGATGAAACCGCATGTGAACGAATTGTAGCGCACATGCACGTGACATTTCTTTAATTTTGTTTAAAAAAAAAAGTTTTGTCTGGTTATCTAGTCATGATTAGTCCAGCAATGATTTTTTTATCATACAATTGTAGAATGTATCTCCTTTTATTATGAAATACTGAAATTCAGTTTAAATGAATCTTTTAAGCTATGTTCCTCTGTTAAAACGGCACATTCTTGTTTTGTTGCTAAATTCATTCGTTGAGCTACTCTTGTGTGTAAAGTGCAAAGAGATGTATGATTTTGCAAAAACCAAATTGAAATGAGTGTTGGTCATTGTGCCCTTATAGAACCATTTTAGGTTTTTTTTTTTTTTTTTTTTTTTTTTTGAAAAAGGGGTGAATGAGATATGGTAGTATTTTGTATCTTTTTTGTTTTTTTTTTCTTTTTTTTTCTGGACTGGTTTTGCTGCTAATGTTTGTCTTAGGTCTCTGGCTCCTTTTCGAGTTTTATGAAACTGGCCCACCTAAAGATTCCAATTTGCTGCCATTGAGAGAAAAAAAGCTGCTTTTGCATTTGTTTTATATCTGTATCTGCCTGACGTTTTCATATTTTTGTAAAATAAATATTCCAGTGTGTAAAACTGGGCTGTAAAATAGACTTCTGTGGTGTGAGAGAACAAAACACTTCACTAAATCTCCCACAATTCCTTGTTTTATTATTTGACTTCAGCTCTGTGAGAGGTCGTTTGATAAATCGCCACCTCTGACAAGTCTACTTCTAATCTTAAAGGGATAATCTTAAAGGGTTCATTTTTGGGTTCACCCAAAAATGAACATTTTGTTATCGTGCAGACATGCACTCAGTCTCAAGTTGTCCCGAACCTGCATGTGTTTCTTTCTTCTGTTGAACACAGACAAAACAGTTGATGGACTCCATTGACTTCCATAGTATTTTTTTCCTACTATGGAAGTCAATGGTACGGAAGCCCTGAACCGCAAGGTGAAAAAAAAAAACAACTTATCTCGTTATTTTGACTTAAGTATTTATTATGACATATCTCATTATAACAACATAATATCTTGTTATAACGACTTAAGTCGTTATTTTGACAAATTCTCATTATAACGACATCTTGTTATAACGACTTAAGTCGTATTTCGACATAATTTCGCGTTATAACGACATATCTTGTTATAACGACATAATATCTTGTTATGACAACTTAAGTCGTTATTTCGAAATATCTCATTATAATGACATAATATCTTATTATAATGACTTAAGTCGTTATTTCAACATAAATTCTTGTTATATCGACATTTCTCGTTATAACGACATATTTTGTTATAACGACATCTTGTTATAACGACTTAAGTCGTATTTCAACACAATTTTGCATTATAACGACATATCTTGTTATAACGACATAATATCTTGTTATAACAACTTAAGTCGTTATTTCGAAATATCTCATTATAATGACATAATATCTTATTATAACGACTTAAGTCGTTATTTTGACATAAATTCTTGTTATATCGACATTTCTCGTTATAAAGACATATTTTGTTATAACGACATCTTGTTATAACGACTTAAGTCATATTTCGACATATTTCGCGTTATAACGACATATCTTGTTATAACGACATAATATCTTGTTATAACAACTTAAGTCGTTATTTCAAAATATCTCATTATAATGACATAATATCTTATTATAACGACTTAAGTCATTATTTCGACCTAAATTCTTGTTATATCCACATTTCTCGCTATAACGACATATTTTGTTATAACGACATCTTGTTATAACGACTTAAGTCGTATTTCGACACAATTTCATTTTATAAGGACATATCTCGTTATAATGACATATCTTGTTATTACAACTTAAGTCGTTATTTCGACATATCTTGTTATAACGACATATCTCGTTATAACAACATAATATCTTGTTATACCAACTTAAGTTGGTATTTCGACGTAAATTCTCGTTATAACGACATCTCACTATAACAACATAATATCTCATTATAATGACTGTTGTTGTTATACACTGTTGTTATATCTGAAGTTGTTATTTCAACATAATTTCTCGTTATTACGACATAAGTCGTTATTATGACATAACTCGTTATTTCATATTAACCCGCTATAACAACATACTATCTCGTTATTATGACAAAAGTCGTTATTATGACATGAGTCGTTATAATGACATAATATCTCGTTATTTCGACTTAAGTAGTTATAACGACATAATATCCCGTGGGCATGATCTAATAACCATAGATCGAAATATTAAATTGTACCAACATCCTTCAAAATATCTTTTTTTGTGTGTTCAGCAGAACGAAACTCACAGGTCTGGAACAACTTGAGGGCGAGTAAATGATGACAACATTTTATTTTTTGAGTGAACTAACCTAACAAACTCCAACAATCAGTAGCAACAAAGTGAATATATAGTCATTATAATTGTAAGAATAGTTTATCCAATGGGAACAATATACAGCAGGCGTTCTGTTTAGGGACAGTATGTACCCTTTTGTGTTGTAATTTCTGTCAAGTCTTGAGTAGCTTTCCTTTTGTGGATAGCTTTCCTTGAGTAGCTTCCTTTTGTTTTGAGTAGCTTTCCTTTTGTAGGGTCTCTCTAAGGGCTTTTATGAAAGCAGGACTAAGATCAACTGTCTGATAAGTCTTGTTTGTGTTATGAAACTAAATCTTAGCAGAATAAATACCTCAGCGCAATTGTGACATTGCTTTTATACAATAGTTTTATAAAAATTTGACTTATTTCTAGACAAAAATGTAGCTACCATTTTACGACATGCACTGCTGTTCAAAAGTTTGGGGTTTAGGGCTGCATTCATTTGATAAATACAGCAATATTGTGAAATATTATTGCAATTTAAAATCACTGTTTACTATTTGAATGTGTTTTAAAATGTCATTTTTTTCCTGTGATCAAAGCTGAATTTTCAGCACCATTACTCCAGTCTTCGGTGTCACATGATCCTTCAGAAGTCATGATGATTTGATGATCAAGAAACATTTCCTATTATGTTGTAGGCTACAGTTATTTTTTTTTTCTCAGGATTTTCAGATGAATAGAAAGTTCAAAAGAACCTGATTTAGGCTTTTTAAAATAAAACAATAAAAGATTTTGGCACCATATGATAATTAGCTTTTATTCATCCTGGCAATTTCTTTTTTTTTAATCCAGATCATTTTAACAACATAGATTAACTTTTTTTCATTTTATGACAGGATATTTATTAATAATTATTGTATTAAAATGTGTTTTTTATGACTTTTCCCATTACGTTATTCCTAAAATATCAGATCAAATTTTGTTTAAAAAATATCTCATTCAGTTAGAATATATCTCCTCTTTAAACCACAATATACCGTTTTTTTACCAGACCACGTCATTTTTTGCTAGAAAATATGTAGTTTTACCATACAAAGACCTACTAATGATGATCGATGACACATAATTGAGTGAAAAAGATGTGAAAAAGACATTGTATTTAAATTCGAGAATTAATTTAAATTAATGAATAAAATAAAATAAATGAGCAACTCATTGATTATTATAAATACTGCAATACTGCATAAAAAAACATCAATCATCAATTTGGATTTCATGGTAACTTTAATGACCAAAAGAGGATAAGGCGCCCTCTCGTGAACATGTTGCTGAACAACCGCTACTTGGCAATTATTCAGAAATCCTCTCTGCACACTGAGAGCCACCGACAAGACCAGAGACATGTAAACAAAAGGCGAATTTCATAAATTTGGGTCTTTAGACTTAGGGCAAAATCTACAGAAATGGGCAAGCGAGATAACAGAGTGGTAAGTAAAGGTAGTTTACGGACTTGTAATCCAAGTAAAATAATCAAGAGGCCTTTAAGCCGCAATGCTAACGCTTCAAACACTGAACGTTAGTCAAACATATTAGCCTCGTCCACTCTTACAATAAATGAGAATGCCCTTTAGACAGTTGATATATTTTCTGTTATGTTTGCAGTCTGTTACTCTTACAAAATGTGGCTATTGCTTAGATAGAAGGCTAGTATGGTTAAGGTATGTGGCTCAGACATGCTAACTCAGCTAGCACATATTCCACTTAAATGTCCCTGGCTTTACATTGACAGTTTGCTGCTGTCTTTCGGTTTAGCATGTGAAAAGTATTGCATTCGTAGTTTAAATTGATAAAAAGTACTATGCAGTTATTTTAGCAGCCTGTTAGTGTAACGTGGATGCTGAAGGGTGTTTATCAAGTGTCTGTTTTGTGCTTTTTTAAGGTTGTGCTGGCTGGATTATGAATGTTCAAATATGATTATGTTTCAGGCATACTTGAATCCAATAGCTGCTGCCAGAGCCAGAGGACCTGCACCCAACACCGGAACCACCATTCAGGATTATCTCAGTAGACCTCGGCCATCATGGTACTGGTCAAACCTGATGATGAATCGGTTGTGGATATATGTGATTTTTTTTTTATCTCATAATTATTTGTGTATGTCTGTTTGTTGTGTATATCAGGGAGGAGGTAAAAGAACAGCTGGAAAAGAAGAAGAAAGGCTCAAGAGCCCTGGCAGATTTTGAGGATCGAATGAACGAGGTAGAGATGTTTTGTTTCTGCATTTTATACGTCAGTGGATTTCCAAGAGACCGAGATCTAATATTTGGATCATATACGCTCTCTCTCATTTTTCTCAGCGATGGAAGAAGGAACTGGAGAAGAACAGGGAGAAAGTACTTGGTGGAGGTGAAAAGAAAGAGAAGGAAAAGGAAAAGAAGGAGGTAAGAGTTGTGTAGTAATCTGGGACCTCCTTTATAAAACGCAAGTACAGTCAGATTTGATCCCAATTTCAGTGGATTTCATCCTACATCAAAAGTGAGAAGTAAAACTGTTTCTATGATGGCAGAAACCGACATGACAAATTTAATAATACAACATCAGTTACTGAAGATAATTTATTAATTATAATAATAATTGACTTGTTCACATAGTGCTTGAATTGAAAGAAAAAAATCACATAGTGTGATTTAAAAAGAGGGATGCGTTAGGGTACTTTTTTTAAAGAGCCGCTATCATAGCATTTGAAATGTTCCTATTTTTGTTTTAGGAGTTTCCAAAAACAGTTTAACATCCATGCAAGGATAAAAAACACTTTATTTGTCTTATAATATGATTTTTTTAACTGATTTGCTCACCGACTTCATACAAACGACTCATTTTTCCAAACCACTCCTTTGCATGACTCTAATCGGCGGTGATTGGTCAGATGACCCAGTCAGTTATTGTTTGTTAGCATAACGCATAAACATATTGATAAAGCACTGCAGTACTACAAGACGCTCTATTCTTTATGACAACTCCAATAACAGCGACAAACATTTCACATATTTAAAAAAAATTGACATTGGAGACCTAGAAGCTGCGCTGAGCGTAACTTACTGTACACACACATACATATTGCGCCTTCCCTCCTCGCGCCTCGACGCTACAAAACCGTTCAAAACCCATAAAAGCAACAATTATTAATAATATTTACAGGTTGTGATTCATAGGAGGAAGCTGATCCATATACACTGGGTGAGTTACTGAGCCCTCCTTCAAATCCACATTTAAATTCATTTATGTTTGAACGATTCGTAATTAAAATGATGAGAACACAATCGGGCTATACTGTTGTGGTCTCATTGCAAATATGAACACTAACCACTGATTCTTCACATGCTCGTCCCATGTAAATGAAAACAAAGTGGCTAAACTATCTTTGCATTGTAGAACACAGCGTCTTCTCTGACATGATGCTATGATGAAGTATTTGAATGTGTAGACTTCAAGTTTACACTTCCGTCTGTGCGCAGTAACTGGGCGCGGCCAGTATGTATCTACGTCAATTCGTTTCATAGACTCAGAGTCGACTCTCACTTTTGAAAGACAATAACTTTATATACGGTGCACTTTCAGATATAAATCTTTGCAGGATGTTTTCATTCCCCCAGAGCTATATTCCACACCATATGAACAGTCATTTTCAAAAATCCATGATAGGGGCTCTTTAATAAATCGTCAGAGGAACATTTTGGAAAGTGTTGAATGTTCATTTTTAGGATTTTTCTATGCATGTCTTTATAAATGAAGTCCCTGGTTTGTTGTAATTAAAAAGATTTCCAATGGCTATCTGACATATTTGTCTTTGTGATTTCCAGAAAAAGAAGAAGGAGAAGAAAAAGTCCAGTCAGGGTGAGGAGAGTCTCTCATTTTCATATCTTGAGCAACTGTTAACCAGTAATTATTTGACAAGTTGAAAAGTGGAATACCGGTTTTAGTTTTAAATAATGTTTCAAACTGGAAGAGGCATGTGCTTTTGTAAGAGTATTCAGGATCAATCGGGTCTGTTATCCACAGGACACAGGGTCAGTTTTTAGTGACTTAAAATCTAATAAAATCTGCTTCTGTTGTATTTGGTCAAGCATTCCTCATCTTCCTCCTCCTCCTCATCGAGTTCTGATTCCTCCTCCAGTTCCCCCTCAGAACTCTGAAGATGATGTAAGCTGATGTCTAATATGCTCGTTTATTTGCTTGCATTAAATTGACCAGTGAATTATCCCTGAATGTTGGCCTGTTTACTGCCTTTTCAGGATGATAAGAAAAATATGAAAAAGAAGAAAAAGAGAAAAAGATCCTGTGCCCGGAGAGCATCTGATGATTTCAGACACAGAGTCCGAGACTGACAGCAGGGTATTGTTGGTTTATATCTGCAAGGAAAAACATTGTTTAAAAAGATTGTTTTTGTCAGTTATGGAAGTTTCTCCATTAAGGCCCTGATGTACTTCAAGCAAAATTGAAGAACAAAGTGGTGTGACATCATTTTGAAAAAAATCAATCAAAAAAAGTTTGTTTTCGGAGTTTGAAACAGCTTGCTAGAGCAAACATTTCAGAAAAGTTCACTCTGAGCTGGTAAATGCCTTCGAACTACCATTGGTCTGTGCCCAAGCCAAAACATGAACATCAGAAAATGAAGTTGTAAATCTAATAAGAATTGACCCTGATTGTAGTGTAAAGTTGCTTCATTTAAAGTAATCTTTTAAATAAAAGGCTATAATTAAGCTTGTGCGGAGAGCTTGTGCAAACATCCACATCTCTGATCAGATGCTTAACTTTAAGCATCTTTAAGCATCTTAATTTTTATTTTATGTTTACTTTGTTATTGAGAGGAAAGCGCGAACACATATTTCCATATTCATCTAAACATCGCTCTCAGCAGCATTGTGGGCATCAGGATGCTCGCTATCAGTATACCGCTGCAAAGGTATTTCAAACATCTTTAGTGAAGAATGAAAAAGAGCTTTGGTGTGAGTATATCGGGGCCTTAACTTTCCACAATGTATTACACATTATTCTAGATTGGCAGCTCTTGTAGAAATTGCTGCTGATTTGTCTTTATGAATATTCATTTCCACTGCTGAGTTAAAATAAAAGCTAAATTGCTGGTGATAATGAAGATATTTGTCCAGACTTGATTCCTGTCTTTTATCTCTAGGAGTCATCCAAGAAAAAAGGAAGAAAATGGATGGAGAGAAAGTCAAGGTACTGAAAACTTTAAAGTTTAGTGATTTAAAGTGATAGTTAAATTTCTATCTTGAATTACTCGCACTCATGTCGTTCCAATCCCGACTTTCGTTCATCTACGGAACACAATTAAAGATCTTTTTGATGGAATCTGACGCCCTTTTCACACATACTCTGTGTGTAGTGCAGGGCTTGACATTAACTTTTTGAGGCACTTGTCCTTCGGACAAGCAAATTTATGTTTCACTTGTCCATGCACAAAAGTCACTTGTCCGGGTAAAGATTTTATTTTATCTAGGACTACACAATTTGGGGAAAATGTCATATTGCGATTATTGAGGTCAATATTGCGGTTGTGATATGCGACTTGCGATATAATAAATAAATGGTTTCATGAGTCAACTTGTTTGGTTCTAAACCAAATGCACACACAGATTAGTGATAATTCAGAAATTAGCAATAACAACTAAATGATTGATAAAACCTATAATGATCAATAAGCCATTGATGTCTGGATAAAAATTAACTGTCTAACAGGTAGGAGATATACAGAAATTGAATAAAGTTATCAAACAGTCTGCGCTGCAGAAATTATAAATTATATATAGACTACTCCTTATTAAAGCTACACAGGTTCTTTAGTCAAAAGCAGTGAGTAATTTTCTCTGTTCCCTTTGTTCTTTCATTAACTTTACTGACAGAACGTTTTATTCGCTGCTGGCCCTTTAAGAGCAGCCTGTGGACAGAGATGCAGATCTCACACGCGCTTCATTCTCTTATGTTATGAAGATACTCAACCAATGACATTTTGGCTTAATTGTGTGTGTTGTTGATGTTCGTTCAAGCGTGAAAGAGAACTTCTGGCGCGCGGTCTGTGCATGCGCATTATACTGGCGCGCGTCTTTCTGTGAGTCACATTCAGGACATTCACAGGCAGCGCAAAAATGTGTTCGTTTCAAATCTGTAAAATTAAATCAGTTTTGTTTGAAATTTGTTTTGTTTGAAATTTAACTTGTCCAGTCGGACAACTAATTTCTCTTCTACTTGTCCTACAAAAAATCCGCTTGTCCGGTACCACAAGCACATACTCACTATTTTTATTTCAAATTCTGAATTTATGCAGCAACTTTTATTAAAATAAAAGTTTTGTCAGCTTGAATGGAAGTATGCACATTTAAACACAATATAAACAACGTAGGAATATTTAACCATGTATTTATATTAAAATCACAAATATTTTAAATTAAAATTTACAAAAAAAGCTTGTTTTTCTCAAGGAACTTGTTTTTCTACCTTGAGACGAGTGTTGTTCATTGTTTCCTTGTTGAGGTAAATTGTAGTTTTCCTTGCTTAAAACCCCGGTCTTAAAGTAAAAAGATGAAAAGTAATATTTAATTAAATACATTTAAAGGTGCTGTATGCGTTTTTCAGCGGCCTCTAGCGGTGATGTTTCAGAATGCAACAAGAGCGCTCGTGCTCTGTGTGCGTGCGAGATCTCAAGAGCGAGCATTTCACTGACCGGCCACTCTGAGACTTTCAATGCAACAGAGACAGCGTCACACACAATATGCTGGAAACTAATGTAAACTCCCACTGCAGTTACAATAATAGCCTACTTTTATCAGCTTGACGTTTAACTAATGCTCTGTGCTCGTACCATCATGTGACATATAAGCCGTTTCACTAACTATTGTATATCTTTCACAATCAGCAATGTCAACACAGGTGAATGTATAATATGATGATGAAAACGGTTAGTGAACTAGACTGAACAGTTTCAGTGTATCAGTAAGATCGTAGGAAGTGACATTACTGTACTGAACGTGTCTGGAAATGTGTATTATAAACAATATGGTAGTGGGATGAGTGACGTTAGTCAGTAGATCTAGTAAATAAAATAAGTTACATCCTAAAGCACCGACTTTTTGTTATCCTGGAACATTCTTTTGTATTCATGTCATGTTTCATGTAGTTTACCGTGTATTTCACTAGAGTTTACTATGTTGATCCGCGTTTTCGTCCGGAGTCGATCAGATTCACGTTTTGCCTGACGAGCTTGGGCAGATAAAACTTTTTGTTTTTTATATTTTTGTGGAGTTTGTGTTGGAGTCTGTGTTGTGCTGGAGGCAGGGCGTTTTGGGGTGCCGCGGTTCGAGTGCAGAATGAATGGGAGTCAATGTGGTTTCACCCCCAGAAATTCACTTTCTCAGGATGTAATTTGAAAGTTGCATTCAAAAGGGAGGGCTAAGATAATACACTCAGCTGAAAATTGCATTTTTAAGTTCACTTATCTGTTCTAAAAATCCGTTTAAAAATGTGATGAAGTCACACAATAGCAGAATGCTAGCGTGTTCCGGCCAACAACGGCCTAACCTGTAAGAAATCAAAAGGACATAAGTACTCGTTCATTCGACTTTTGGCCTATAATCTATATTGAACTTGCGGAATCAACAATAAAATCTATGTTAATTTAACGACAAGCAGGTGAAAGAGACACATTTAGCCGTTTAGCCCCATAGACTCCCATTCATTCTGCTCTCGCCCGCGATCACCTCCAGTGGAATTCTAATGGAACTGCAACCAAGATGATACACAACGGGGCTAATAGGAAGTGCCAAGGCTCTCCGTTAGACGGGCTCTGACATAACGCTGGTCCGTCCATGGATCTGTCAATAAGCCATCAATCGCAGATCTACAGAACGTGTGCAATAGATTTTTTTTTTTTTTTTTGTAAAAGCATTTACACAATTTGTCATTAGTAGGGCTGCCAACTCTCACGCATTCAGCAAATTCTCACGCCACACTTCTGATTTCTCACACTGATGTGTCTAGCCTGAAAGATGAGTTTATCTATAGGTCTATCTGTTGAAGCACCTCGCGATCCACTAGTTTTATCGGCAATTTAGTTAAAATATCCTGTAATCTTATCTGGAGCGAGCGTGCATGCGTGCATGCATGAGCTCCTGAACCGCAAACGACGGCAGAGAGGTCAGCGAGAGGCAAGCCAACCTGCCATCACCCGCGTTGGAGAAATCTCACGCCAAGCTAAACTGAAAAGTTGGAAGCTCTGCATTAGAGGGTGAAATTAACACATTGATCTGTCATAGTGCACAGAACGTGATACGTCAATGAGCCATCGGAAGACGTAACTATCAATCACAGATCTACAAAACGTGTGCAAAGACATGCAATGCATTTTTGTGATTTTATTTATTTTTTGTAAACGCATTTTACGCAATTTGTACGGACTCATTAGTCAGAGGGTGAAAACAACGCAACATGAGCATGTTGGAGGCTTGATCTGAACATGTTACATCTTTGGTTTTGTATGCAAAAAGAATGATTGAGTTAGCCATTTGGTTTCAGTTTCTATTGAAAATGAGGAGTTGACGTCATTGTACAGAGCCCCTCCCCTTTCCGCCATGTTGGTAGGATTCCCACGGCAAGCCAGTATTGTTTACGTGTGTTTTTAGCTCGGTAGTAGAGGAGGTTCTCGCAATTCCGCACTGTTTTACCATGCCTTGAAGTCACTGCTGCGTTAAATTCCTCCAGTATAACTCACACGAGACATATGGAAAACAGAAACAATGGAATACAGTTTTTTAGGTTACCAAAATGGACCGAGAATCAGGGATAGTCTCTGACCTGACGAGGAGACGCCAGATTGCTTGGTTTGATTTATTTGCTTTTTTTTTGCTTGGTATTGCTTGGATTGCTTTAGCCTTTAGTATACGATTTTCACTGTTTGCTGTGCCTTAACGAACATATGCAAAATTAATGTTTGAGTGCCTTGTTCATTACTTTTTTTATTTCGTTGAAATTCAGTGTTTGAAACAACTTGATATGGCTTAACAATATTTATTGAGAACTAAAATATATAGGCTACATATATATTTGGGCAACATAAGTTTCACGGACAACATAAGTAATAATAACAAAATAATAATACTGTTATTAGTGCAAAAGAACAATTGATGCTGCCTCTCCAAATACAGTTTTGCACTTTGTGTGAGTTTGTTTCTGTAAGGTCCCTTTTCTTTCGCCTTATCTTTTTGCATTGCTTTACTTTCTTCCTTTTTTTCTCATATTCTTATGCTACGTTCACACCGGACGTGAATCGCGCGTCAATTCGCGTCTACCGCACCTAGTTTGACGCTTGACCACTTTGTGTTCATTCGCGCGTCAAGAGCGAAACTGACGCGGGTAAAATAAAAAGTTTGAAGTGAAATTTACGCGCGTCAAAACCGAAACCCGTTGACGGCCATCTTTGTTTATGTTGATCTAGCATTAATCGAGAGATTCACCGCACTGTATTTGCTCTGGAGAGCTAGAACAGCGGCTGGGGGATCATCATCGCCGTATTTGTGTCCACCGGACCCTTCGTAGGCGAACCGTTTGGCTATTTTCACCATTTGCTCGCTCCAGGAGATGCGCCTGGATGACGGCCGCTGTCAGCGGTACTTCCGCCGGTCCTGCGCCAAGTTTGATGACCTGTTGTCCCGCATCGGAGCAAGGATCACCCTCGCCCTCATCCACCTAATCTAGCTGTCATTTATCTTTGTTTTGATGATAAATAGAGCCAGCTTCCAAAAGTTATTAACCTGTCCTGTGATTTTTTTTTTCTCTCATGTCCAGACACGAACTTATACACATATTATGTTGATTGTTACATCATAACAATATTTCATATAATCTAGATATGGAATGAATAACATTCAATACAAAATGAACATGTCTCGTATATAGAAATAATGTTTTAAGTGATCAAATATTTCGTTAGCCTCATAGCATAATTGCCTAAGTCATATTTCAATGTTTTTGGAAAACACGAAAAAATACAATATTTAGAAATCACATTGTGATTTTTTTATGGATATTATAATAGTACATTCAACCAGATGTGTGAACAAGTGTGCAAAAAGAAAAAGATCCATCACCAATTGCCTACCAAATAAAAGTGACTTAGGCAGAACATGCCATGACTTAGGCATTTTTTCTCTTACATATAAATGCAAACATAACATACCATAAGTTGTTTTTCTCTCCTAAACAAAGATGTGTGACTTGCCAACCTTAACCAAGTTGTCTTAATGTCTGACCATAACTACTGTTTTCCTTTTCCACCCTTAATCGGAAGTTCCACTCAGGTGCTGTGCAAACATAACATGATGATAGTTTTTTTATTCTCCTAAATATAACCAAGATGTGTAACTTAACCCTAAGTTGTTTCTTAATGTCTAACCTTAACCACTTTTCCTTTCCCACCAAGTTCTACTCGGGTGATGTGCACAATAATTTTCACACTGTCTATTGATGAGGGAGGTTGTCATAGTACTGGTGGGCCACTCTTGGTAGTACTGGTTTCATTGCCTGCAAGTCATTGAATTTCCTGAGAGTAAATGGCAATTGGGCAGGAAAGAGTGGGACCCAGTGGAATGGTTCTTTGCGAATGTTGATTTGCTGAAGCAGCTATGTCTGTATCACTACCATTATCTGGGCTGTCATCTTTCTCAGGTCTATAGTCCTCATCCAAGACAGTGTCATTGATTTCACTATTTGACAATATATCAGGATCTGATTCAGCTCTGGAGGCTTTACTGGCTGTTTCCTCTTAATTCTGTTGCCCCATGTCTACGTCTTTACCTTCTTTCTCAGGACTATTCTCATCTAAATCCTCTAACTCCACTACATTTCCTGACAATAAATTAAGCAGAACATAAAGTACTGTTGAATATTTTAACACAATTCATATGTTCACTGCAAAAAAAGGTAACACTTTACAAAAAGGTTAATTTATTAAACATTATGTATTAACTAACATGAACTTGCAATGAGTAATACATTTGTTACAGCATTTATTAATCTTTGTAAAAGTTATTTAAAAGAAATAAAGCTGTTCATTGTTTGTTCATGTTAGTTTACAGAGCATTAAAGTATATTAACAAGATTTTAATAAGGTGTTACTAAATGCGGAAATTAACATTAACAAAGATGAACAAAATGCTTTATAAGTGCAGTTCATTATTAGTTAATGTTCATTAATGTTGTTAACTAATGAACCTTATTGTAAAGTATTACCCCAAACATCTAAATCTTACCAAATACTTCTTATGTCTAGTCAAAATGTCTAATTTCTAAAACAAATCTTTTTGCCCTTAAAATAAAAAGTAAATGCTTGAAAAATTACTTCACTTGCCTAAAATTACCTAAATGTATTTTTATGGTAATGCTCTGACCAGAAATTAGGTAATATTTAGTTAGTGTTTGCTAGCTACTTATCTTGTTGTATCTGTATCTACTAATTAAAATGTGATTTCAAGTTTAAATACAGAGTATAATTCCTTTGATTGACTGAAATTACATTTGAATATTTAAGAAATATGAACTCAGATGAAAACAAATCAAACAGAAGAGCCAATACATCACTTCTGGACATCTGTCTTTCCACGTTTTTTGCCATTTTGTTTGTATCAAAACTGCCTAAGTCAAAGAGATGACTAAGGCAGTTAGTGTTTTTGGATCTTAATAAGTGTTGTGATTGGCTAAGGACA
Organism: Hybognathus amarus; assembly: GCA_030378365.1. NCBI lineage: Eukaryota > Metazoa > Chordata > Actinopteri > Cypriniformes > Leuciscidae > Hybognathus > Hybognathus amarus. The sequence goes on from JAQIUQ010007799.1 coordinate 120,454, forward strand.
TTGGCAGAAAGGCAGGATGATGCAGCAGTGGAAGGACAGTAAAGATAGGCAGATATCACAATTTGGCAAAAAAATGATTTAGGCAATTATGCTATAAGGCTAACGATTTGCTTTGTTGTGCATAATCCCACCATGTATTTAGTCATATACAAAATAATTTATTGAAGCATCCAGACACTTCACCACGTGAGCAAGCAGCTAGGCTCCTGATTGGTTAAAAAAGTTCAGATTTTTCAACTCGGGCGGCAGACGCGAATTCGCGTCAGACGCGTGAATGCACAAATGGCACTAACTAAATCATTCGCGCTTAACGCGCCAGACGCTCAATTCGCGCCATTGGCCCGAACGAGGCGTATTCGCGTCGCGCCTCCACGCCTCATTCGCGCCGCAGGAATTTTTCACGCGCGTAACGCGTCTTTGCATTGACTTAACATTGAAATCATTCGTGCCTGACGTGCTATTCGCGTCCGGTGTGAACGTACCATTAGATCCGTCTCTGTCCTGCAAAATAATAAATGCGCGAAAATTTAAGAGCTCTGGAATGTTTAGTCGCGTCTATGGGTTCTAAAGGCGTTGCCGCTGGTAACCGATAGCGTCTCCTACCATCATGGCTGACCGGCTCAGAATCGGCACGTGACTCCTCATTCTCAATAGGCTCTTAAACAGGCACACGCAAACCGGAGCGCCGGCGCTCCCGTCGGTCTTAGAGGGTTAAAAAGATCTTCATTTGTGTTCTGAAGATGAACGAAAGTCTTAAGGGTTTGGAATGACATGAGGGTGCATACTTAATGACATCATTTTCATTTTTGGGTGAACAACCACTTTAAAGACATTAAAGAAATAGATTTTTTAACATAAAATTGCCCTCAAATTTCAAACACTTTGTGTGCTTGGCCTGTTTTTGACTTTTTTTTTCTAACAACAGTTCATAGTACCATATCTGGGTATTAGATTAGAATGATTTCTGAAGGATCATGTGACACTGGAGACTGGATTAATTATGTTAAAAATTCAGCTTTATCATAATAAATTACATTTTGAAATATATTCAAATAGGAAACAGTTATTTTAAATTGTATTAATATTTCTGTTTTTTTACTGTATTGATAATCAAATAAAAACTTTAGTATTGTTTTGTATCAGTATCATGAACAAAATGTTTTTGTTTGAAAGGATGAAAAGGATGCTCGAAGGAAGAGGAAAGCTGAAAGGAGTCACTCTGAGTCTTCAGACGAGTCTGATGTAGACAGAGAAGTAAGAGTGTTTAAACCCCTTGTGACCTTAATTTGTGTCATTACACTGTTTAAGCACAGCATATACCATATGACATGCGAAACTCATCTGCAAATGTTTTTGTTTTTTTAGGCTGAGCCCAAAAAAAAGAAACACAGTAGTGAAGAGAAGGATAAAATTACAGTAAGTCTTCAGTGTAAAGCGGCTTATCCATGATATAAATTTGGCTTGTTTTAGCCCTTATGAGGGCAGAAACAACTGAACATGCTACCCGCATCACTCACAGAAATGTTATAAAGTGTGGATTCGCAAAACAGAACTTAAATTGAGCCCCTATTATGCTATTTTAAAAGTGCTGTATTTTACGATTTGGTCTTTTTTTGTTTTAGAGGTCTTCTACAATAGGTTCAATTGCGTCGAAGGTCAAAAAACATTTACATTTTCTCATAATATACATTGCACATCATCTCATTTCTCAGATTCTGAAAACTGTTTGTTTGAAGATTCAGTCTAAATCAGTCATGTCACGATTTGATACATATCACAATACTGAACTCACGATACGATATTATTGCGATACTCCAACACATATGATTAAAGATTAACAAAAAATTTACTGTTGATTTAAAGTGCTTAATTTGATATTACATTGTGGGTTTAAATGAATAGGCTTAGACTTGGTGCTTGTAACCCAAAGACAATGGTGACACCAGAATAACATTATTTATGATTCTGAAGCTGAAAATACTGAATTATTTTAGACGAATATGCTTGATCTGTTACTGACTAGATATATTTAAAATAATGTTGGCCACTTTTTACTGCTAACATCAGACATTTGGCATTATCAGGACCCACACATATTCCCCCATTGCATTATTATACATTATAATCAACATTATATAGTAGTTTAATGTATTACTGACACTAAAACTTTTTTTTTTGTGAGAATTTTTTTCTCACACAGTAATTTTTATTTTGGGGGGACTATCCACGATACATATTGTTTCATTTTTGTATTGTGATATATTGTTAGGTAACGCTTCCGTTTACAGTACAGTACTTACAGTGTACTTACCTAGAAAGTACTTACAGGTAAGTACATGGAAAAGGGGTAGGTTTAGGGGTAGGTTCAGGGTTAGTACTAGTTATTACCCAGTAATTGTAGTTACTAAAATAAGTACATAGTATTTACATGGGTAACTGGACTGTAAAAGGAAGTGTTACCTATTGTTACACCCCTAGTGTCAGTTTTTCCATATCAGTTCAAGCCCGAGTCCTCATCCTCTTGAAGTGCAGCAAAGTGGATTCTTAGCACTGAAAACAGTGTCTTCTCGACATAAACAACACAAACCAAACTCTTCCAGTCTCAGCTATAGCTACAGTGTTTGAGGGTCGAAGTAGGCCTTGTTTGCTGGCAGACTATAGGCTATTGTTCAGGTATGTATCAGGAAGTGAGACTGCAATTTCTCACGACTTACTTCACCAGTTCTGAATTGATTCTTTCTTTTAGGAGACTAACTTTATTTTTCTCTCACTTTGATCTTTAAAACTTTGCAGACCTTTTACGTTCATAAACAACGCTGCATGAAAGGTAATGTTCGAAAAGGGGCATTTTAATAATTAAGTATGATTTTTTTTGGATATTTTTAGGACAAGTCTAGGAAGAAAAAGAAAAAGAGGAAGCATAAGAAACACAGCAGAAAGAAAAAGAGGAAGACTTCTGGCTCTGAGTTGGACTGAAGGGCTAGTGTGACGTCCTCCGTGACGGGCGGCTGGAATTGAGTGGGAATGGAGACGGAGCTCTTGCCAGACTGTGGGAGAATAATCCCCATTAGATATCTGTTCAAGTGACTCTTAAATGCGGGTGCTGCTTGGCATCGGCTGGCTGTGTGGCCGACTTGGATGAGAGGATCAAGTGGTCGGGACTTGAAAGGGGTTTGGGGTTCATTAAGCTCGCTTTGTTTGTTTTTTAAAGCAGATGATTCTCAGTCCAAATAAAAGTCATTTACACCAATGCTGGCCCTGTGTACAGTATGTTTGTGCTGGTAGATATGCTGGTTTATGGGTTGTAAAGGCAGTTGAATTTGCATTAAATATTTTTAGAATATTCCTGCTTCTGTTTTTCCCTATGAACCTGACAATTTCATTCTGTGATCGTTAGAATGAACCAGTGTTTCTTGCTCCGATCTTTAGCGGCACGAAAAAAATCATATTTTTACCCAGGTTGTGAATTTGAGTTTGCAATCTGTGTTAAATGCGATTCAATAAAGAGTGTGTATACTCCGAAAAATGCCACAAATGACTCTTGTGAGCCAGTGCTTTTAATAAATAGTTTGCTCCGCGTGTTAGTTCCGCGTGCCTGACAACTGTGAAGGGGGTGATTTTTTTTTTTAACTCGTTAGTTTAGATAATGTATTTAGATATAAAATGTATGTAAATAACGGCGGTTAACTTTGATTGACAGCTGAGAACGGGCTGTGCCAGAGTGAATTTGACGTCTCGGCCATGGTCGGACACAACACATCATACCACCTCTGTATCCTTTCTGAAACTTTTGTATTTTGTATTTTCCAGTATGGCACCGCCCATACCCCCCATAAACAGCCTCAAACCCATTCTTCAGAGAGTATGGGTGACGTCACAGACGCTTTGTCCATATTTTTTACAGTCTATGGTTGTAACACTATGGCTGCATTCATTGGATACAGTGAAATATTTTGATCATTAAAATGAACCGTTTTTTATTTGAATATACACAGCCCTATCTACAAAAAAAAAAGTTTGGATTTAAATAGGCAAATGCTTCAGAGTCTATGACTGGATCTTTATTGCAGCGATTATTATGTTTTTAACTTGTTCTGTGTTTAGGAACAGTTCTTTTAACCATAATTGCTGAAGCTTTTCATTTCTTAAACAACCATGTAGGAAGGCCATATTCCTGAATGACAATGTCAAGATTCATCAGGCTCAAACTGAACGAATGTTTGGAAGAAAGCATGAAGAATCATTTGCACACATGAAGTGGCTCCTCTGAGTTCATTGAAAGTGTTTTGGATGTGCTGGAGGAGACTTTACAGAGTGCTGGACTCTTGCATTGTCAATACAAGATCTTGACCAAAAATGTATGCACCTCCAAGTGTTGTGATGTTATTTCCATCAAGAGGGGCATCCAATTATCAGGCCAAAATAAGTTTGTTTGGCTGGTAAATGCCTTCAAACTACCATTGGTCCATGGTAAATAACATAATATGTAGGTGTGGCTCTGGGGACAGTCATAGACTTTTAAGTATTTGCCTGTTTAAAACCAAACTGTGAATTTTTGGGGGCCGGCCAGTGTATTTTAAAATGCAATTTATTCCTGTGACGCAAATCAATGATACTTAAGTCTTAATCTTGGTTTTGAGCCCTTTTTCGATAGCTCTTCCACACTCATAGTTGCTGTGGACTTAAATGACACCTATCTCTTCATGGCTATTTGTGTGTGTGATAGTTCTTGAAAACATTGTCTTCCTGAGTCATGCTTGGTTTCAGATGAAACTTTGCATGTGTCTGCACTGAATATCCGCGTGTCTGTCTCTCACTTGCCCTGGTTTCACACCTGTAGCAGTATGAGTGTGTGCCGCAACTCTTTAAGAGAACTTCCCTTCTGTGATCATCTGACACTGTGTGTTTAAGCTGTGTACATCTGCAATGAGTGTTTGTCAGTGAGCCTGTATCTGGCCCTCAGGGTGACAGCAGTGTTTTGGAAGCTCGTCCAGGTGTATGTGTCCAAATGGCACGTGGGCGGGGCCTAGACTAGGTTCTCTCATTTCCCTGGCAAATACTGTCACCAGTTCCCTTTTCTTGTCACACAGCTTCTGGAGATTCTAGCAGAGATGGAATGTGTTGGAGTCGTCATGTTTCTTCTGACGTGCATCTTATTTCTCTTCGTTCCTGGTAAGACGATTTTTATGTTTGAATGATTTTCAAAGAACTTTAAGTAAAAACAATGTCACGGTCATTTTTGGCCAAAAATTTGAGGTGGAGCCATTAAGAGAAAGCCAATACTTTGGGACATCATCTGAATAAATACATTTACATTTTTTAAATTCGCAGTAGAATAAATGTTTATTATTTTCATTAAAATGTCATTTAAAGTTCATATAGATTAATATTTATGCTTAAGGAAGAAGGTGGATTGATACCTTTAATTATTATTTATTATGATGATTAGTGTTGACTTTCAGCAAAAACATTTGTTTGTCAGGTACAGAACCTGAAAGACTAAAACTGATTTGATTTGAATTCTGTAATTCTGAGATAGTGTGGCGAATTACTTCCTACATTTGGAAATTTTCACTTCCATTTTGAAAATTTCAACTTTAAATGCCAGTATTTGTCTTTTTGTTGTTTTAAAATTAAATTTTCAGAATTCCATTTCATTTTATAGGACAAAAGTAAACAAATATATATTTTAAAACGTTAATTATTTTATTTTATTGTATTGAATTTAATTGAATTTAGATTTTTTTTATAAACAAGTCTGTATGATTTCATGTTCACAAATGGTCATAATCTTAATATTTGTGCTATGCATTACTGTTGTAAACTGTACTGTATGTACTGTTGTTTTCATAAATCCATTTAAATTAATACACAAAATAAAATTATATATATATATATATATATATATATATATATATATATATATATATATATATATATATATATATATATATAATTTAATTATTTATTTAATTTTATATAAATTGTATAAAACATTTAATAAATTCCCAATATGTTTTTTTACAGGTAGTACAAATATGTAATATTATATTTAAAAATAAGACAGTATGTGCATAAGGGTGGGTAGAAGGGTGTTGCTGAATGTCAACAGTCATCATCATAATAAATAATCATAAAACGCATCCATCTACCTTCTACTTAAGTATATATATATATATATGACTCATACTCTTGTGACAAATGCTTCCTACATTTTGATTTTTGCCTCACATGATGCTTTAAAAATACACATGCACAAACATCCAATCCACATCCAAGTGGATTATTCACAGTCAGGCTTTTGTTCATTTTCCAGTCCACACATTAGTATGTGCATTTTGGTTACAGCGCAAATGTCTGTACTGGACCATCATGGGATGTGAACAGCAAATATAGCAGTGTTTGTTTGTGTTTTGGAAGTTGATGGTTTGCTTGTTGGTGTGAATAGCTCAAGACCTAATGCCTTTTGTTGTGGTGGTCTAATTGTGCTGTTGCTATCCCCGAAATAATCCTTGTTTGGAGACAATACGACCAGAACAGGCCAAGCACACAATGATTGTGATAAGTGTGCCGTAAAGTCATGTACACTTTCACTTCCACTGAACCTGCCCTCTGGTTCTCTGTGCGTGCAATAGGGGTGTCTTTATTTATTATTTAGCACACAACACGAGCCACACAGTTGTCTATTGTAATGCATAACATTGTCTGTCAGCTGGCCGATAAAGCGAGTGGGGTGGAGAGGGCCGTGTTCGGGTGGTGAAGGGGTTTGAGAGCAATAGAGCGAGGGAGGAGTGAAACTGTCTATACCTGCCTGCTGCCACACGGCCTTGCCTAGCAACCTAATGCAGATTAACAGCTGTCAGTTAAAGCAGCCCGCCATCTCTGTGTCCATGCTAAAGAAATCTTATCCTTAAGTAAATGAGATATCTCATTTTAGAGTTCAATAGAGCAGTGCACTCTCTTTACAGCATTATCAGAGCATTACTTTTGCGATCAGTGATACGAAGGTCTTCATGTAACATGTGATAGCTGTTCCTCACTGAGTGTTTGCTCACCGACCAGTTCAGACAAATTAGAGAGGACTTGATGTTTGATCACTATCATTCTGAGAAGCTGGTCAATATTTGCTCATGCAGGTTTGATCAAGCGGAGAGGGCAAAGGCAGATCTGTGTGTGTGAACTTATTAATCATGCTGGAATTGCAGATTATGTGAGGGTTATGTCTTATTCTGCTAACTTCTTATTGTACGGTTACTTGAAGTGCCCAATTGAACCAAAGGAGAAGAAAAACTGCTCGGATTAGCAATGGATTTCGATGAATGTTTTAATCAGTGATGTCACTGTTAATGAGAAACATTGCAGTTGTGTTATGCACAAATGACCGAAAAGTTTAATATTGAGCATTTGAAGCATAGGATGGCATTATGTTGTACGTACAGATGGTATTTTCTGCTTTGTGGAAAGTTGAGTGAGTGTGTAGTCACTTGTGATAAAATAGTGCCCTTGATTAGATTGAATGTGAATTTGTAGCATACTTCAAATAATAAAAGTAGGCTGTAGTTTTTATAAAAACTTGTGCAGATAATATAATATTAATGAAATGAAATGCCACTGAAGTGTTCACTTTCATGACTGTTACTTAACACACTTAAAGGGATAGTTCACTTCGAAATGAATTTTTGATATGTTTTAGCTTACCTCAAGTGCATCCAAGATGTAGATGTCTTTGTTTCCACAGTATTTTCAATCGTCTAATCGATTGTTGTCTATGAGTCATATAATGCGGGTTTAGGGGGTCCACCTCAAAGAGCATGCACAGAGAAGTGAAAATGAAACATGATTTAATGACTCATAAATGTAAGTACACATTGATGGCCAAAAGGCCGATTTATACTTCTGCGTCTAGGGTACAACGTAATGTACGGCGTTGGCTACGCACGTAGGCGACGCCTTTGTGAGCATTTATACTTATGCATTCAGGTCTTGATTGCTCTGCAGTACTGCTCCGAAACGCTAGTTGGTGGCGGAGAGTTTTAATGTTCCACTGTTTAGATTCCTCGAGTTGCGGCTAGGTTACTACAAGCCTGAAAGAGAGCGGATCATGTTGGAGTTGGAGCTTATTGAGGTGGAAAAAACAGTTAATTTTAGTGAAATTACTAAAACTGAAAGGCAGAAATGAGAGAAGACGTCGGAGGAGATGGTACGTGTGAAAATGCGTGAGAAGGTACGTGCGGAAATGTATAGGAGGAAATGCGATGCTACCAAGCCGACCAATCACAGATCTTGCGGTCCGCGTGGTCGCGATGTGAAGTTAAATTTTTGAGGAGGTGCGCGTCAGGCTACGGCGAAGGGTACGCGGTATGGGACGCGTGCCTATTGCGCGCACCCTACGCAGAAGTATAAATTGGCCTTAAGACACGAACAGTATTTATATCGTTTTTACCTCATGTAACCACCACAGCCATGTCCAACTGATCTGAATCAGTTGTCCAATGTCCAACTGAACTGAACTGAACCATGTCCAACGTTCCCCCTGAAGTGATCTCTCGCGCGTGTTTGTCACTCATTGTTTACTCAGAGATTTCGGAAGTTTTACTTTTCACTAAACATTTAGATATATCGAAATCGTCTTCCATTGCGATTTCTTGTAGATCTAAAAATGTTAAGATCTTCACAGAGAAAGGTAAAACTTCCGAAATCTCTATGTAAACATTGAGTGACGTACACACGCAAGTGATCACTTCTGGTGGAACATTGGACACAATTCAGTTCAGTTCAGTTGGACATTGGACATGGCTGTGGTTACTCAAGGTAAAAACGATATAAATGCTGTTCTAAATTTAAACTATGATACAATTTAATTTGATACATGCAATTAAATGTAAAAAAGCATAACGTTCAGTTTGCACTAAGAACATTCTCTTAAAGTATGTTTTCGTAATAAGTATTTTTTAAAGTATTTTTTTAAAATAAGTACGCTGAAGTGTATTTTTTGAAGTGTAAGGAGTGTGATTTACTTTTGTTAAATTTCCTTTTTTACTCACAAAAAAATATTTGATTTTTTTTTCAAGTTCATCACAAGAGAATAAAGCTGTTTAGCTTTTTAGTTCTAAAATCTGAGAAATGCAAGATGTTAATTTGCTAAAGGCATTTGATCATTTCAAACTTCACAATTTAGCTATGACTGTTTCATTTATGCTGTAGAACAAAACATTAAAGTTATTTTCAGTCAACTTAAGTACAGTACATAAGTAAATGTACTTTGTTACTGTCCACCTCTTTAGACCTTATTTTCTAAATCTAAAACTGCTTTTCTAAAAAAAAAACCTTTAAAGGGAATCCATGTTGACTTAGCATCCAAATTGACATCATGACTGAACTCTGACATAATTGTTTGTGTATATATTAAATATTTTTTGACAGTAGAAGTCATTAAACACAATTTTACTCTCTCTTTTGACAGGTACAGACTCTGAATTCATTTCACTGGAGCCCACGCATCATGGGAAAATGGGCAGACTCTATGCTCCTCAAAGTTGAGACTCATTTTGATGTTCGGAATGTACATTTCCAGGGGACCTGGCATAAAACTAAGCCCAGTTCCACTCATGTGGTCACTTTCACAGAGACCAGTGCCATCACAAATCTGCTGCTGAAAAACAATACGGTGTTCAATTTTCCTAATGTCTCACTATATTTTAAACATCTGGATGAGGACACACAGGGGGAATACGAGCTGCAGATCAACATCATCTTCCCTGAAATCTCCGAACCAGTGGCTGTCACTAAAAGAGTAACAGTCACAGTCAGCGGTAAGAGCCTTTGAGTGTTTTTTGGGTTCTCATACAAATGCAAGTCTGAAGCCCATTTCTGGCAGATAATAAAGAAATCATGCTCTGGTAAGTCATAATTATGGCATAAAATGTTGAAATTATGACAGTCAATTTAAATAGTTGAAATTATGACCTAAAAATCTAAATTATTGCATACTAAATTGAAATTGACTTAAAAGTAGGAATTATGACTTAAAAAGTTGGAATTATTACTTAAAAAGACATAATTATGAGACACTACATTGAAATCCCAACTTAAAAAGTGAATAACTTAATTATAACTTAAAAATAAAAATTATGAATTAAATCGATAGGATTTTATATTATGACTTAAAAAGACCAACTAAATCAAAATTTTGATTTTAAAAGTGGGAATTATGACTTAAAAAAATCTAAATTATGTTGTAAAATGTCAGAATTATGAGTTAAAAAGTAATGTTTACAGATAAAAAGCCCAAATTAAAAATACTGTTTTTTTTCCTCTGAGATGGAAACGGGCTGCCATATAATACATATTTCAGAGAATCTCTTTTCTTGTAAGCATGCACTCAGTTTTATGTCTTGTCTGCTTCCAGTGCCTGTGTCCATCCCCGTCATTAGTAAGACCCCTGAATCAGAAATCGTGGAAGACAGGGACAATGTGACGCTGAGTTGCTCAGTTGAACACGGGACAAATGTTCAGTTCGAATGGCTAAAGGACGACTTTCTTGTTGGTCCAAGTGACCGGCATACATTCTCACAAGATCATCAGACGCTTGTTATAAACCCTGTCAAGAAAGAAGACATTGGTCGATACGTTTGTGTGGCGCTAAACCACATTAGCAGTGCGCCAAGCATAGAGGCTGAGCTCAGTGTGTTCTGTGAGTATCTGTCATTCTGTTCTGACTCATTTATCATCTGTTATCATCCCATGTGTAAATCATTGCATCGTTATTGCACACTGTCCAGCAGGTTCCTCCTGCAGCCTGAGAATTAACTGCTGTTTGCATTGTAATGTAAACGTTAAACATGATCTGTCCTGACACGCCTTTTATATTAAAGCAAAGTTAGATGAAAGTGGGTCAAGCTATTAAAGGTGAAAAGCCTATTTTTTCCTCACTAAAAAGTTTTAACAATAAAGAAATCATTAGTATTTAAAAATCATTTAAAAAACACTCACATGAGATGAAGACTAATTTCAGTAGCCTAATAAAAGCTGATTTATTTTACATTAAGGGGTACCCTCATGGGGGCCGCCATTTTGAAATCACAATACCAGCTGAAAAGTGGCTTTAAGTACTATGTACTTACATTGAAATTAATAATTTGACACAATGGACTTATTGTGTACACACATGTTTTTACATTGTACTTATATTTTAAAAATACCAGCATGTAATTACAGCTGTAATTAATTTATGTAATTACATTTGTAATTACAAAGTTGACCCTCCCCTCATACCTTAACCTACTAAGGGTAGGTTAAGGTATGAGGGGAGGGTCAACTTTGTAATTACAAATGTAATCAAATGTAACCAACCCATACCACCACACCTGTCCCTTAACCTTACCCGTATCACACCTCAATAGCATTGAAAGTGTTTTACAATACAACATCCACACAATAATACATTGTACTTATTTTTCGATGCAAGTACACAGTACTTAAAGCCACTTAATATAAAGTGGGACCCTAAATTTTGCTCATTAACCTTCCTGTTGTTGTACAATATAACTTATAGAATAAAGTAGGGATGTCAACGATTAATCGTTGATCGATTAATTGTCGATAAGACATTTAATCAATAAAACTTGTTGATTATCGATTAACCATGCGTATGTGTGTGCGTTCTCATGCGTGCGTTCTGGACCTGGAAGAGCGCGTCCACAACATGAGTAAATCTGAATGGCACGTAGGGCTAGTTCAAGTTCACTTGTGCATTCACGTTATTTTGTGCAGATATACACATTTTTGCAGAGCAATGATAAGTTTGTGAAAATGATCAAAAATGCAGGTGGTGGCTGGCAGCTTTTAAAAGCACTGGCGGGGAAAGAGTTAAGAGCAGAACTAGAACTTTAGTCTAGTAGAACTAAAACAAAGTAATAGAAACTTGTAATGCAATTAAAAAATGAATGTGTTGAAAAACAAACCACGAATAATGTTTTTTGCTACTCTACCAAATTTTTCAGATGGGCCTTATAACCTGGCTGTAAATTCTGACCAATGTCTGAAAACTGGAGGCGTGTTCACAGTGAACCCTGGGGAAATGGTATTTTTTGAGTGTCATGCGGACTCAAACCCTCCCAACACCTGCGCCTGGATCTCTAAAACAAAGAACGGCACAGAGGTTATCATGATTGGGCCGCGGTTTGAAGTGAAGCCGTATGAGTTACCTCAGGGTAAAGAGTTCTTGTGTAGAGCATTCAACAATGTGACGAAGAAGCAGGACGAGACCAAGTTCACACTGGTGGTGGCCAAATTTACAGGTATGATTGCTGCCACATACAGTTTTGGATCTGTATATTAGTTCATGTTCTGTTGATATGTCTTTACTGTTTGTGTTGGAGTCCCAAAAACTCCTATTGATGCACATCTAAAAATAATTATGGTAATTTCAAAATTAAAGGTTTAAGGCATAACCAAAGGTGTAAGTCTTTGGACCCTGTGCTGACCCTGCCCCCTTGTGGAGGTTCTACCCCCTTGTGGAAACCCTGGCCACTTGTGGAGGTTCTGCCCCCTACCCCCCACTTGTGGAGGTTCTGCCCCTTGTGGAGACCCTGCCCACTTGTGGAGGTTCACCTTGTGGAGACCCTGCCTGCCCACTTGCTGAGGTTCTGCCTACATATTGGAAACCCTTCCGACTTGTGGAGGTTCTACCCCCTTATGGAGGTTGTGCTCCTTTGTGGAGACCTTGCCCCCATGTGGAAACTCTGCCCACTTGTGAAGGCTCTGCCCCTACCTCCCCCTTGTGGAGGTTCTGCCCCCTTGTGGAGACCCTGTCCACTTGTGGAGGTTCTGCCCCTTGTGGAAACCCTGCTCACTTGTGGAGGTTCTGCCCCCTTGTGGAAGACCCTGCCCTCTTGTGGAGGTTCTGCCCACTTTTGGGTGACCCTGCACACTTGTGGAGGTTCTGCCCCTTACCTCCCCCCTTGTGAAGACCCTGCCCACTTGTTGAGGTCCTGCCCACTTTTGGAGGTCCTGTCCCCTTGTGAAAACCCTGCCCACTTGTGGCGGTCCTGTCCCCTTGTGGCGGTCCTGTCCCCTTGTGGCGGTCCTGTCCCCTTGTGGAGGTTCTGCCCCCTTGTGGAGGTACTACCCCTTGTGGAGGTTCTGCCCTTTGTGGAGACCCTGCCCACTTGTGGAGACCCTGCCCAATTGTGGTGGTCCTGTCCCCTTGTGGCGGTCCTGTCCCCTTGTGGAGGTTCTGCCCCCTTGTGGAGGTTCTGCCCCCTTGTGGAGACCCTGCCCACTTGTGGAGGTTCTGCACCCTTGTGGAGGTCCTTTCAACTTGTGGCGGTCCTGCCCCCTTGTGGAGGTTCTGCCCCCTTGTGGAGACCCTGCCCACTTGTGGAGGTTCTGCCCCCTTGTGGAGGTTTACGCCACATTTTGAAGATCTCTGGTCTGCAGCTATAACTTGTCAAAGCTAGCTTCCTATAGATTAGATTAAGTTTATTTATCCTCTCGGAAAATTGTTCTGGCCTACAGTACGTACATTTATACAAAAACAACTTTACATGACAGAATACACATTCCCTCACCCCAACCACCCCCCTCTCTCATCCCCACCACACCACTACACATACACAGCGTCAGGACAGAAGACTCAAAGAAACCTAATTAAAGTGCTGTTAGTGCTATTAAAGTGCTAAATAGTGCTATGTAAAGTGCTGTCCTTCAGGTAACTTCTTGTTCATCAAAGTGATGCTAGTTGGAATGAATGACTTATTGGCTCGATTTGTCTGGAAATAAGGTAACCTAAACCTTCTCCCTGATGGCAACACCTCATATTGATGGCAACACCTCTATTGCTAGCCTTTCCAAAATTGCCTACCCTACCTTTAAGTAACCTTTAAATTATTTTATAAAATTCTTCTGACCTTATCAAAACGAAGTAGACCAACATTATTAAAGCTTTAAATAATAATATTAATAATACAAAAAATTGTCATTGGCTTTGGTGTTATCAGTTAATCTCTACTCTTTGTTATTCCTTTGTTCCATCTATTGTCAAACTGCATGGTCGTGGCAAGGTGTTTTTTTTTGTTCTCCAGTTGCTAAGTAAATCTGTCCCACCTGTGATTAAGTTTAGCTGTTCCACTGGAAAGTAAATAGGGGCTAGCACCTGTTCTTATTGTTTACTTCGTTACAGGCCATGCATTTTCCTTCAGTGTATACTGTGAATGCAAACATGCATTGCAAGTTCTTTGTTGTTTAAAGATGAAAATCACACACCAGATATGATTTATTACAAATTGTAAAATGTAATGCTGATAGATCAATCTTTTTTCAGGAATTTCGAAATATATCCAGGAAGGGAGTGCGCTGTCTCCATTGACTTTTATCACAATCTTCTCAGTCGTCATCATTGTGTGTATGATGTTTGTGCTCCTAAGGAAGAGCTGCCATCCCAAAAGAAGTATGAAACCATTCCGCTTTTTAACAATATTCAGGCATCAACTTAATGTGTAATTTGAACAAAGTTAGTTATTCATAAAACATGTTTTTCACTTTAAAATAACAGTCTAGATGACTAGTAGTTCTTGCAGAGTGACAAGGTAATGCTTGAGTAATTAGCGATGCTGCATTTTATGACTATATTCAGAGTAAAAAAGATCTGATTACATCTCAGATTCATGATAATGTTCTAAAAAAATGTTCTCTTAAATGTGACATCACTTACTGATTAGTTAAGCTTGCTTCTATAGTTAATAGTAGTAGCTGAAACGTTAATATAGTTCTACTCATTAGTCCTACATTGGTACTTATTAATGATGGTCTATTATTCTAATGTTGCCGAAATTTCAGGACAGAAAACGAATATCTACTGATTTCATGGGGTCTTTAATTATTAATTTAGTGTTTGTCATGCCTTATTTAAATTGGCTACAGTTACTGAGACAGAAATAATTTTTAACCGATTTTTATTTTTTCTACAGTGATAAAGACTATCTACAAGCGGTAAGAAAACAATTCTAATTTATACAAGCATGTGATAAATATGACACATTTATTGATTTCTGTGATGTCATTGATGGATTGATTCTGTCCTCCAGGCCTATGACAGAGCAGAGAGGACTGCACCGCTCCGGTACGTTTACTGCATGCCTCGGACTATAATATACCTGTGTTGTTAAGCACTGATGTGTACACTGCCTCTCTATACAAACAAACTCCCCAATCCCATTAACATTACAACTATAATCATATCTGCTTGGCTTCTGTCAGCATACGCTTAAAGCATTTGTTCCACCTCGCTGGCTTGGTTGTACTTGGCCACGTACACTGTCACTCCCTTTTGAAAATAAATAGGATATTATTAACTACTTACTGTCTAAAGTAAACTAGTGTGCTAGTAAACTAAAAATGTGGATGAAATGATTCAAACGCTGTCTAATGGAAATACATAGCTTTTAAAACATTGCATAATATAGATATCAATAGAAGGTAATGGCAAATAAAGTAAACCTATTTATGTTACTTGCCTAAATTTAGCGAGATTCATATCTGAATAATATTTGCAGGTCATGAAGATGCAACTGAAGACTTTGGCATCTATGAATTTGTCTCTGTACCTGAGAAAATGGATTCAACACAGGTAGAAAATAAGCACTTTGCTATTTTGCATGAGCAGTTTTGCCCCAGAACAGTTTGTTATTTCTTCCCTCTGTTTTCCAGGCATCCTGCAGGTCTTTGGCTCGGCTCGATTCAGTCAGAGATTTGCATACCACCATCTATGATGTCATCAGACATGTGCCTGAAACTCCTACACTGAGTCTTCTGAAGTGAGAGAGGTGGATATTCACATGTGCACAGATGTAAAGATGAAATGCATTTTTTTGCCATTTTTTTTCTCAGTCACACATTTAAGCACATCTTTTGCTTTACAGTTATTCATTTTTATACTTACTTTTTTATACTTCCTAAAATCTGAAAAACACAACTTGTGCTGAGCACTTATGGTTTTTTATTTTTATGGTCTTTAAAAAATATAAGAAAGAGAACTATGAGATTTTATTCTGTAGCAACAACATGCTTAATGAAAATTAAGAGTATTTATATATAAATACAATTGTCGTCTTACACCGATTTTCTTGCATAATGTAAATATGTATGCATTTTGTACTTCGAAACTGTATTTTTTGCACACTGCAGTGTATTCTGTGATATTGCTCATTACATTTTAGAGACGCCACATTTCAACAGACATCTTCTGTCTATTTTTCTGTGTTGCACCTGTTCACATTTTAAACATAGATGCAGAAAATAAAGGTTTTTAAAAATATATATTTGCATTTTTTTTATTAAATATAAGATATAGGGGGTAATTCATTAGGTAATGTGAGTAATGTAATCAGATTCCTTTTTCAAGTGTCTAGTAAATTAACATTCCATTTAAATGTGCAAGAAATATCAAAGTTACTTTCTTCTTGCTAGTTACTTGGTTCTCCCGTTTATTGACTGACACCTCAGCCAAACACAAGCAGAGTTACATTAAAAATATCCTGGCTCTTCCATGCTTTATAATGGGAGTGAATGGTGCCTTAGATTTTAAAGCCCTAAAAAGCCCTAAAAAGCACATCCATCCATCATAAAAATAATCCATTTGGCTCCAGGGGGTTAAAAAATGCCTTCTGAAGCAAAGTGATGCATTTTTGTAAGAAAATATTCATGTTTATAATATGCGTCGCAGCGTCGGGTCAGAGGTCAGGTCACTTATGCCCTCTACCGGAAGCCAGTGATTACAGTTTATGAAGTTCACTCCCATTATAAAGCTTGTAAGAGCCAAGATAGTTTTTATTATCTTGTGTTGGCTGAAAGCAGTAAGTCGGTAATGTATACCTATAGCTTGAAGGAATATGGGATCATTTCAATTTTTGTGTGAACTAACCCTTTCAACACTGATGGATATTCTTCTACCCCTGATAAGCATGGTCTATTTTACAAACAGGCTGTGGATTTATAATATAATACTATGTATTTCTTCCCTCTGTTTCTCTGGAAGAGCAGCAGTGTTACATCAACATCTCTCTCCGCCTGGGGGAAGAGGAGGTGCCACTCCCTCATTTGACTGGGAAATCATCAGAACTTTATTGACGGAAAACACTGCTCTCTTATGTGTGCTCATACCAGCATAAACAGCCAGAGAGACTCATCTCAAACACCCACCCACGCTATAGAATATTTATGGCAGGTAGCTCATATATTTGCTGTAAACTAATCTCTGAGCTGTGAGAGGTAAACAAATGAGGTCTTGTCGCTTTTTCCAAGAATTCATTGTATGTGTGTGTTGGTACTGAAGTGCAACACAATGCAGCCAGTCTTCTATGCTTAAGACAAAATTAAGCATTTTAGTGTAGTCTGGAAATGGTTAGAAAAATCAAGAGATAGGCTAACTTCATCTTTCCTATTGATCTCTCAAAAAGTGGTGATGCAAAATATGGAAATTTCTAATGATGGCTTCTATAAAGCAGTATACAAATACAGGCCTATAATTGCTCTCAGAGGCATGCCAGCTTTTTAATTTGCTTTAAATGTAAAATTTATTAAACAAATAAGCATGAGAAGAACCATTTTGTCTGCAGAAAGTGCTGACAATATATAACATCACAAGAGTAGGCCTGTACTACCCCTTCCAATAAGGGGAAAACAAATGCCATAAAAAGTCACAATTGTGACATAAGACGTTGGAATTATGATATACAAATGAATAATTATGAGACATTTACAGTACTTACAGTAATTATTACTTTTTATGTCAATGTTGACTTTTGAGCTAGCTCAACATTATCTTGAGCTTTACTTGACAGCTCTTAGTCCTTCACAGAAACAAACTTGTATTATTTTCATGTTATCACTGTTGCTTTGATATAGTTCTGTATTGTAAAAAGCGCTATATTATAAAGGTGACTTGACTTTTGACTTAATGTCGTAATTATAACTTTTTTTGCAAAAATTGTAAACATTTCATAAATGGGCTTCCATACTACATTCACTTGTTTTTAATATAAAGTAAAATTATGGTTAAAATCTATACAATAATGTACCCATTAATCATTTGAAACTTGTTGTCTGAGAGGCGATTTGTGTGATGATGTTTTTATGGTATCCTATATTTATGTGTTTGTTTGTCAATTTTTCCTTTCCTGCCCAGGGACTACAGATGAAAGTTAGCGTGTAGCTAATTCTGGTATGGCTGAATGTCATACACTGTCCCTGTTAAATAAATATAATAAATACAATAAATACTCGCAGCTATTTATGCCTTATTTTAAATTAGTATAGCTGCTACCGCTAAAGCTGAGGAACTACATTTCCCATGCTGCACCGGCCACCTGTCACGTGATCCCAACAGTGAAACATGGCACCTGTGTAGCACTGTAGGAACTGAATCGCCGTTTTGTCAGAAAAACACCAAAGGATACATTGGGTTTTACTGCCGTTCATCTATACGATGCAGAAAATCAAGTCTCTGATGTCCCGTCAGGTGTGTTATTTCTCCGCTCACATCAGTGTGTTTCTTGCTCTCATTGACCAATCCGGAAGCATTTTAAAAAGCTAGCCTGCTTGCTAAATACAAATTAACAGTCAAACTGCTTATAGACCTGCATATTTCCTTATAGTATCATAACGCATACAATCATTAACAAAAATAGCTAAAAGCTCACTATAAAAAGGTAATGTGAGCTCTTGCCAGTTGCTTAAAATGCTGCAAATCAATTAAATCTCCCTTTCCTGACCTATCATATACAGTATAACGTTAGACGTTTAGAATACAAACGAAGGGTATCAAAGGGGTTAACTAAAATAATATGCTTTAACAATGTCTAAGTTAATTCTGGTCATTTTAGCAAAATTTGTGCCCTATAATTTTTTGTTCAACAAATATACTGTCATTATACAGTAAATATAGATATAAATGTGGTGCCACTCTCTAAGGTAGACACCCAATTTGATGTATGATATTTACCATCTGAATCTAACCATGTCATTCTACCAATTGGAAAAGTCAACCAGCAATTTCTTATCATGTTAATTATTGTCTTTTACCCCAAATACATGAAGAGTTCAGAATCAGATGCAAAATCCTAAGTGCCATTTGAAAATTTCTTCTAAAATGACCATTTTTATCAAGCTTGTATATTTAAGTTCAGTAATTTCACTTAAATGACAATTAATAGGTAATCTTTATTGCCATTTAAGTGAAATTACTGAACTTAAATATACAAGCTTGATAAAAATGGTCATTTTAGAAGAAAATTTCAAATGGCATTTAGAGGCTTTTGCATCTGAACTCTTCACATATTCTTCAGTAATTGAAAAACTGAATATCGTTAATAAGAACTTTGTATCAAAATATGGTCATTCATTTTATTGATTTTCATTTTCTACAAAAATCTACACTTTAACATTATTAAATATCATCAGATCAAATTAGTGGTTTAAAAGAGAATAAAGTCAAAAGCGTCTTTTACCCTGGTGCGACTTCAGTCCCATTGTACCATGTGTCGTTAAACATATTTTTTTTTGTCTTTGTGCAGTTTGCTCCCATTGGTGTATTATTGCTCATTTTTGTATTTATATTGCTAAATAGGATTATCATATTAGGGCTCGACAGCATCTAAACTCCCCCATAAGTCGATTTCTAATATTTATGGTTTATTGTTGATTTTCTTTGCCAGGGTCTGAAAAGTCCCCAGGAGAGTGTGGTTGACATGAGCCCGGTGCAGAGCTTCAGGAGCCCTAGCAAGGTCAGTTCATGTTCTCAAACCAAACCTGCATTTAATGGTTTCTCCATTAAACCTCACATTTGTGAACAGGTTTTGTTATGTGTATATATACACTAATGTTATATATATATATATATATATATATACATACTCTACCGGTCAAAAGTTTTAGATCAGTAAGATTTTTTTATGTTTTTAAATAAAAAAAAATGACAAACAGTAATATTGTGAAATATTATGACAATTTAAAATGACTGTTTTCTAATTTAATATGTTTTAAAATGTAATTTGAAAGCTGAATATTCAACATCATTACTGTTGCTGATTACACATCAGTTTTCAGTGTCACATGATCCTTCTAATATGCTGATTTTATGCTAAAAAAACATAAATTATTATTTTCAATGTTGAAAACAATCATGTACCATTTTCCCCCCAAAATTCTATGATGAATAGAAAGTTCAAAAGAACAGCATTTATTTAAAAATATAATCTTTTCTAACATTATACATGTCTTTACTGTAACTTTTGATCAGTTTAACTCATCCTTGATGAATAAAAGTATTTTCAATTTTTTTTTCCCCAAAAATAAAAAATAAATTCTTACTGACCCTAAACTTTTGAATGGTAGTGATTAATGTTACAAAATATTTCCATTTCACAATTCTGTTCTTTTGAACTTGTTATCCTCCTGGGTATTATTAATCATAGTATGATAAATAAATGTACCTTTTTAAAATGACATTTCATCTAAAACCGACAACTAGACATGCCTTTTTATTCACATGTAACTTCTTTCATGCTTCTGAAATATTCTAGGGTTGAGTTGCACGATTCTGGATAAATTGAGAATCACGATTTATTTATTTAAAATGGAAATCACAATTCTGTGAATAGACAAATAAGCAAAATAACGTTATTTACTAGAGGTTCTGACTTAAACATTTTTTTTATTAATTTAAATTAGTATTTTTTTTATGATTCAATGAATCACTCATAACAACTTCACTTGTTTCATGACTGGATGAATCAGCATTTTTGAATGATTCAATGACAAAAAAACCTGTATAATTAGCAGTCACTTGTCGCCACCTACTGGTGTAACGAAGTAATTGGTGCAATCTTTATTTAAAGCATCAAGTTACTTTCAAAATATGATTTGCTCAATTTTGATTCGCTACAGTGTTTATATCCGGACTATATTCTCTTTTCCCTGTTCTTCTGTGATGATTTGAGTTTTTGAAAGACAGAAATAATTATACTGTGTGCTCTGTTTGTAGAGCTGTTTCATACCTATCCACAATATGACAACTGCTCTCTTGGGGTCAGTGCCAACAGATTTGAATGTTCGCTGTGATCGTACTTGTCAAAGGCTTAGTAGACAGAAGAATCGTTGTCATTTAGGTATTAGATGGGTCTTTGAATCGAGATTGGGATTTTTCACATGCGTCCAGAGAGTATGAAAAGGTTAATCAGATTGAGCTTTAGTGTAGCAGTGCCTCTGAGTCGTATTATGACCTTCATTCGGTGAGATAAATGTAAGTTGGTCTTGGTCCAGTGCACTACCTCACAGGTCCATTAAATCAGTTGGACCGTTCTGTGATCGATCGGCCGCTTTTAGATGTTCTTCTGGCTGGAGGTTTCAGCTGATTTTAGCACTCTTCACCACACCTGTGATATCTTTTTCTGACACTTTTTACTTTTATTACAATCCCTAGGTATTTGCTACATAAATTTCCTAAATCAAACAGACTCACCATCTTTCTCACCATCAGAGAGTTTTTGTGGTTTTTCAGTATCAATTGTTTTATATTACACATACTTTTCAGAACCATCTGGCCTGGATCCTTCCCTGGTGGGCTTTATTTCAACTATTTTTTCTGAAACAACTGAGGCAGTGAGAAAGAGTTTGATCATTGAATCAAACAGTCTATCCATAGCATGTTGTGGAAAATGATGGATTAGACCTCTCAAGTAGCCAAACACCAAACGCTTCTGAGCCAGTAATGAGCACTGTGTGTGGGAAAAGTATACTTTGCTGGAATGAGGAAACAAGATATTTCCATCTTATTATTTTTACACAGTTCAGGACACAACAAGATAGAATTTATTCTTCTTAAAGTCCTCCTGTAGTCAATAATTGTATGCCTTAAACTCATATTTGATCACAAAAAATACATTTAACATTTTTCCTGTTATTTCCCCCCCTTTATTCCTTAAAATAGCATGAATGTCACTCTACACCCCTGCTTCATTTAGTATGCAGATCCTTAAAGAGTAACTAAACACTAAACCAACGTTTTTTTAGTTTAATTAATACCAGTCATTGATTCGAGTTACTTTTATGACATTTGTGTAAAGTGTTTTATTTCTAAAATATATATAGTGTAAAAACGTCTTAGTGCTGCCCTCTTCAGGTTGAACGGTAGCTACTGCAGTTGAATTTTCCTATTGGATGTTCCGACTTCATGACGTATGCAGGTTTCAGATCACCATGCTCCTGGCACGAGCGGCAGTATAGAAACCAGCTTGTTTTGTCAAAACCACTGTAGGTAGTCAGGAGTTGGAATTGCGAGTATTGAAAACGGATCATGACAGAGTGTTTTAGCATCTATTTCGTTATATTGCCAGTGGGTGGAGTCAGTCTCTGACCAGGGATTTAGTTACCCTTTAAATACGTTGATTAGTCATGCCTTTGCAAACCTTTAAATATGTTGATTAGCAGGGTTGGGTATCGAGAATCAAGTATCGATTGGAACTGGGACTAACTTTTCGTTTTTCCCGGAATCGTTCAAAAAGTTAATTTCGATTCCTAGTTTCAATATTCACAGTCCGCCGACTCCGCCACTGAACAACACCAACGAAGAAGCGTCTACCGGAAGTGTTGGCATAACCGCGGAGTCGAACATGCCTTCACTTTTCTAAAAATAACGAAATCTCGGCAAAATGCAAAATTTGTTAGAGGAGTATTTCCTTCAGGAAAGACCGTTGGTTAGCAAGGTTAGCTAAACTTTTTTGACCCTGCCTCTTAAAAGAATCGGAATCGAGAATCGTTAGGAACCGGAATCGAAACAAGGAATCGGAATCAGAATTGTTCAAATTTAAACGATACCCAACCCTATTGATTAGCCCCGCCTCTGCAGATCCTTTAAATATGTTGATTAGCCCTGCCTTTGTAGACCTTTAAATATGTTGATTAGCCCCACGTCTGCAGATCCTTAAATAGATTGATTAGCCCCGCCTTTGCAGACTTTTAAATATGTTGATTAGCCCCACCTCTGCAGATCCTTAAATATGTTGACAATCATCAGAAATGCTTTGAACAACTCAGAACATCAATGGAGAACTGCATATAGTTTATCGTAATATACATCATACACCTGCTATATTGCCTAACCTTCCCGATTTTTCATGTCAACAGAAAAATATACCGGGATAACCTGGCATGTCTTGAGACTCCCTGCTGGTTCGCTGTTAATGATATGCTAAAGCCCGTCGGCACATTCATGTGATTGGTTACAAGTAGGGATGCACGATATAGGATTTTGGCCAATATTCGATATGCCGATATTTTCAAATTAATTTTGCCCGATACCGATACCGATATATTTGTATTTTTTTAAGTGCAAAAAAGCTTTTTAAAGCTTCTATTAAAGTTCTCAGTCAAGACCAGTGAGTGATTTCCTCTGTGTTTTGTTGTTTTATTAATATTAACGGGATCGTTCTCCCAAAAAATTAAATTGTCATAATTTACTACTCTCTCAAGTTTCTTTCTTCTGTTGAAATTATAAAAGTTATTTGGAAGAATGTGGCTAACCAAACAGTTGCTGTACTCCAGTGACTTCCATAGTATATTTAAGCACAAGAAATAAATGAATACAGGTTTGGAACAACATTAGAGTGAGTAAATAATGACAGACTTTTTATTTCTGGGTGCAGTATGTCTTTAAGGACAAGCGGCAGCATATTATTACTGTCTCTTTAAGAACTGCACGTGATGCGTCTAATATACACGCATTTGACAAGCAGATTTTCTCTGTTTGCTTTCACTTTAGACATAACCAACTTTGTTTATGTAAACCTTGTGTGTATTTGACCGTATCACCGCAATAAGACTCGGAAGATTAGTCCCGTATGCAGACGCTGTGACAGGCTTTTAGTTCCTGTGAGTGTCGGGTGAACGCGCTCAGAAAAGAGGATATTAGAACAGCGCATCAGCTCAGCACGTGAATGATATGTTTACCTAGCAAGACTTTGACGCACATGCAAATAAAGAACTTTTGTGAATTGCGGTGTCCCGTGAGTGTAAAGGGTGTCGCACACCGGACGAGAAGCGCCGCGTTGCGTCTAGGACAACTCCAGGTAACTTATCGTACACCGGACGCGCACTTTCTCATCAGTGTATGGCCAGCAATATTGTTATGTTTAATGACATGAAATGATGAAGATAATGTATGTTATGTTATGATTGTACTGTACAATTAAATACAATTGTTGCTGAGTCTGCCGTCTGAAAACTTTACCTCAGAGCATCCGTTAACTGAGTGAAGGTGTAAGAATTGAACTGATAGAATGCACGATGGCCTACTATAATTTTTCTTCAAAAGCAGATCGTGGAGAGATTTTAATCGTCCACGATCAGAAACCGATGAGACGCACGCACACCCCTAGTTGGAAGTTTAATTTGCTGGCGCTCATGCTTCGTTCGTGGTCGTCACGTGCGCATAGGAAACACACCACCCAATCGGCAAGGCTCATCGGCAGAAATATTCATATCGGCCGATGCCGATGATGGTCATTTTAAGCTTTTATCTGCCGATACCGATGTTGTCCCGATATCATCGTGCATCCCTAGTTACAAGGTAGTTTGTGATGTCAGAAACACCAGCGATTTCAAACCGCGTTTTTGAGACTTTAGATCACTAGTTCTAGGGAGAAAGTACTCAGCAATGACTTGCACATGATTTTGCAAACATAGTTTCTCTTAAAGCACATTAAAACACCACAGACATTGATTGACTTGATTTTCACCATAGGGGGACTTTAAGTTAGACTGGCTCCGCCCTCCTACGTACTTTCGCTCCATTTTAATTTTCTTTCAATAATACGTCTGGGATTGTGGTGTTATCTTTGGTTTTCTACTGTCAATTTTTTACCGGTCCAATCAGCGAACTGAGGGAGTGGCTGAGAACGATGACATTGATGTTGTGCGCTAGTTTGAGTGGTTTGAGTCGTCATACGTCACTACCAAACGTCAGCGATTGGTTACGGCAGATCCAGAGTGACTGATCTGCCCAGAGTACCCACCTACAAGGAAGTTTAAGCAACACCAAGTAACTTTTCCTCTGCAGTCGCCCTACAGGTCGGAAGCGGAATTGTTCGTAACCGTTGTGGTAAATAATGTAGCATAACGCATCCTACTGTCGCACGCACGCTCGCTATTTATCCAGCGCCGGCTTTCGAATGAACGATGTCCACAGACAAGGTAGAGTATGTGGCATGATTTCATGAAAGGATGATTTCATGAAAGGATGACGAAGAAAAACAAAATAATGACTATTATAACGCTTGACGTAAAACAACTCACATTTGTAGTTTTCTTACGACTTATTAGAACTACAGAAACTCGACCTGATCTGGCAATATTACATAACATGGTTATATCAGATATAGGGCTGCAAAGCGAATCTAGAAGTGCCTTTCACCCTGTTACGACTTAATGAACCACTGAAACGATTTTGGAAACATTATTTTAAGGTAAAAAAATCTTACTTAGTGTTGCTTTAATGCTTGTCAGTGGAGCGTGGCCAGACTCTCTGTACAAATGAAATGTACAGAGTCTGGTGGGACCAAGCTAACTTTAAGAAGCCTACTTCAGATTTGTATTTGCAAACCTTTTTACTATTTTTTTTTCTTCTTTTTTTCGCCGATTACACAGATAGGGCTGGGTTTATGACCTATCAAGCCGAACGAAACGCTTTGGCTTCACTTTTCAGAACGTGTGCTAACTAATGTTAACAAACGAGATGTAAAGTGTAACCACCACTTTTATATTGTGTGATTTTAAACCATGTGTTATTTTGTGATTCCTAAAAATGGATCTGGCTATATTTAATTTTCTTGCCTACAGGCCAACTTGTATTCTCATTTAACACTTGGTAAATGTTCATTTTGGGCCTTGTGTTCTGTTTCACGTACAAATATTAAATATGGTAAAAATGTGCTTTGGGATGTTTCAATGTACCATTGAAGGAAGGGACCCATTTCTCTTGCACAATCTCATGTGTCCTCTAGATGGCGCTATAATCACATATCACATCAGGCAGTCCTGAGAGCCTCTTGATGAATCACTGTGAAAATGAATGAACATTTATGCAGTTTATTCACGTCATTAGTCTAATGTCGTCATCACCTTCATAATATTATGAAGAATATATTGCAATGTGAAATATTATTCAAAAGATGATTCATTCTCAAGCGTGGGTGTGCTTTTACAAGTGAAAACCACATATGAATTCATAATCAGCAACTTTCTTTCCCTCCCATATCCTGAATTTGTCATTAATGGAGTCGGATATTTGTGAAGATGTCACACATAAAAGCTGGAGCAGTTTGTGTTCTGACAAAGTCGGATTCGCTCACGTCTCACAGCAGTTGTCTGTCTCTTCCCTCTCATCTCGGTCCATGTGAACGAATGCTTATTGTTATTTTTAATACGCCTTTTACTCACACTCTCACCTGCGTTTGATCAGCATCATTCAATAACACTTCAGTACACTCATCCTAAGCTTTGATTGCGTGCATAGTACATCAAATTACACTTTTATGTGCAAATAGACTTGCGTTTGTCTTCGTCTGCGCGCAGGGAATAAAAGGACGATACGTGTTTATTTTGGTAAACATTGTCGGTCTACATGGGATGGAAAGATAATTGAACAAAGGCTTGGCGACCATTTTAATTAGTGTTTTATTTTCCAATTGACCGTTTGGCTGGAAACTGATTGATGATTTCAGTCTCATCCGATTAGATCGTGGACTTCATTCCCACCTAATTCCCACTTTTTTTAAATTGTGCCTGTGATAGGAAGTAAAGTGTTTTTTACACTAACACAGGACTGGAGTAGAGTTACTCTTGCTGATATTTGGTTTTCAGTAAAGTAAAGCAGTTTTTAGTGAAAATCACTGTGATTATTGTAAATATAATACAATACGTAAATATAATATGAAAATGACTCAACCTCATATAAGAACAAACATATTTCTGTTTTATAGGAAGGACCTACATCTTTGAAACCATATTTTAGCCATCCACCTTTAGCCTTTCAGGATGTTATGCGACTTTTAATAGTTTTTAGTAGGGATGCATGATATATCGGCCAGCATATCGGTATCGGCTGATATATGTTAATTTTTAATGTTATCGTTATCGGCCTGGTTAGAAAGTGTGGCCGATATATTAAAGCCAACAAATAATGTATTATTAAGCTGAGACACTTGTTGAGCACTGTTTATGTTTTTGAATTTCTTGAAATATTATTGAAATCTCTTCAAAAAAATGAAAATACGGTTCGGTACAACGTGCAGCGCAAATCTGTCATATCAGCTATACAACACTGTAATGAGAACATTATTATAATTGTGCACTTGGGACATGGAGTTAATTGTGAGACTTCTGTTTTTGTAATCAGGCTCTCAAAATTAGATACAAATTTGGATTTAAGTTTATCGGCCGATATATCGGTTATCAGCTTTCAAATATAAAGAATTATCGGTTATCGGTATCAGGCCAAAATTTTCATATCGGTGCATCCCTAGTTTTTAGTAAATAAATGAATCAATGAGTCCCAGAAACGTGACATTTTTCTAAGATTTAGCCTCTCAAATGCACTGTTCTTCAACTCCCCTGGGAATTCTCTGTCCCACAGATTGTATGTTTTATCAGGATATGCATTCACATCCCCCACACACAAGAAGAATATAAAAATATATATGTTTTTCCCTGGGGCGCTGTTATTTTCTACTAAAACACTTCAAAACCACTACAGCACTTTCTTAAACACCTGAAACAAATGGTTAATGCTAAACTACTGTGGAAAGTATCCTGTACAGTAGCTTAAAGTGATAGTTCACCCAAAAAATACACATTCTGTCATGAATTACTTACCCTCATGTCGTTACAAACCCGTAATACATTCGCTCATCTTCGAAACACAAATAATGATCTTTTTAATGAAATCTGAGAGCTCCCTCCATTGACAGCTACGCAACAACCACACTGTGACGCTTCAAAAAGTTCATAAAGTATAAAACTAATCCATATGAATTGAGCGTATTTGAGTATTTGAATAGACTTGATCACTTTATATGATGAACAGATTGACTTTAGGCCTGTATTTGTATCTAATCATGTATTTAAATGTAATGGTTGTGGGGTTAGATTGTACCCACTGTAAATATTGGGTGCATTTTCTTTGGTCAGTGGACATTTGTTAAAATTGACTATTCAGGGCAAGGTATGCCGTCTGAGTAGAAATTATAAGCTAATTCACATTTTAACACTCTAAAAAGTGAATTAAAGCATGCAATGCAAGTGTTTAAAGCTGTTGTAACATATACTTTTAAATTCGATCAATATCTTTAAAGGGAACTTTTTTTGGAAATAGGCTCATTTTACAACTCCCCCAGAGTTGGGTTTTAACGTTTTCGATTCCATCCAGCCGATTTTCTGATATTTAGAAGAATATCAGTAACCAGACAGTTTCTCGTCTCATTAGCCGCGTTTCCACCGCAGGAACTTTCCCCAGGAACTATGAACTTTGGGGTGGTACTCGGTGTGTTTACACCGCAGGAACCAAGGTCTAAATGAAGTTCCGGGTAAACATTACCCCCAGAAAGTCCCTGCTGGCGAGGTAGTACTTTTTCAGAGTTCGGGGGTGG
The DNA here is from genome assembly GCA_030378365.1 of Hybognathus amarus. Taxonomy (NCBI): domain Eukaryota; kingdom Metazoa; phylum Chordata; class Actinopteri; order Cypriniformes; family Leuciscidae; genus Hybognathus; species Hybognathus amarus. The sequence goes on from JAQIUQ010007799.1 coordinate 149,151, forward strand.
GACTTGTGCGCTGAACATGCTGATTGGTTCTTACCACGCTATTCTTTCTGCCCAATGGCGCGCGTTTGCCCCATCCATCTCACGGTCAATGTCTGCTGATAAAAAACGTCTACTTTTATGTCTAGCATTACGAGCTTTCTGAATGGGTGCTCTTCTCTTTTCTGCCGTTTTGTTAATTACCTCGTTAGTAAACCAAATCGCACACAAAAAAGCAGCAAAGCTTGAATCTCCTCCATACAAAACTTAAAACAAACACGCAGGCTAGGAAGAGCAGTCGCACGCAGTTTAACCATGAGTTTAACGTCACTATAATCTTCCCGCCTCGGACCGGTACTTTAGTACGCGGTGTAAACGCAGTAAGCAAGCGGTCTGGGGAAAAAAAGGTTCCTGTGAAAAAAGTTCCTGGGACAAATAGTTCCTGGTAATTGCGGTGGAAATGCAGCTAATGACTTCCATAGTGTATTTTTTCCTACTATGGAAGTCAATGAGACCAGAAACGGTCTGGTTATTCTTCTAAATATCAGAAAATTGGCTAAATGGATTCGAAAACAGTAAAACTCAAACGTTTAACCCCGAGCTTATTGTAAAATGAGCCTATTTCCCAAAAAAGTGGAGTATCCCTTTAAGTATAAATAAAAATCGGTTCTTAAAAAGTACTGAGGGACAGAAATGGTCCCCTAATTAAATGATCCTCTTCTAAAAGTTAATTTTGTCATTGTTTACGAATGCACTTAAAGATAAGGGGACTTTTGCTACTTTTAGTCCAAGCCTTATTTTGATTTCAAAGCTTAATGGTAACCAGTGAGCCCAAGGAGTGTGTCTTGTTCTTGCCGTGCGTGCACCAGTGGAGTGACTCATACCACCCCACCCTCTGCGGATGCTGATGCCGTCCCTCAGTGAGTTCACCCACGCTCGCCTGCAACACACACACCTTATCATGCGTCTTTGAGGAGGAGATTAAATGCTTTCAGGCCAAATCATTCCTCAGCTTCTGCCTCAATGGCATCAAATCGCAGTCTTTATATGAAGATTCTTTAGATATTAGCAAGTGTCCAACAAATGTTTTATTGATGTGGATCGCTCTGTGACTGCTGCAATTAAAGGGTTTTGAAACGTTCTCTTAGGATCTGCGTGGCTCAATAAGTTTATCTCAGTCCTGGTCGCAGAGCTTTTTTAACCACATTGCATCACGTCATGTGAATCGTGCGTAATGAGTCTCTCAGCATCTCTCTTCAAAGAAAAGAGGATGACTTTGTTTCTTAAAGCTGTTTTGAGTGAAATTGATGTTCTTGTGTTGATTCTCATTAAGGTTCATGAAGGGTGTTCCTCAGGGATAGGTGCTAAGACCACTTAATCTTTGCTCTCAGCTCGGCTAGGCGTCAGGCGTGAGAAATAATCAGTTTTTTAGACCCCGTTTTTTTTGGTGCGAGGCAAGCCTCCCCACGATGGTGTCCCATAAGCAGTGAGATTTCTCTGCCAATACTCATTCTCATTTTTCTTTTTCTCCCCACAGGAAGAGCTGAGGGAACTGAGGGAACAGCCCACTGATCCACTGGCACAACAGGAACTCATTGACAACATAGAGGAAGTGTATTTCTCCAGCGACTCCTTTGACATGGTGCAATACGAGCTTGAGGTGTGTATGAGAGAATGTCATGTCTATATAAAACAATCTGTAAGATGTAGGAGTGTAACAATATTTTGTGGCACAATATATCACACATGCAATAATATGTATCGTGGATAGGATATTTGGCCCCCCCTAAATAAAAATAACTGTTTGAGAAAAAAAATTCAAGTTTTCAGAGTTTTAGTGTCAGTAATACATTAAACTACAATTTATAATTTTGATTATAATGTGTAATAATTAGAGCTGTCAGATTAGACGCTGTTATTAACGGCGTTAACGCAAACCCATTTTAACGGCGTGAATTTTTTTATCGCGCGATTAACGGTCTTTTGTCCTAGCAAACTTTGTAGTTTTTTCACATACTTTTGCAACAGGACGCGGCATGCGTTCTGATCCCATTTCAGCGCTCTCGCGCTCGTCATCCACTCAAAGCCGGCTCGCAAGCCCGAACGAGTGTGTGCGGCGTGCCTGATGTTTTGTTTCCGGTCTAGCTAGATCCGCTTGCGCTTTGAGTCCGAAGAAGCAAGCGAAACGTCCTCGCGCGGCGCAAGCAATTGAAATGAATGGGTTTCAGAGCGCAGCGCGAGGACGTTTTGTGCCGCACACACTCGTTTCAGCTTGCGAGCCGGCCAAATAGTAAAGTTATGTTTTGAGTGGATGACGAGCGCGAGACGCCGAAATGGATGCCAATGAGATTCTGAATGTAAAGTTTACTTTTAAAAAGTTGCCAAATTGTCCCATTGACAAGACCAAAGCGATCTGTATGTTTTGTCATTATGAACTGAGCTATCATCATCGCAGCACGTCCAGCCTGAAACACCACTTGATGATGGCCAAGCAAACACACACACACACACACACACAAACACAGATGATGCGAATTCTCCACCCCTCGTCAATATCAGGACCTCGTCAGTATTTCTTTCACCCTTTTATTGATGGACAGTGTTGCATTGTGTGAGAGATTATTTAGGCTATATATGTTAGAGTGAAATTGAACACTATTCCAATGTTATTTTCAATAATAATAATTAAAAAAAACATTTGCACTAAACAAGCCAATCCACTTTTCCATGTTGATGAGAGCATTAAAATGAGAAAAAAATGTAACAAAAAGAAATCAAAAGACATTAAGAATAGATAAAAATGTGCGATTAATCGTGAGTTAACTATGGCATTAATGCGATTAATCGCGATTAAATATTTTAATCGTTTGACAGCACTAGTAATAATGCAATGTGGGAATATTTGTGGGTCCTGATAATGCCAAATGTCTGATGTTACCAGTAAAAAGTGGCCGACATTATTTTAAATATATCTAGTCAGTAACAGATCAAGCATATTCATCTAAAATAATTCAGTATTTTCAGCTTCATGAATAATGTTATTCTGGTGTCACCATTGTCCTTGGGTTACAAGCACCAAGTCCAAGCCTATTCATTTAAACCCACAATGTAAATCAAATTAAGCATTTTAATCAATGGTACAATTTTTTGTTAATCTTTTATCATATGTGTTGGAGTATCACAATAATATTGTATTGTGAGTTCAGTATCATGATATGTATCGATTTGTGACCTGAGGGTATATCGTTACACCCCTAGTAAGATGTTTAGCATTTGAAAAATAGAGCTGAAATTAATATAATAAATGACATATAGACACTATATATATATATATATATATATATATATATATATATATATATATATATATATATATGTTAAAGCAATAAGGTACGAGAGGCTGTGCTGTATCGTGCAATAAGTAACAGCTGAAGGGCGTTGTTAGGCACGACGCAAAGCGGAGTGCCTGCAACCCCTTCAGCTGTTTCTTATTGCACGATACAGCACTTGCCTCGAGATATCTTATTGCTTTTATAAAACGGTTGCCACACAATATTAAAGTAAAAAACAATATACGTGCAACTTTCTTGAAGTAAAATCACTAAAAGCTTACTTACCTTCCGCTGGAAAAAATAGTCCCCGAGTGTGAACAGCAACAACGTTCCAGTGTGTAAAATGCATGAAAGCTCAAATAAAAACAACATAGAACCGCAGTGTTGCGCAGCGATCAATAGAACCGTTGGGTGAAGCGGTCGTAGCCGTGTTTTATCGTGAATAAAGCACAGCTCTTGACCAATCAGAATCAAGGATTTGAACTAACCGTTTTATAAATATATATATATATATATATATATATATATATATATATATATATCAGTAAGATTTTTTGAATTTATGTTCACACACCAAGGCTGCATTTATTTGTTTAAAAACAGTCATATTGTGATATAGCCTATTATTACAATTTAAAATAACTGTTTTCTATTTAAATATATTTTAAAATGTGATTTATTCCTGTGACGTCAAAGCTGAATTTTCTGCATTACCTCAGTCTTCAGTGTCACATGATCCTTCAGAAATCATTCTAATATAAAGATTTGCTGCTCAAGAAACATTTATTACTTTTATCAATGTTAAACAGTTCATTTCATCACAGTTCATCACAATCTGTTTTTTTTCTATGAATAGAAAGTTCAAAGGAACAGCATTTGTCTGAAATCAAATCTTTTGTTACATTATAAATGTCTTTGTCACTTTTGGTCAATTTAATAAGTTAAGTTCCCCCATAAGTTAAAGTTAATAGTGAAAGTCCTAATTCTATATAAATTTCTAAAGACCTTATGTAGCCACGCCCCTTTTCAGTGCTGTGCTCGATGTCTTTTGACTTCCGGTCTGCATTTTCACAGCGTTCTTGCATAGGTATTAATGAACTGCTCGTAAAAAATTTCCCGGTCGACATTTGTTAAGACATCTGCTTTACAATGCTTATGATAAACATTACATTGCTCATGATAACTTTTGTGAACTCTACAATAAGTAAATCCACTTCACCAGCTAATTACTCCTCGACAGCAATGCCATAGAAATATACAGAGCGATCGCAAAACGGAAGTTCAAAGACAATATTCTAAAGATGACGGCGTCCACGTTTCTCTGGTGCATAAGGTCTGTACATTTCAAAAGCTGCACTGAATGAAAATTCTTGGGGAGAGAAACTATTCCTAATTGAGTCCAAACTTTTGTTGTGTCTCTGTTTGGGGATGGGGCATTAGGTGCTATTTGTCTATTCCTCTAGAATAAATTTGGGCTGCATCAGCTTTTTAATCAAAGTAAATGTTTGTTGGAGCAGTTCAGCTGCTGTTGTTTATTGAACTCAATAAGAACAGGAGATGATTTGCCTGTGTTTGTGAGTGATAATATGCCACCGTGTTCAAACTCAGAGGAATTAAATTGTATTCTCTTTTATTCTCATTAGAATAAAAGACGTTCTCTCAAATCTTTCTCTGTTTGTTTATGCTTGCCCCACAGAAACTCCCTCTGGATCTGAATCTTCTGGAGCTTGAAGAGTACCGAGATAAGCTGAAGAGACAACAAGCAGCTGTAAGCATCACATTCAGATAAATCTTAAAGAAACTGTCGGCTCTCTCAGAGGCACACGTCTGACACACACTGTATGATAGCAGGGCTACTTTTACATCATAACTGATATGTTTTATGTATGGGTCATAGATCAAAAAATTTTCTACTTTGAACTTGATTCAAAACTTGACATTAACAAGCTAGTTGGACAATCTTTATCTTATTTTACGATCTTTTATTTTTTTTAAACGTACTCTATTTTATTTTAATTTATCTGATGAATTCTTTTGAAATATTTGTATCATCTCAAACAGACTAAAATCAATACATTAAGTGCATTTTTAATCAAACTTTTTAAATATTAATGATTTTTAAAGATATTTTTTAAAGATGATTAATAACTGTAATAATGTTGTGGGAAATCACCTGCATGTCTGAACAGCCTTTTTGTCCTTGGAAATACTTTTCAAACACTTTTTGTGCTCTCATAGTTTTTAATATTGAAAACACCAATGACACAAAGAAATAAAGTTGATTTTTAAATTATAAATTAAATATTTTTAATTAATTATTATTATTATTATTTGTGGATATGTTAGACCTTGCACTTATACTTAATTTTAGGAAAATAAATAAATGACTTTTAATCTTTTAGAAATGATATGCTAGATGAAAGGGGCAAGGGAATGTTCAGTAAATAATAATTATCTCAACAACAATATAACTTTAACTTCATATGTGTTTTGTTGATATGTATATTGTGTGTCTTTTTGTTTTTGGATCGTATTTGTCTGTGTTAGGGGACAACGGATGGAAATTAGCATTGTGCTAAATCCGGCGTATTTACGTTCGACTATGCTTGTACGTTCATTAATATGCATTGTCCCATCTAAAAAAAAATAAAAAAAAAAAAATATATATATATATATATATATACAGTGATGTGAATAAGTTTTGGCACCTATGCTAAAGTTTCTTAAAAAGAGGAATAAAAAATCATCTTTTGGATATTGATCTTAATGCCTTAATTAGAAAAATGAGGAAAACTCCAACCTTTAAGGACACAAATTTTCTTTGTGAATGAATAATGTATCATAAATAAATAAATGTTTTTCCTTAAAATACAGGGTGCATAAGTCAGGACACCCCTATGTTAAATTCCCATAGAGTCAGGCAGATTTTTATTTTTAAAAGCCAGTTATTTCATGGATCCAGGATAATATGCATCCTGATAAAGTTCCCTTGGCCTTTGGAATTAAAATATCCCCACATCATCACACACCATTCACCATGCCTAGAGATTGGCATGGTTTTACCTCAGTTAGCCTAATAGCTGGTTTGATTTGCATTGAAAGATGATCTTATGGAAAGTACCCCATGCCAATCTCTAGGCATGGTGAATGGTGTGTGATGATGTGGGGATATTTTAATTCCAAAGGCCAAGGGAACTTTATCAGGATGCCTATTATCCTGGATCCATGAAATAACTGGCTTTTAACATAGGGGTGTCCTGACTTATGCACCCTGTATTTTAAGGAAAAACATTTATTTATGTATGATACATTATTCATTCACAAAGAAAATTTGTGTCCTTAAAGGTTGGAGTTTTTTTCCTGCATTTTTCTAATTAAGGCATTAAGATCAATATCCAAAAGATGATTTTTTTTATTCCTCTTTTTAGGCAACTTTAACATGGGTGCCAAAACTTATTTACATCACTGTGTATATATATATATATATATATATATATATATATATATATATATATTTGAGTTAAACCATTTCATTTTTTTAATCATTAAGTTATAAAATTATGACTTTTGTTTTCTTGTATTTCCATGACCAAAATAATAATCCCATAAATATAATCCCATATTGGGAAATATTAATCCCATATTGCTTGGAGTAATGGCTGCTGAAATATATATATATATATATATATATATATATATATATATATATATTTTTAAACATTTAATATATTACAATAGAAAACAGTTATTTTAAATTGTAATAATAATTCACAACATTTGTTTACTGTATTTTTGATCAAAAATGCAGCTTTGTTGACAACCCCTAAACCTTTTTTTATTTCTTTTTTTTCACATTTAGATATTTAATTAAAATATTGTTGCGAAAAAATGAATGTTTTAGGAATTGTTTTGTGAATTATTATTATTATTATTATAATTCGCCAGTTTTTACCTATTTCAGAGCTCATATATCATCCTTCTGCCGACGTCAGTTTTATGAGTGTGTTTATTTGTGTGCATGTGAACGCGTGAGTACATTCTGTCTTGATCCGGCGTGATCCTCAGTTCACTGCTGCCTTGGAAACAAATGTATAAAGAGGAATGTCACCCTCTGTCTTTGTTGTTCCTCGTTTAAGATGCTTGCTTACTCACAGCTGTCCTATCGGCCCAGTGCAGGGTGAAAGATGCGGCCCCCGGGATCCTTAGGGGTACCCGATGACTCAGTCTGACGCGCTCAGTTGTGGTCTGCCATGAGTAGGTCCCCACAGGGGCCCTGTCCCTGAACGCTGATCCCGGGTCATGACAGACAGCTGCAGGAATCAGAGGATGAGCTCTGCATGAGGCTAGCTTCCCACTGAATGCCATTACTCTGCACACTCACATCCCGTGGTGTTTTATTCATGATTTACACAAGCTCCTCCATCGTCATTTTCATTAGAATATGTGGCCTTAACACATCATTACTGTCAATTTCTCCCTCAGCTTAAGACAAATGATTTTGGATATGTTTCTCTAGAGGGCCCATATGCGCAGTCTCTGAATGTGTCGTTTGCAGATGTGGGTCATTGTGTATTGGCTGGGTCAGTGGGAGAGGAAAGCATCTGGTCTATTGGAGGTGGTGGCTCTATTCTTCTGCTAACATGCAGCTCTGACACTTCTTTGGCAGGAACTCATCCTTGAGCTAATTGCTTGTCTGCACTGCAAGTGTGTTTCAGAATAAGCCTGTCTTTTCCCTTTTTGGTATTTTCTGGGGGCAGGAGGAATTTTTCAGTGCTGATAACATTCTCAGCAGGGTGATTTTAGGAAGACTTCATACATCTACTCATTCTTTATTAATACAACTCCTTAAAATGATGAAATTACACAAACTTTTTTTTTCGAACAGAATTGCTAGTTATAAAGTCAGAATTGTGAGATATAAACTCGTAAATTGAACCTTCGCAGGGAGCTTGATTGACAGGACATCTGACCAATCATACTTCGCCATCCATCATTTTGTCCGACAAAACAGTCAGTAGAGTTAGTAGATTAACATTGGAAGATTTGAACTTGAAAAGACGTGTGCACTGATGGCTTTCCGGGTTAGGACAACATTCCTTCTTATGTTCATTCATATTTATTTGATGCTAAAGATGAACTAGAAGGAAGAGATGATCGGTAGCAGCTTTAACTGATGCTCTAAAGAGCCACAAAAAAACTATTTGTTGTTTAAATTTCTTTTCAAAAATGACCAAATTTGAAAGGTGAGACTTTGTTTAATATCAAAAGCAACCGAAAAGTAACCTGGTCTGTCAGCGTGTTGTCAGTTCGCGATGTATTTTTCACTGCGTGAGCTACACATTCTCATCCCAAGACGTCATCTAACTGATGCTTTTGACCATACGTAGGGCCCTATAAAATCCGTTTAATTTTTTTCCCAAATTCCATTAAATTTTTTTCCCAAATTCCGTTTTTGCCGTTTGAATTTTTGCAAGTTCCGTTTTTTCCATTTAAATTTTTGGGAATTCATTTTTTTTACCCTTTACTGTTATTTTAGTTGTAAAAAGAGTGTGCTATTTATTCCGTGATCGCAGAAATTATAGGGCCCTACATATGTTAACATCCAACGTTTTAGGGTTACCCTTTAACGTCAGTTAGATGATGATCCAAGGGCGTCATCTACTGACGCTTTACCTTCAGCGTCAGTTAGATGACACGGATAGGTTTAGGTCAGGGGTAGGGTTAGGATTGGATAGCGTCATGTAACTGACGTTAAAGGACCCTAAAATGTCGGATGTTGATGTATGGTCAATGACGTATGACGTCTTGGGATGAGAACGGGCTGGCGTGAGAACATGATGTGTGTGAGAGCAGCGTAGCTTGTCGGACATAGCGACAGTAATTAAGGGGGGCGGGTCTTTGCGAACGGTCAATTGTGAAAGTCAGTCTTTTTTTGAGAGAAAAATCAGAATTGCAAGATATAATATAATATTGCTTGACTTTATAAGTCGTTGTTTCCAAAGTGCCACCCCAAAATCACACTGTTGGTTGTGGCAAGGATGAAGTTGTGACCAAACCCCTGGTCAGAGCCTGACTCCACCCACTTGCAATATTTGAAAATGCTGAAAAAGTGGGCAGACCCCAGCGGAGATATAGGGGGCGAAATAGATGCTAAAACACTCTATCCTGATCGCTTTCAATACTCACAATTCCAACTACTGACTCTCTACAGTGGTTTTGACTACACAAGCTGTTTTTTCATACTAGTGCCAAGGGCGTAGCCTCGCGGGGTGAGCTGAAACCTGCGTATGTCACGAAGTCCGGAACATCCAATAGGAAAGTTCAACTGCAGTAGCCACCGTTCAACCTAAAGAGGGCAGCACTAAGACGTTTTTACACCATATATTGTAGAAATAAAACACTTTATACACAAATGTCAAAAAAGTTATTTAAATCAATGATTGGTATTAATAAAGATCCATTCTTACGGATCATTAACTAAAAAAAGTTGGTTTAGTGTTTAGTTACTTTTTAAAAACATGCTTATAAATTATCCTTTCATTGTCCGTTACGTCTGGCAATGGATGTCAAATCGATTCCCTTGTAATTTATATAAAGCTGACCAGACTGTACAGATTTGTTGTTTACTCTTCTGTCTAATGAAGTTTTTCTTTCCAGTCCTAATTTAATGTCATGCTGATTAGACTGGAGGAAGTCTTTGCTTGTAGTCATTAGATAAAATGAACAATATTAATAATGAAATTTATAAATTGAGTAAAATTCATTTGTGTCCTTGTGAGAAAGATTGTCATAATTGGAAAATAAGGTGGAATTGTAAGTGGGTCTTTGGATTTGTAGAACGAGCGGGAGAGAAATGGCAGGCTGTTTACTGCTCTGGTGCAAGCACTGGTTAATAGATTTCTAATTAGAGTTATTACCCATGCAGGATTCACTCACAGTTGGCTGCCGGAAGGCATACAGAGAGAGGCTTGTGCCTCGCTGACCGACAGCTTTGCCGGTTGTCATCGTGTTTAACCTGTCGAAGTCAGACGGAGTGTGTTGGCCACCTGTTTTCAGAGTCTCTGTCTTTTAGTTTTTGGAAATGGCACACCGCATGCCTCCTCACAGCTTGTTTTCTCATTCTGGCTTCGATCTGTCCTGTGAGGTCTTTAACAGGAATGAATGACCAATAGGTGGAGCAATGAGCTTTGTGAAGAATATTCTGTTCTCTCCCCTGAGCCGAGGTCTCTTTTGGCCATACTTGGACAATGTGAAAAATGCCTTCACTCATTTTACAATTCAATTTCAGGTTCACTTGGTGTTAATAACACTGTTCTAATTCCTAATTCTTGTGATTTTAATAATCAATCAGAAAAAAATATCTTAAAGGGATCACCCAAAAATAACAATTCTGTCATCAATTACTATTGATGTAGATCAAGTGGTCACGGCCTTGGTCGCGGTCTTGGTCTTGTCTTGGTCTTGGACCTCTCGGTCTTGTCTAGGTCTCGCTGTCTCAGGCCGACATAGTGGTCAGGGGATTTTGTGGATAAAATATCCATGACGATACCTGCAACGGATTGAAGTGTGTGTCTGAGTGAAGACAGTGCGGTGTGCACGAACCACACGAACACCGTATTCGAATACACATGAATGGATTCATTTGGAGACTTCGAAATTGGCAGAGATAGGCAGGCAGTGCAAAATAAAATCTTACAAGTTATTGCTTAGCTTCAACAATAGTCTGTTTTTTTCCCCCTCCAATCTCAACTTGGTCTGTCTTGGTCTTTGTCTTGGTCTTGGTTCTCAACTTGGTCTTGGTCTTGGTCTCGGTCTCGGTCTCGGTCTTAAGCTTGGGCTTGACTTGGACTTGGTCTTTGTCTTGTCTGGGTCTCAATACCCTCTAGTCTTGGTCTCGGTTTAGGCCGAGTCTCCAAATGAATCCATTCATGAATGGAATACACATGAATGGATTCATTTGGAGACTTCGAAATTGGCAGAGATAGGCAGGCAATGCAAAATAAAATCTTACAAGTTATTGCTTAGCTTCAACAATGGTCTGTTTTTTTCCCCTCCAGTCTCAACTTGGTCTGTCTTGGTCTTGGTCTTGGTCTTTGTCTTGGTCTTGGTCTCGACTTGGTCTTGGTCTTGGTCTTGAGCTCGGGCTTGACTTGGACTTGGTCTTGTCTGGGTCTCAATACCCTCTAGTCTTGGTCTCGGTGTAGGCGGTCTTGACTACAAATCTATCAGTTACTCAATCATATTGTTTTAAAGAGGACCTATTATGCTTTTTTAAATTTTCAGCTTTCTTTAGTGTGTAATGTTGCTGTTTGTGCGTGTAAAAGTTGTACAAAGTTGCAAAGGATAAAGTCCCTCCAAAGTGAGTTATTCTCTATATCAGGGTCACTGTTTGTGAACTGAAATGTCTCCATTTAGTCTTGACACGTCACAATTTTCCTCATTTAAATAATTCCTGGCCAAGGCATACGCTACAAAAGGGTCCGTCACCTGCTTGAGTTGCATTAGTGCTCGTAGTTACGGTAAGGGAACATTTCCAAAACATGCTTGAAATGGTTGACCAATCACAACACACTTGTCCAGCCGACCAATCAGAGAACACTGTGCTTTTCAGAAGGATGGGCTTTATAGAGACAAGAACTAATGAATGTTACTGACATACTGGGAAGATAGGAGCTGCAACAATGTAAAATATGTGAAAAATAAGGTGTCTTTAACATTCAAGCATGAAAATGTTAAGACTTTGAAAAGGGCATAATAGGCCCTTTTTAAACCTGTATGAGTGGTATGTTACTATCATTGAGTAATTTAGTTACTTAGACTATTTATTTATTATTAAATATGTCTATATAGCATTTATACATTTTTTATTTCACTTTCTGTTTTATTCTAATACATCAAATTGGAAAAAAGGTTACTTTGGCAACTAGGTGAAATGACATTCAAAACAAGGGATTAAAAACAAAAAAACAAACTTCCATACAATTTATTGTATGAATATGTTTTCTTTTTATGACAATTATGCAGGTTTAGAAAGACATGAGGGTAAATAAATGATAGAAATCAAATTTTTTGGAGAACTATCTCTTTAAGAGCCTAGAGTTAATGCATATGTAAGAGCAAGTTGAGGTGCTCTTGAAAATGTCTATTTCAGTTGTTTGTCACACATACACACACACATTCCAGCACTCTCCTGCCAGTCGGTCTCAGCTTTTCGCACAGTGTGATCTGCTAACATACGCCACTGCTCAGCTGAGTCTGCCATCTGTTCAGCGCTCAGACACACCAACACCCTCTCGTTCCTGACAGCCCCACCAAGTGACGCACATATCGATCTGAGCGTGCCACAGGATGCCTTATATTTACGGCCTGACTTTCCACAGAGCCATTATTACCCCCTGACTGTTTGAGTGTGCCAAGAAAACCTTATTTATTGTTACAGACTAATTGTGGCAGATGTGGAAGACACGAAAAGCCTAAAACAAATTTAATTGAATTAAAAGTCTCATGTTTTATGTTGTTTTTCCTTTTCCTCCTTTTAAAGCCTCCGCTAATGCCTCAAATGATTAAAAAAGAGGCGAACAGATTATGTGGTCTTGTGAAGCTTGGACGTGTCGAACAGATGTTAACCTTTAGGTGTTCTCATCTTACAGGTTTCTAAAAGAGTGGCAGACCTCATTTTGGAGAAACAGCCTTCCTATGTTAAGGTAAGCAGTCTGTTGCATCTGGGGAAATCAGGTCTGCAGGATGGGTTCAATTAACATGTGACTGTTGGCTTGTTCCAGGTTAGGGGAGCAATTTGAGAGTTACAGAACTTATGACATAAGTGAATCGAGCCAGTCTGTAAATGTTAAAATTAGGGCTGTGCAAAGATTAATTGCGATTAATCGCATCCAAAATAAAAGTTTGTGTTTTACGTAATATATTTGTGTGTGCTGTAATTATTTTGTATATATACACACACACGCATGTATATACAGTACAGTATTTAAGAAAATGTGTTATTCCTACATAAAATATTTATATATATACACACACACACAGTATTTAGGTGCAAATAATGCTATATACATAAATGCATTTGTATTTATATATACAAGATAATTATACACCGCACACACATATGTAAACACAAACTTTTATTTTAAATGTGATTTTAACTTTTATAATCGCAATTAATCTTTGCACAACCCTAGTTAAAATACTATTACTCACTGTTTTATTAGTATATCTAAAAGATGTAAAAACAATATTTACATGATTTTAGTGCAATTATTTAGTGGGGAAATTAGTGCAATTAAATTGATTTTAGTGCAATTATTTAGTGTTAAGTTTTGTTGCAATGGTTGTACACAAGTTTTAAAGAAGAGTGCATTCATAAAATTATAAAAATCCTATTACTGCTTTTAAATCATCCAAAAAATGGTCACATTCACTCCCACTGTAATTGCCTCATTGTAACCCTGACTTTTGTTTCATGATGACTGTAAATGCATCCTTGTTATCTTGCTGGTTAAACAATTAAACTCTCTAAATATATATTTGTTAAACTAATATTTGGGCATTGCGCTTTGCAGAGGATGCTGAAGGTAGTGATTTTTATCACTATAACAATTTGGGATCAAAGTGGACCTAAAAGGAATAGTTAAGGCTCCGTGTCCTCTTGCCTGTGGTCATGTTTTTCTTACATCTTTAATCACTATGAACCCCTTTGAAAATGGATCACTTTGAAATTTCGCTCTGAAGATATTCTCATCCTGAAATGCTCTGCTTTGTTCCTGTGCCAGGCTTTTCACCTCACAGTCGTTGTGTGGAATTATTTGGATTCTTTCTTGACGAAGCTTGAACAATGTATCGTGTTCATTGATGAAGGCAATAGTCAATTTTGTTTCTTGATTTCTGGTGACTCCACCAGAATTAAGTCAAAATGAGTTCCATTTTCATGTCTTTTGTTGTACAAAAAAATGGATTGGACTAACTCCATAAGAATATGTGATCTTTTAATGTTTTAAATCATACAAATTTACCAAGAAGGATGTTTCACTTTCTGTAAGATGGCGAAGAAAAGATCATATTGTTCTAACATAACTGTTTTTGATCAAGTTCTGAAGCTCATCTCAATCTGTCTAAAGGGGGGGTCGATTGCGATTTCACTTTTTCATATTGTGTAATGTTGTTGTTGGTGCATGAACAGTACAAATTGGAACAGAACAACAGAACAAAGTTGCAGCCCTGAAAGTTCAGTGTAAGCAGAGATATCGTCTTTTAAAAAACAGGAAGTATATTGCCTACAAAAACGACTCGATTGAGGTATACAGCCGGGCTTTAGACGTCACTAACCCATCATTTACATCAACCCTCCCTCAGGGAATATGCAAAAAAGGGCATGGCCATATTTCTGCCGCTTCGTAGAGTGTGTTATGTTCATCCAGCTGTCAGGTCTGACGCTGTACTTCAACAATGGATACAATTTATGTTTGATTATGTTCCTGAAAATGATGATCGCAATTTAGCTCTCTGTGCTGCGCATTTACGGAAGACAGCTTCCAGAATCTCCACGAATTCAATGTCTGATTCAACAAGAAACTGTTACTAAAACATGAAGCAGTTCCAACTTTAAAACCAGAGGCAGCAGTTGTTGGGACACAACCTGTAAGCAGGCTAAGACTTAATCATTTTAAATGTTTTTGCATGTATAATTTCAGACATAGCCTTGTGTTTTAGTTTTATCAAATGCCAGCGCTGGCTTTATAGCCACTAGAAGACTGAAGTTATGCTATGTTGTGTCTACGACAAACGCGTACAAACATTATGGACCTTAATTTTGTATAAGTACTAATGTTGTAAATGTATTTTTCATGTATATACTTTATGACGTTATTTTCGATTCTGATCAAGAACGTAAAACCAATGCCAACGCTGTTTGTGTATATAACGTTAGTAGCCAGTCAGTTTAATGCTACTCTGTTAAACAAACGTGTGTAAAGTTAAAAAATATAGGCAAATTACCATTCAGAAATGTTTTGTAAGAGCCGTCTTTAGGGAGGTTCTGCTTGACTCTTCATCGCCGCTTTCTGGGTCTGATTCTGGCTCATACTGATACTGCAGTATCAACACCATATTTACATTTGACAGGAACACATGCACGTTTCGCCCGTAAAGGTAATGTGCGTTAACCTTCCGGACAACGTGTGCTACAGTTTAGCCAATCACAACACACCTGCCCAAACTAACCAATCTGAGCCCACTGCCTGTTTCTGAGGGAGTGTTTTCATAGACTCAGGAAGTCAACCAGTCGTTTAAAGGAAAGAGGAGAAAGCGGCTGACAATTAAGGTGAAATTTATGGAAAATACGACTTTTAAAAAAAGAAAAAAACACGAATACATGTTATATTCCACCCCATAAACACAATCATGCAAAGAACAAAAGCAGTAAACCACCCCTTTAAGGGTGCTTTCACACCTGGATCGACTGGAGATGTTATTTTATGAAAATTATGAAACAAAGGGGCATTTCCCTTTTGGCCCGGTTCGTTTGGTCATATGTGAACACAACAAATCGCACTCGAGAACCGTCTGAGAGGAGGTGGTCTCTGCTCGATTCCATATGAACCCTGGAGCGGTTCGTTTGTAGTGAGAACACAACTGACCCACGAACCGGAACAACTGGTCTTGTACCTTTATGTACTGCTGTCTGAGTTTTTTTGCCTTTGCGAGGCACTGCTCGCACGGAACCGTTCAAAACCCCTAAACTTCGGTGTTTTTGTGTGAAGTGTCCAACATCCGGGAGATGTGTTCTTCCGACCAAATATCTATGAGGCATTTCTTCATAGCACCAAGTCAACCCGCGTTTCATTTTGTGTTAGGCTACTGTCGTCATGGCGATGTCCCACAGTGGAATGCGCGACCTGCATGCATTAGGTAGTGACGTAGTCTGTAGTCTGCTCATTTGCAGTTCAATCCCGGACAATAGCTCAAGTT
The DNA here is from genome assembly GCA_030378365.1 of Hybognathus amarus. Taxonomy (NCBI): domain Eukaryota; kingdom Metazoa; phylum Chordata; class Actinopteri; order Cypriniformes; family Leuciscidae; genus Hybognathus; species Hybognathus amarus. The sequence continues at coordinate 165,437 of JAQIUQ010007799.1, forward strand.
GTTCTGATTTGCTGTTTACCGAGAGATGGGTGGTTTGTCCAAACCATGGGAGATATGCAGTTATTCTTTAGACAGTTCCATTTGGTGATACTAGTGGCTCAGAAATTGCATGCTTCACCTTGTCGCCCATCACATCTTAATCCCAAATGGAGTGAAGGTATTCACCTTCTGACCCCAGAAACATTTAAATATTTCTGCTGGAGTCGTGTCACACCAAATTGCCTTTGAGTCATTGTAAGTCAACACGAAAAGCATGGGATTTTCTTGGACAAATAACATATTTAATGCTTTCTCCAATGCTTTTGTACAACATTGAGAATGCACGTTGAATAAAAAAAAAAAACGTTCACATCACTGGAATAAATCCTTCTATTTAGTTACTGCCGAAGTTGATGTTTTGAAGTATTAGACTAGTTTTGTAACCTTAAAGAGAAAATGCTTCAGGAAAACCCACTGACACATAGTCAAAGACTAGGAGTCAATGCATCACCTAAGACGCACAAGTTAAAAAAAAATTCTTAAACAATGGACACTAGGAGTGTTCACCAGATGGATGTAGAGAGAAGTATGGTTATTTGTTCCTCCATTTGAAGAGCTTTTAAGTTTGCCACAAGCCATTTTACACCTCAGCAGCCTGCATTTGTCCCAGGCCTTTTAGAGATAAGATGGGATTTCAGCCATGTTTTTGAGCTGTATTATAGTCAGCCCATGCTTTTAGATATCTTCTGATATGTTTTGGTGTGTTATCACAGAGAAAAATTAGTGGTGCAGCACATCACTTTGGCTGTTTTCCAAAAACCTTGATGTGTCAACTTCTAAGATGGCATCCTGACTGAAATGAAACCTCTAGGCTGTAACTATTCACAGTTGATTTCAATAAAGTTTGATGTTACCGTGTTTGTAAGCTATCAGTACTTAGTAGGGGTATAACGACTTCAGATTTTTTGAAGTCAACAGTTATGACATCAAGGTCGACGTCGACTAGTCGCTAACGTCATTCATAAAAACACAAGAGATGTGACTGCTTTGCAACATGCCACAATTTGCAATTAATTAACAGAAACTTATACAGATGCTGACAGCTCATAACGGGGCCGTTCACACATGGACACTTCATGCGTTTTTACTGATCTGATTTATCAAAACGATTCCATTTACACCTGGTCGCATAAATATTTTTTCGCAAAACGGATATAAATCCAATCTTCAAACAATGCGCTATTATATATGCAGCTCTAACAGAGTTCACATCACCGAAAGCAACAGTGATGAGCTGCATTTTCAATTTCAAAATCAAAGACCGCAGTAAGAGAGACCGCACTGGTAAGATCATTTTGTTTCTTTACTTTTAAAATAAATTGTGATTGTGTTTTAAGCGTCTGTGACTACATACACTTTGACTTACGATAGTTTGCATGTTGGTTTTATGAATAGATGCTCAGCTGCGGTGATGAGTGTTGCCATAGCTTCGTCATATAATGAATACACAACACGCTCTCTCACGTTTTTTTCAGCATTTTCGGGAGAAGTCCAATTTACATATGCGGTTTCAAAATCCGTTAAATGCGTTTTTAAATCTGTCAATCAGATCACAGAACCGCATAAAGTGGCCAGATGTAGCTATCATAACATAATCATTTAGGATGAAAAGAAAAAAGAATTGCGGGTGAATTAGAGATGCAATAATATGTTAAAATAAATATATGAAAATAATAATGTTTGATTGTATAGTGACTGTGCATGCTTTTACTTTCGTTTTCAAAAATATAGTGCTAAGTTAGTAAAGTATTTCCATACACTTTGTTGCCTACCAATGCTGCTTTCTTTCTGCAGTGACCCTCTGGGCTCTTCATCTGTTGTTCGTCAATCACGGCATTGCATTAAAGTCGACTAGTCGACTAATTCGACTTGTTGGTTCAACCCCTAGTACTTAGGCCAAATTTATACTGAAAAGGTGGGTCAGATGGGCATAAATTAGTCCTGCTTTTATGCAGCATTATTACAGGACTCTCTGGAATACTTGATTCTGATTGGTCAATAGCGTCATCCAGCAGTATGTTCTTCCCAGATGATAACCGCTGAAAACAGGTCCTGACTCTCTGTGGTCATTAAAAACTCCATGACACTTCTCAAAGAAGAGTAGGGTGTAATGCCGGTGTCCTGGCCAAATTCACTCCGCTGGCCTTTATTAAACATGGCTCATAATAATCCCCATCCACTGAATTGCTTGATCCCTCTCTCTCCTCTCCACCTATAGTGTGGTTTGATGGGAGACCCCTGATATGTTGTAAAGTGTACAGCAGTACATAGTAAATCGCTATATAAATGCTCCCATTTTATGACCAACAGTGTCGTATCATAGTAGTGGTGTGCATTTATCTATTCGAACGATTGTTAAAATTTTATAGTTTTAAACTAAAACTAAATTCATTTAGAAAGGTGTTTCGGCAACTGAACAATTGACGTTGTTAACAACAGTGCTTCTATCCCTCACAGCCTCATTTTTATTCCCATTACAAATTAAATATGGCTCTACCCTGAAAGTTAGCATAGGCTAAAGGCCTGTTATCTATTGTAAATAGTGTAGCGATGTATGGAACAGAAGTCACACTAAAGTCTTACAAACCAAACAGTGTAGGGTGTAGCGTACCCTTCACCCTAACCAATGGCTGCTTGACGGGATTTACACTGAACTTTTTTGAAAAATAAAATCACACATTTTACACAATAGCTAGCCGAACAACCATCAGGCCGAATGTTTATAATAATAATGCTAAGGAACAGTTATTTTCAGCACGGCAGGATTACAACCCATTCTCGCCATGAATGCTCACCAGTTGGCTAACTGTGCTGGTAGAATGCATGCAGTGACAATAACATTCAGGATTGGTCACTTCTTGTTTGTTGCCTGGGTACCAGTTTCTCTGTAGATGGCCAGCGTCCTATTTGAGCAAAGTAAACACAAGTTAAAGGGATATTCCACTTTTTTTGGAAATAGGCTCATTTTACAACTCCCTCAGAGTTAAACAGTTGGGTTTCAGCATTTTTCTAATCCATTCAGACGATTTTGACTACTGATATTCTTCTAAATATCAGAAAATCAGCTGAATGGATTAGAAAATGGTAAAACCCAACTGTTTAACTCTGGGAGAGTTGTAAAATGAGCCTATTTCTAAAAAAAAGTGGAGCATCCTTTAAATGATATTATCCAATCATCCTTCATTACACTGTCGCTATTTACATTGTCTTGTACGTTCCAATACGTGGCAGTGGAAAATTAAACCATATTTGTGCTGGATTGGACACGGAATGGCTCAGTTAAGCAATGAGAATGGTTTGGCTCACAGGTGGAAAAGCAGCTAATGTACAGTAGGAGCCTTGATGCTTTCAGAATTTAACTATTTTTAACTTGACATGTCACTCAATGCCATGAAACCTAAAATCTGTAAACAAGGTAAATTCAGTTGGAATTGCTTGTGTAATTCTGGGAAAACAAAATGAATAACAAGGTGAATAACACTTTTTCCAGTGCATGCTTCACTTCTGACATTATGGTGATTTGAAATTGTTTTGGCAACATTTTGGTCCTACAGCTGCCAATAAGCAAGGTTTATGCCAAAAGTTTAAAGGGATAGTTCATCCAAAAATGAAAACTCTTTCATTAATTACTTACCCTCATGTCATTCCAAACCTTTAAAGGAACACTCCGACTTTTTGGGACTTTAGCCTATTCACCTTATCCCCCAGAGTTAGATAAGTCCATACATACCTTTTTCATCTCTGTGCGTGCTATAAGTCTGTTTGACACACCCACCGCTAGCCTATACAACACAACATATAAATAGAAAAACGTTTGCATTATTTTGTCACTTATTTGGATTAGTATGCTAGCTGCAACCATTTACATCCAGGCTTTGTGCTAAGCTAGGCTAGCGGTGGGTGCATCAAACAGACTTATAGCACGGCACGGAGATGAAAAAGTTATTTATGGCCTTATCTAACTCTGGGGGATAAGGTGAATAGGATAAAGTCCCAAAAAGTCGGAGTGTTCCTTTAAGAGTTTTGGAGATCTCACAAATGGAGATCTTTTTAATGAAATCTGAAAGATTTCTGTTCCTCCATTGACAGCTACAAACTATTACTTTGACGCTTCAAAAAGTTCATACAAGATCGCAAAATTAATCCATATGAATTGAGCGGTTTAGTGAAAATTTTCCGAAGAGACTCGATTGCTTTATATGATGAACTGATTGAGTTTAGACTTTCATTCGCATATAAACTTTGAGGCGTCAGTGGTAGTTCTCAGACAAAGTTCTCAGATTTCATAAAAAAATATTAAATAAGTAATTAACAACATAATTTCTATGTTTAGGTGAACCATCCCTTTAAACTATTTGATGTCATTTGTATTTGACAGTTGTATGTATTGGTTACATTTAATTACATTAAGGATTGAATTTAAAGGATTAGTTCACTTAAAAAAAAAAAAAATTGCTGATAATTTACTACGCCCATGTCATCCAAGATGTCCATGTCTTTCTTTCCTCAGTCAAAAAGAAGTTTTTGATGAAAACATTCCAAGATTTTCTCCACATAATGGACTTTACTGGTAACCGTGCGCATCACACCGAGGAAACTTAGTTGGTCGACGCACAAAATCTGCCAGACAGCCGACCGTCGAGCTTCATGTGTCCGGGCTTTAAACGACACCAGACGATGAATAAGGGTCTTATCTAGCAAAACGCTCGGTCATTTCAAAAATAAATTACAAGGTTTAAGTTTTATAAGCACAAATGCTGGCCTTTCTCTGAGTTCGAACCAGGAGAGTCACGAACGCGCATGAACTTCTTGATTTATTTTTTAAATGATCGATCGTTTCGCCAGATAAGACCATTATTCATCGTCTGGTGTCGTTTAAAGCCCTTTGAAGCTGCACTGAAACTGTCATTTGGACTTTGAACCGTTTGGCACTCAATGAAGTTCATTATATGGAGAAAAATCCTGGAATGTTTTCATCAAAAACTTTAATTTCTTTTCGACTGAAGAGAAAAAGACATAGACATCTTGGATGACATGGGGGTGAGTAAATTATCAGCAAAAGGCTTTTTTTAAAGTGAACTAATACTTTAATTGTATAATGTGTTTTTTAAGAACCCAAATCTTAGAGATTTCTCACTCAGAAGAGAAGTGACAACTGTGTTTTTCTGCAGTGTGGAGACAGTGAGTCACTCTTGTTTGAGCTCTGAAGCCTACTGGATCCCTTAAGGACCAGATGACTCAGCGAGGATATGGCTGTGTTCAGCTCCCTGTTCTAGCGAGGGCAACTCCAAGGGCACTTCAAAAGCTCTCGGTCCCACAAAGAGAGATTCTGCTGAACAAATCTTTTGCGATTGATTCTGCAGATGTCTGGCTAAACCACCAGCCTGTGTTTCCTCAGCAAAGACACTCTGTTAACCTTACGCCTTCCATGTGCTTGTCAGTAGATCGAACACCAGAACAAATTAAACACTGCACTTTTGTTTTATTCCTTTTTGTACTGTCATTTATTCAACGGTACTTTGGAGCCCGCAGAATGTGCTCAAGGCACAAGCTCAATATGGCCTGTTCATCTCTCAGAAACCTTCCAGCATTCTTCAGGGTATTTGCTACTGATAGCCTTCTGAAGAATGAACGGTTCTCCTTGTGACGCTTTGCATAAGGAGCCTCTGTTTCGGCAGCCCTCTCTGTGGAATCGATTTTTTCCACCTCGTATTCTTTGGTTAAATAATTATCTTTAACGTGACACTGGGATGATGTTTCAGTGGTGAAGGCTGGCTCTGTTAATGTGCATCGAAAGACTGGGTCACTCAGCGTGAGCTCACCTCAGGCTGTGACAGCTGCGCTCTTCAAAACTGAGATTGCATGAGGGAGAGAAGAAAAAACCTTGCTAAAAAGCCATGAACTTCAACTGTCTGTTAGTTCGTGGACATGTCGGTGTGGGTTAAAGGAGCACATTCTTTCTCATTGTACTGCTTTTCTCATTCCCATAATGAAAGCTTGTCACCATTATCATCTCTCTCACTTTATTGTTCATAACGGGCCTGAAAAACATGACTAATAGAAGAGAGTGTTTCTGGCCTGAACCCATTAATCGCAGAGGTTAGAATCATAGTTATCTGTGAGAGGTAATATATCTAGCTATATGAAAGCAAGGTCATAGTCTTTGTCTCAATTGTCTTGCCTACTTCAGAGGATGTTAAATAATGGTTGCCTAATGTTCTGGATAAACTCTGACAAACTTGAAAATCATTGTTGTTTTAGGAGCTGGAGAAGTGACGTCTCTGCAGACCAACCTGCAGCTGGCCGCAGTCATCTGCACTAATGCACGAAGGTAAGAGAGCTATAAAATGTTAAAAAGTCAACTTTAAAGGAATAGTGCACTTAATAAATTAAAGCTGTTATCATTTCTTACTCATATGTTGTTCCAAATTGACTTTCTTTCTATAGTGGAACCAAAAAAAGAGAACAATTGATTTGAGCTTACAATTTTTAAAAAGTTCTTTAAAAGTATCAAAATTAACTCCAAAAAATTCACTCCATTGAACTGTTCTATCAGGTAGTTGATTTGAGAACTGGTTCTCCCAGAACAAATCTTTTAGACTGGTTTGGTGAAAGAGTTTCCTCATGAATTTAACATCTTTACTTCCCCATAAACTCTCAGAAATGTGCCAATGGACCCAATGTACGAATTTCGCCATTATTACAATCAGTCATTATTCCGGTGCCGTTCAGTGTATGACAGATTCTATCTGACCTAAAAAGCTTCTAAAAATCTTTAGCCAGACCGATATATCGGCAGGCTGATATTATCGGCCAATATTAGGCATTTTCCAAATTCTCGGTATCGGCACTTATAATGGCCGATAAATTAATATTTAAAAATATAAAATAAAAACGGGCACTCTACACAGTCCCTGTTGGCAACACTCATTGAGTTGGTCACGAGACGTACATTGCTTGAATAACAATTAAAAGAACATCTCCATCAGTTCTCTTAACACAAATAAGCATGACAAATTTGTGACTATAATGTCCAGTTTTGCTGCTGTTAATAAGCCGAGAGTAAAGCGGAATTAGCTTAGTAATAATTACGTTACGTTGTTACAGTGTAGTTGACTGACTGTCCTTTTTACTTTTGACAATGTGACTGAAGTTTTTCTTTAATAGCGCGTGACAGTTATAGCAATGAGACGCACTATCTCTCCTTGGCCTGTTTTATTGAAAATGTATGTTTTACAATTTGCGGTATGACAATCCATTGCTAAATTATGGCCTATCATAGACTAGCTAGCTAACCATAAAGCTAGCTAATGCCACTATCATCAGTCTGTTGTGTTGTGACAATAAAAGAAACAAGTTTCTTTTTAAAATGCATTATCATATTATTTTAGTTAAAACTCTACTAATAACTACAAATAACTAATGTTAGGGAAATCTGTTGATGTTTTGTTGCGCGTTTCTGAAATAAAAAATAAATAAATAAAAGAATATCGGCCGATATATCGGATTTTAAAACCAAAAAATATTTGTATTGGTTTCAGCCCTTCAAAATCCTTTATCGGTTGGATTCTAAATCTATATGAAGAGTTCAGATGCAAAAGCCTCTAAATGCCATTTGAAATTTTCATCTAAAATGACCATTTTTATCAAGCTTGTATGTTTAAAAGGAGGCCAATTTCGCAAATGGAGCTTAATGCAAGTAGTTTTAAGTTTTAGAGGCATGATGCGTTGATCAATATACCATTTCATGTTGCATTTTTATTGGCTAGTCAGTAAACGTAGGTCGCAGTGGCATATTGATCAGACGCATCATGCCGCTAAAACTTAAAACTACTTGCATTAAGCTCCATTTGCGAAATTGGCCTCCTTTCCCTAGCCACGACCCGCTTCCTCCTAATTTTCAGCGCATATAAAAAGCACAATTGCCAAAGTGTGATTCATCTTGCTTTATTTGTTTACCACTAGCGCATGCTGATGGTGTTTTATTCTTCTATAAATGTAGACGTGCGTAGACACCATTAGAGCTAGAGATGATGCCAAGTTTTTTGGTGAATAACAACTTGCATTTCTCTCATTCCGCTCAAAAAGCTATCATATTACTTCAGAAGACACAAGTCTTATGGACTACGTTAAATGTAGTTTTATTTTGTCCTTTTGACACTTCAGTCCATTGTAGTTGTTTAAAAAAGAACATGAAGAACTTTTCTTATTTTTGTATTCCTTGAAAAAAAATCAAGACGGCTTTAAAACAACACAAGGGTAAAAGTTTTTTTGGCAAACTATTGCTTTAAGTTTTGATGAGCTGTAGAATTGACGCAAATGCTGTAATTCTGTTTTCAGGCAGCTTCGTTCTGCTAAAGAAGGCTTTACCGAAGCCAGCCTTGGGCTGTTGGCCAATCAGAGACGCCGACAGCTGTTGACAGGATTGCTGAAGTCTTTGAGGACCATAAAGACTCTGGTAATCACTTCATCAACATTGTTAATGTCTAAACAGAGAGTTTCTATTCTCTGCATTTTCATTTCCAGCTGCCCAGTTTCACAAACACTCTGTCCTTCTTCTTTTTGCTTTTCTTGCAGCAAAGAACCGAATGTCAGACTGAGTGAAATGCTAGAGGTAAGTTGGCATGGAAATCTCTCCAAATGTCCAATGCACAAATACACCTCATTTTTGAAAGAGAACTCCCAAACAATTAAGAAGGTATTAGACACTTTGGTATAAGATTTTCTCTTACACCCTCTAATTGAAGTGTTTAGTCTGTTTGTGTCCTCTAAATGTACATTTCAGATAAAATATGAGCTTTACTCCGTCATTGTGAGGGTAATGATAGAAATCTAGCATCATTCATTAAACTCTTAGCTCAGTTTTTTTCTATTTTGGCCCTGTAAAAATTGTCTAGATAAAGATATTCAGGTAAAATAGAGCATTTCATTTTATAGGAGGAGGACTATCCAGGCGCCATCCAGCTGTGTCTGGAATGCCAAAAGGCCGCCAGCACATTCAAGCACTACAACTGTATAAGGTGGGTGGAGAGCGCTGACAGGATTTATGAGAGATCCAGATGCTGAGTTCCCTTAATAAACTGACTACATTTGTAGCCATTTATTTAAAGTCACCTTTATTTATTTACTGAATATTGCATTGTTTGAATTATCTGTGCAGATCATTAATATTCTTTTGATAATTCACACTGTGCCCTCTAATACTTTAACCCTAAAACCGAATTCTGGACAAATGTGGGCAAAATAGTTTTGATTTATTTTGTAAAAAATACTTCCCTTGATCTGAGCGGTACAAGGCTTGGCTACTTTTCCTAAGTTTGCCTCCTGAACACACACAATTTTTTTTTTACTCAATTCTACAATGTTAAGTGGGTGAAAAAAAAACTCCTTAATCTTGTATTTGGGTAAAAAATGGGCACCCATAGAAATGAATGGGAAAAACTGTCATTTAGAGCATTCTAAAGTAAGCCAAAATAAGACACCAAGTGACAGCAAAGTCACTTCATCTTTAGGTTTTAGCTCTAAGAACTTATTGTAAAAATTTTTAACGTATTTAAAAAATAATAATAAATAAAACTACATAGTAATTAATTTACATTGAAATAATTTACAAAGAAAATATGGTAATTTTTGAAGTAAATAAATTCAAAAATACCCCAAAATTTAAAAAAGGCAACATAAATGGATAGACAAAACTTTATCGAAGACAGTGCTATAACATTTATAATAAATAAAAATTAGGATCACACCTGAGTCCTCTGTGCCCACATTTGTCCACAATTACAGGATTAAGGGCTATAAAGTGAATACGGTTTAAGGGTTAATCAAAAACGTTTACTGGTGTGGGGCGGGGCAACCTGTCACTTTCATGAGATCACAGCAATAGCAAATCCAATGATCCAATCAAATCCCGATGGACAAAATCAAGTCCATCCCTAAAAAAAATTATAGTTCAAGAAGCTGTTCTACTTGAATATATGTTGGAATAGAGACAATTTTTTTTAAGGATATGCTCGATATTATTCGGCGTTGAACATCTCAGCATTGCCGGATTTGCCTACGCTGCCGAGACGTTCTTTGCGCCGCCTGAAGATACGGAGCAAAGACTGTGCAGCGAGTTGTGTTGATAGAGTTTAGTGATTTGGAGAAGAGAACTTCAGAATAATGTAATTCATGAAGTTGTGTGAACAACACACGCCATCTGTGTACGTCCATCACATGCGCACTTTGAGCGGTTATAATAAGATTACAGGATTTACATGTCTGTTTACTGCGATTAAATTTGCCCACAGTTTAATGTGAATATGGCTGCTAAGATTGAGTTTAAGCACATTAGTTTGATCGAAGTATTGTGTTTATGTGAGGTAAAGTTTAATCTCAGTTTTGCTATAATAATTGCATTATGATGGTGTGTGTAAACTCATGGTAAAATTGTTTCTACAATCATCAAATACTCTAATTTACTCCCAACCAAATTTAAATAAATTCATTAATCCCTGTAATTGCGCCATGTTGTCAAACTGTGATCAATGAACCTGCCATGAGATTTTGTGCCTGATGAAGTACTTAATGAAGTAATGTCATTTTGTAGGAACACTGGAGAACGAGAGATAGCTGAGATATTACCAAAAGGAAAAGTTCAGATGAATATAATTGGAAGAAGGGTTGTTTCTGTTCGATACTCAAATACCATTGTTATTTGCGGTTTCACAGAGCCAAGATATGCTGCTGTTGTTGCATTTCAGCTGGTTCATCTGTATTTGCACATGCCATTCTCCAGCTGTTAGTGGTTGCCAGTGTTGCGTAGTGTGTTCGTTATTTTGTTATCTCCAATTTTTTAGATTTTCTGTCCCATCCCCTCACACAAATTGCAGTATCAATTTGTAGTCATGCTGTATCTTAGTCTATGTTAAAGGAACTGGTGCTTAAAGGGATAGTTTACTTTGAAATAAATTTTTTATATGTTTTAGCTTACCTCAAGGGCATCCAAGATGTAGGTGTCTTTGTTTCCACAGCATTTTCAATTTTGATATTTTTAGGTCAAACCGTTCTTGTCTGTCAGTCATATAATGGAGGTATATGGGATTCACCACAAAGAGCATGCACAGAGAAGTCCAAATTAAACATGATTTAATGAATTGTAAATTTAAGTACACATTGATGGCCTAAGTCACGAAATGAGCGGTTTGTGTGAGAAAACGAACAGTATTTATATCGTTTTACCTCTTGTAACCACAGTTACGTCCAAGTGATCTGAAGGCACGGGCGCTTCGGTCTGCGCAAGTGCCAGAAACGCAGGAAGTTTATCTCTTGCGTGGTTGCGAAAAATCAACGTTGTCTGATGGTAGATTGAAATCGTCTTCCATCACAATTTCCTGTATATCTAAATATGTTTATATCTTCACAGTGAAGGGTAACACTTCTGAAATCTCTGTGTAAACAATGAGTGACGTACACGCAGAGAGATCACTTCGGCGCTTTGCGGCGCTTTCAGTCGCTTTCGGCGCCCTCGCCCTCAGAGTACTTGGACATGACTGTGATTACAAGAGGTAAAAATTATATAAATACTTTGTTTTCTCACACAAACCACTTGTTTCGTGTCTTAGGCCATCAATGTGTACTTTCATTTACAGAGTCATTAAAGGGGTCATGAACTGGCTTTTTAAATTTTATTATATTGTTGTCTGAGGTCAATTTATGACGTTCGCTTGGTTTTTGCATTCAAAAACATCAAAATGAATAAGAAATAGGCTATTTTGTACCCAAGTTGTGAGCCTACCTGAAAAACGGTCGGTTTTTATGGGCGTGTCGCACTGACGACTTGGAAGTAAACGTCCACTGCTGTGATTGGAGAACAGTTTTGCATATTATAATGAGTTTAACTCACCCATCGGTGCACGTGGGGGAAAACGTCCAGTGTTGTCAAATGGCAACTGGATTCGCCCATACATGTTCGACCAAGAGTCCTTGTGTTGTACAATTCCTGTCAGATCCAATATAGACGGCACAGCACCATTCTTTACTCTTAATCGGTCTGCAAATCCAGTCTTGTTTACTAAACAATCCTCAGTGAAATGAAGCGAACAGTCGACCATGTTTTACCCTCATCAGCTGGAACGTCATTAAAAATAAAGTTTATCCATGCAGTCCTATTGGAATCAAGAGGAAGCTTATGCAGCGACTGTCTTCCACAACCAGGAACTGCACAATATTCTGTATTGCTCGGTAGCTGGATCCGGTTTGTCATCACGAGGTAGGCATGTATGTTAGGCTACTTACTGTAGCTATGCGTGTAATGGGTGAATTGATGGGCGGGGCTTAAACCAGCCGTGTTGAAGCAGGCGTTGATCATCTTCTGCGGGGGTGGTGTTTTAACAACTTTGACATATTTCCCCACTTTAAAAACGAGTCGTTTGTTGAGGCTGGTGTCAATAAAAGCTTTTATTGGACTAACAAGGACGTTTTCAGTTCTGAAACTTACAGGATAATTTCTCAGGATTTCTTCAGGATTGATTTCTCAGTTCATCACCCCTTTTAAATCATGTTTAATTTTTGGACTTCTCTTTGGATGCTCCTTAAGGTGTACCCATATACCTCCATTATATGACTGACCGACAAGAACAGTTTGACCTAAAAATATCAAAATTAAAAATACTGTGGAAACAAAGACATCTTGGATGCCCTGGAGGTAAGCTAAAACATAAAAAATACATTTCAAAGTGAACTATCCTTTAAGATGTAAAGATTAATCTTTGAGTATGATGTAGAGAGGAATAAATGCACCTGTTTGCTTTCCACTGATCGATATGTCATGACCCGCACTAATGGAAAGTCTTTATCATAAGATTGTGGTCTGAGAGACAGGGAGTAGCTCTTATAAAGGAGACTAGCGATTGTTCAGCAGTCTTTAGCGCTATCTCTCTCTCTCACTTGGTCATATTTATTTGCACAAGCTTTTTCTTCCCTGCCTTCTTGTGACTTTGCAATGCTGCTCTGTTTAAGTTGGCACAGTAAGTTTTTGCTATCTGATCAGCCTCCAGTCAGCCTGCGCTCGGCAATGATATCCATGCAAGTACATGGAAACCCTCTCAATGCGATTTCCTTCTGTTGAAAATCCCTCCCTTTGAAGGAAGAATGGAATGAAAATGTATATTTCAAATTTTCAGACCATATATTTCTTTTCTTTTTTTCTTTTCAATTGTGCAATGGGGGAGGGAAAATTGGAATTGGGATATTACAGTCGTAGTCATGCATTGCTGTTGTTGATTGTAGAAAGGTGGATGGCCACAAAAGTCTAAAATGAAGGAGATGCAATTTGAAAAAGGAACCAGTCCTATTTTCCCTGTTGGATTTTACGTTCTCGACTGTTACTGTTAAATATAAGTGGTATTATACTATAGATGCTCTCCATAAGGCACTGTCAGGCCTTCAATGGGAACATTTAACAGTCCAGGCTGTCTTAATAAAGGCATAGCTGTAATATAAGAGAGCATGAGCCAAAGTGAAGCTGATAGGCCACTTGCTCTCCTTCCTCATGTGCTCTTATGTTTGTGCGTTACACTGATACCCAGTGAAAAAGCATTTTAGGCTTGGTGTACTGGGGTTTTAACACTCTGGCAATTATGTAGTCTTTTAGAGGTAGTAGCCATCTGTGTTGTCATGTTGTTTTTCCACCTTGTCTTGTGTTTTTCAGACATTTAGTCACCAGCTACCTGTGAGGTAGGTGAAAATGTCTGTCTGTGGGAAGGTTGACGTCAGCCTCTGCATTACTCACAACTCAGGATGAATGGTTCTTGAAATTTGGACCAAATTGTGGTAGACCGAATTTAACATTTTTATAGATGAAGCGCTAGTTTCAGATCATTTTAGGTGCATTGCCAACATTTCATGTTAAAAAAAACCATACATGCCTAAACAATTGCCTGATGGGCTGAATGAGCCCCTTTCTGATCACTGCGATTGCCTTTATAATCCTGTACAGTAAAACAAATGAGGGATTCGGGACAGAATTTGAGACTGGGAGTGACGTCATGCGCGTTCACGCTCACCTGGCTATGTCTGGCAGGTTTGTGTATTCGCCGCCATTCTCCGTATCAGCGAAGACAACTCGAGCGACAAAACTTTAGTCAACTTTCGACAAAAGTAGAAGATGGTTTCAGAAGAGACCGGCTTGTAGTTCATTCCAAACCCCAACGCAAACTCCACGTAAGACAAAGACAATAAAACTTTTGTCTAGTGCCAGGCGTCGGAATAAGACGAGAGTCAACATCGGGAAGGCTTTCAACAAATGGAGAGATCTCCGGTCTGCTCTCAGGGCTCAAACGGGATCCTATATAAAGTAATAACTTATATTGTTCATGAACGTGCTGTGTGTGTGGTCGATGAGCGTGCACACCTCTGGTTGCACTTTCGGTTGTCGCCAGAGGGGGCATAGTTCTGCAAAAACTCAAAGACTTGCGCAATGCATCTTTAAAGAGACCATTGTCTTATCTTTAAGTTCTAAAAAGTCAGAGTTGGGTTTGGACAGTCCTGCTGGTAGATGATGTTTTGTTTTTGATTGGTTTTGTACTAGTATCTCGGTATCCAAATGGGGATAGCATTGTGGTTTTCCCCGTTTCGATCCCTGCAGTGAAAAGTGATAAGATGTTTAATTAGATGCATTGAGATTCTGCACCATGAGGCATTTGTGTAGGCAGATATCAAAGTCTCTGTGGGGTAATGCTGCCTGAATCAGAACACAGGAGTTTTAGAAGAGATGCACCCAATGTCTGAAGTCTTCGAACACCTGCGGTCAATATAACGGAGTGAAATGTCACTTGGTTATTTTCTTACTTCTAAAGTAAAACTTTATTATTTAGCCGGTGAGATTGAAATTCTAAGATATACTCAGATTTTTTAATTGGGTGTCCTGTTCCTTTTTAAATGCAAACTTTTTAAAACACCTACAGAGAATGAGAATTGACAGTGTATACCGTAAAGATGATTACCCACAGATTTGTGAATGCAAGCAAATGGAATATGACTCATATTGTCTGTGGGGAGACTGTCAAAAGCTGGTTTTCAAAGTGCCTTCTAACTGACCTTCAAACATTCAAAACAGGTTTTTGTGGAAACAATCCACATGTAGCACTCTCAGGCTACGTCCACATTAATCCGGATAGATTTGAAAAGGGGGTTTTCATTTAAAACGCTCTCCGTCCACACTAGCGTTTTCAGGCGTTTTTGACGTTTTAGTGTGGATGAGAAACTTCTAAATTCACTTTACTGTGCACACTCTAAAAAATGCTGGGCTGTTTTAACCCAATTTTGGGTCAAATATGGACAAACCCAATTGTTGGATTAAAAAGTGCAATTTATAAATTTAACCCAACAGCTGGGTTTGTCCATATTTGACCCAAAACTGGGTTAAAATAACCCAGCATTTTTTAGAGTGCATGCGTGAAACTTCACAAAAGCTCGCTGAGATGATACAGATGGGAAAATAAATAATAATGTTATCGCACAATAACAGGATAATTTTATTTGGCAAAATATCTCACCATCACGGATGCGTCCAGGTCGCATTCAGTCACCATATGTTTGGTCTAAAACGCAACTGCTCTCCTGTTTTGCCGCAGGACAGGAAATGTGAGTAGGCTACATTATCTGTTATCTTTGCAGTACTGTGCTATGAAGAATAGAACATATAAAGTAACATAGAAAGTAACATATATTAGCAATAGTGTAAAAATGAATAAAACACAACAGGCACAATACCGATAAACATGAATATCTATTGGTACTACATGGATCACATGACTAAACTTACATCATCGTTTTGAAATACCTCCGGTTTCACTGTCCACACTACTACGCGAAAACGGCACTTTCAAATTTATCCACTTTGGAGAGCGTTTTCCAAACGATACGTTTTTGTTGACCTAAAACAGCGTCTCAGTGTGGACGGAAGACCAAAACGGAGAGAAAAATATACGTTTTATATACGTATATTATATAAGTTTTATATACGTATATTTATATACGTTAAATATACATTTCGGATGTGCCTTTCGTTTACATGGCGACGGCGTTTTTGAGGTTTAAAAATGCAAAAAAGTGAAACCACCCTCCAGAGTGGAAATCTTAAAAACGCTCCACCGTCGCATTCCCGTGTAAAGGGTAAAAGCGAAAAAGTCTGCTAGACAGTTAAGGTTGTTTGCAGGCACGTGGACTTGGTGTTGCTGTAGTATGCACTCCTAGCCACCTGGAGAGCACACTACATTGAATTTCTCAATTTGCGTCACCATTTGCATGCGAATTTCCCACACAAAACGCTCGTCTAACGCAGAATAAAAAATGATGACGCAACGCCACTTTTGCGTTTTCTCTTCAGAATCGTTTCCGTGTAAACATAGCCTTAGTGTGGACATGGCCTCAGCTAAGTTTTAAGAGTTGAAAAGGTGTTGTCTCATTTTTTTTCAAGTACACTTACAGTACACTATCTTTGAAAGTTTGGGGTAAGACTCTTTTTAAAGGAAATTAATACTTTTGTTCTGCAAGGGTGCATTAAATTAATAAAGTGACAGTAAAGACTTACAATTAATATATATTTGAAACAAATGCTAAATTTTAATTACAAAAATCCAGAACAAAATCACTGTTTAGACAAAAAATAAAAAATAAGCAGCACAACTATTTTTTGAGCAACACATTAGCACATAAGAATGATGTTTGAAGGATCATGTGACACTGAAGTCTGAAGTAATGATGCTGAAAATTCACAGGAATAAATACAAATTTTAAATATTACATTTACACTTACAACAGACCCCAACAATTTGACCTGTAGTGTGTTATTTTATTGTTTGCCACCCAATCATAACTATTAATAGTAATAATTTAATAGTTTAATAGTAGTTTTATCTTATCGTCAGTGTAGATCGGACTGAAATGATTTGCAACTTTATTTTTAAATAACTTGGCATGTCCTTCACATAACCAGAAACAACCATTTTCATTAGATCTTCTGTTGTTTATCTTATTTACTTACCATAAAAATGTATGCCAATTTCTGATGGTCCAATTGGACAGTCATATATTGCATTCATCCGTCTAATGCTAGACAGTTGCTGAAGTTCAGAAATAGTCCTTTTTTTGGATGGAAAGTTTTACGTTCTGATAGTAGGATTTCCTATTATGTCAAACTATCAAAGGAAATTTGGTTTCTTGTGATTTGACATCTTTAAAATCAAAGATTGATGTCCGTCATTTGCTTTCTTGGCATGAACTACTGGTATGTGCTGTTGCAACATGGAGAAATGTTGCTTCATTTCAAAGCAGAATGTTAAACCTGGTTTGAATTTTGAGGATAACTTTGAAACTTTTTCAAATAATTGCTTTCTTTTCCTGCAACTAGTTATGGACTATATCTCAGCGCTTATTCTGCCAGTAATGGACACTTCAGTTGTCTGCTCACTCAGGTGCAAGAAAGCAGATTTAATTGCAAAGAGACGGGAGACATAAGCTGCAAAAGTGCCTAGTTGTGTAGTTTCACAGCCCAGCACACTCAACTTTAAAAACACCACCCACAAATCCAGCAACATCCTTTAATTTAATCACATATGACACCACTGCCCCAATGCTATTAGCACAGGATTTATGTTCAGAAACCGAGATGGGGAAAAAAAAGAAGTTTCTTGGTCTTTTCTCTCTGCTCTTTCATCGGTATTGATATGAGACTGTATGAATGGAAATGTTTTTATTGTGTGACGGATCCTGTCAGCGAAAGCTCATTAAAATGTGATTTTAGTGTGGCTTCCCTGAAGGAAACGGCGTGGTTCAGGGAAGTGCTGACGAACTGCGAGTTCGGAAGTAATTGATCCGCTCAACGTGATGCTGGGATTTTCTCTGAGGGCCCCGGAGGAAAGGGGGGACCCACGTTGAGTCCAAGCCCACTCTGATGGATGGAGGCACACTAAAGATAAAGAACTTCTGCCTTTTCCCGTCATCACAATACCCCATCCAGAACACTAGCAAAGTATTTGTCAGAAGGAATAAGCTTCTTCATGAAAAGGTCATGTTCTCCTGCTGTTTTTTTGGCACAACACAAAAACAACGATGCATATTAAGTAACCTCCTGCTTTTGCACGATTTTCTCCATAACAAGAATCGTGCATTATGGTAAAATTAAAGATTATTGGAACAGTTTTCTGAAACACCGCTTTTTGCATTCAGTGCCTTCAAAAAGAAGGAAAACAAGAGAAAGGGGGAGGGATGAGAAAAGGAAGAGGTATATTAATTAAAGTTTTATGCATTCTGTCTAATCTTTCAACAGCACTGGCCCACAGGGGCCGGGCAATCCCTCATGTCGAGACCGAGTGAGCTTGTGAAATGAAATGCAGTTGTTCTTAATTGTCAGATCATGATTATGCGTGGCCACCGGCAGAGTTGCTGCCAGTATCATGTTGCTTTTAGTCTCAGCTGGCACTGTAGCTGAAGGTTTGCATTTCAGCACTGGCTCTTTTAGATTCTAATAGGATCAGATGGGGCTTTTTTCTTCTAATTTTAGTTTTTGCTTAGTGTTTTTACTGGTGGGGCTTTAAAGGGATACATTTAGAAATGCACTGCTATTACAGCCATCAATGCAACACTCGTGTAACAAATCCACTGTATTTAACAGTTAATGTCAGATTTCAGGTCGCCTTCTCTTAAGCCAAGTTCACACTACAGGATTTTAAGCCCGATTTGCAAATCGTTAAGCTCGACTGACAGGTCAGGGTATTATCGCAGTGCAAATTCGGGGGATTAGCGGGCGATGAAACTTACAATTAATATATATTCCAAACAAATGCTAAATTTTAATTTTAAAAATCCAGAACAAAATCACTGTTTAGACAAAAAATAAATAAAATAAAATAAAATAAGCAGCGCAACTGTTTTAATCATTGAAAACAATTATAATTTTTTTTCAGCAACACATCAGCATATAACAATGATGTTTGGAGGATCATGTGACACTGAAGTCTGAAGTAATGTTGCTGAAAACTCACTGGAATAAATACAAAATTTAAATATTACATTTACACTTACAGCAGACCCCAACAATTTGACCTGGAGTGTGTTATTTTATTGTTAACAAATTTAACAAATCCAACAAAGTTATATATATATATATATATATATATATATATATATATATATATATATATATATATATATATATATATACATATATATATATATATATAATATATATATATAGATATACATATATATATATATATATATATATATATATATTGTAGTGTTTGAGTAAAGGGTGGCAAT
Source organism: Hybognathus amarus (assembly GCA_030378365.1). Classification (NCBI taxonomy): domain Eukaryota; kingdom Metazoa; phylum Chordata; class Actinopteri; order Cypriniformes; family Leuciscidae; genus Hybognathus; species Hybognathus amarus. The sequence continues at coordinate 184,781 of JAQIUQ010007799.1, forward strand.
CTTTCATAATCAACTGTTGTTGTGGACTATATACTCGAGGTATATTTTAAGGGGCTAATTGAGGAAATTGCTATATTTTTTATTAGTTTAAAAATAAAATAAAAATCGGATTGGTATCGGTATCAAGGCCAATACTCAGAATTTTGGTATCGGATCGGTTTTGAAAAAACTGTATCGATTGCATCCCTAATTATTATACATTACTGACACTCTATCCTTTAATTTGATACTGTTTTGATAGTGCTTTTATGTTACAGTATATTTTAATCTTTGATAACCGTAGGTAATAAAAATACAACGGATCAGTGTTAGCTCTGGTCCAATTAAAAAATAATAACAAATAGAACTCAGGACATTTTTGTTCATGTAAAATATGCCTCATTGTCATGTTCTAGACTTTTTTCTCTGTTTTCATATCGAAAATTGTATTGAATATCGATATTTTTCATATCATATTGAAGTTAGAAATTCTAGTATTGTGACAAAACTAGTTCAAAATTAAACAAAGTTCACACTACAGGATTTTAAGCCCGATTTGCAAATTGTTGAGCTCGCAGACAGGTCAGCTCAAAGACGCTCACAGACGCCTTGCAGACGCGTCGCCGAGCCCAGAAAAATATCTAGCATGCTAGATATCCTGAGCCGTCGCATGACTCAACCTGATGTCATGAGCTACAGCCAATCATAGCAAGGCATGGGTTGAGGTCACCGGGTAAATCTTATTTTTTCTTTTTTGCATTTTTTTCTCAGAACAAATCACTGCGCAAACACAGTGTGCAGCACTAGTTTCTGTTTGACGTCCATACTCGCGTGTTGTTTTGTACTCTTCTTTGCTGGGTATTGACGCACGTGCTGTTTTGCCTCATTTCTGGTTCGTTTTACTCTGTGGAGTTTCGTGCAAACGTGGTTTGTAGACAAGATAGAATCTTTGGGTGACAGAATTCGTTATTTATTTGATTATTTTCTGGATTTAGATTGTACCATAGTACTGAAACAGCTCTCATTGAGTCACAAATGATTTGCTCTTTTCATTCGATCGTGGTTGTATCTCTATGTAGTGCGTTGTCAACTCGTGTAGTGCGTTACGTCCTGTTGTGGATCAATCAGGTTGTGTCGTGTGGTGTGAACAGCTCAACAACTTGAACACTCACAGTTCAGCCCGACGTTTTAAAATCATGTAAACAAGGCTTTAGCAATATGCACAAAACTGAAATACTAGCTTGAATGGTAAAAGTAGAATAAAACTAAACGGATAAGAAGTCATGTATTTCCAGTGGAGAGTAGTAATTTGAATTGGTAACACTTTAATTTGATGGTCCACATTCAGACGTTGTACATGCCAACTAACTCTCATTATATTATCAGAAGACTGTCTAACATCTGCTTACACTTTATTTGGATGGTTCCCCAACTATGGAATATTTTCCTGAGAAACTTTGCATTTGCTCACAAAACCTTTGCGTTACCTCGCAAAAACAGTGCTCCCCTAAGAAACTTTGCAATCACTCGCAAAGAACTCGAATCATTTGCAAGTGATTAAAGGTTAAACATTTTGCGGGCGAACACAGTTTATCGAGGGAACACAAACATTTTAAGAGAACGCAGAAGCATTGACAAATCAAAATCAAGTGTAACATTTAAACTTTTTTTGTTAGCCCTTATGTGGCCTTATCAAACCTGAGCATGAGGTGAGGATTACTAATAATTCGAATTCTTGAAAAACGTGAAGAGTCTGTTGATTTATTTGTATAGGTTACATAGTATTTACAGTCATTATGTTCCTGTGTATTTTGCGTGAATGATGGGTGGTTGGGCAGATATTGTGTTTTACGGTAGGTGGTATGCCATACGGAACCGTTGCCACTGAAACTGCATTAACGCACCAGTGTGGCTCGACAGCCTTAGTCAAATGGGTTGGCGCGTATGTTGGGTTGTGGAGAGATTGTGAGATTGTGGTGAAGTCTCAGCAGCAGGAGGGATGTAGATGTCAGTAAGTTAAGTGGGGGATGGAGGGGGACTTTCAAAACCTCTTGAGGTGTCGTGGGCTAGTCGACGAAACACTGAGGACGGAAGGCACCCAGTTGAAGACTCTAGAGAAGTCCCCTACCCAGCTCAATCCAGATGGTTGTCGTGCTGGTCCATTAGCACGGTCCACACTGTAGTTGCAGCTGTTGTGTGTGCTGACACACCAAGTACACTGCAGCCGTTAACGCCGGACAGAAGGGGAGTCACACCACCATATGGAAAGAAGCGTAAATGGATGGAGAAGCTACTTCTTAGTTTTGCTTATCTTGGAGAAAGCCTTGTATAAATCAGCAGAAGTTTTAACATCTACTCTCGTGTAATGGAAATCTGCACTAAAATGTTCACCCTTAAACTATTTCTATAAAATAAGCGCTTGGGAATAATAATGTCCGAAACAATTATTTTATTACGTAATAATTTATATTGATTAGTCTTAGAAAACCTCAGTATGTTTTTTTTAAACATATTGGTATAGATTTGGTATACATATTGATTTTCATACATTTGGTTTAAATATTGGCATACATTTGTTTAGTCTGGATATATTCATACATTCATTAATTTTACATGTGTGGTTGACTGGAACCACAAAATTTGCCATATTATTCATGGCTTTCGTAAGACCGACTAGTCTTTTCTTTCTTTTTTCCCTCATTCAGACAACCCACTGACTAGTTTAGCACATCCCTCTCGACACTAACAGCACACATCTGTCTTGTTCCATCTGTACATAATAAACAAGAAGCCATGTTTGGTAAAAATACGTCCTTGCTTTTCAAATGTCAGTGCCTGCTTTTTCCACAGAAATGTCATGGTGCATGATGCTGGTTTTGTGTTGTTAAGTGCTTTCTCGCTCTGACGGCGCTGTCTTTTCCTCCAACATGTTGCTATAATGGTTTTGGTGGTTTGTTGTGTTGCTCTGCAAACACAATACAATGGTTGTCTGTGCTGCCCACTAAATCTACAATGTTTTTTTGTGCAACCATTTCTATTGACATCCATGTCTTTTTTTTCTCCCATTAGTGAGTTGAATTCCAAACTGCAAGACACTCTGGAGCAAATTGAGGTATGTGACTTGATTTTTAATTTTTTGGGACAAACTGAGAATCTATTGTGACCTTCTTCTTCATTCAATTATTTACATTACATTTACATTTATTAATTTAGCAGATGCTTTTATCCAAAGCGACTTACAAATGAGAACAATAGAAGCAGTTAAACTAACAATAGGACAACAATATGCAAGTGCTATGACCCTTCCCAGTATAATCTAATGCAGTACCTGTTTTTTTTTTTTTTAAAGATAATAGATATAGAATAGAAGATAAATTGTTAGTATTCATGGATCAATTATTGCCGAAAAAGATCTGTCTTTAGCCGTTTCTTGAAATGGATACGGACTCAGCCGCTCTCGGTTGAGTTGGGCAGTTCCACCAGCAGGGAACAGACCAGGAAAAGGTCAGAGATAGAGATTTAGTGCCTTTTGAGATGCCACCACAAGTCGGCGTTCACTTGCAGTGAGCCAAGTGCCAAGTTTAAGTCAATGGCATGGCACTTAAGTCTTAAGTAATGAGTTTAGGTAAAAGGAAGCAGAGCCAGTGGTTGTTCTGTAGGCAAAAGTCATTGATTTGAATTTGATGCGAGCAGCAACTGGCAATCAGTGCAATTTTGTAAAAGGAGAGGAGTGATGCGTGTTTCTCTTCGGCTCGTTTAAGACCACTTTAGCTGCAGAATTTTGGATCAGTTGCAGAGGTTTGACAGTGCAAGCTGGAAGACCTGCCTGGAGACAATAGTCCCCAATAGCTAGGACAATGAGTTGTGTAGCATGCTCTAAAAAGGGCCTCATCCTCCTGATGTTGTTGTATAAGGCACATCTGCAGGACCGGGCAGTTCTAGCAATGTCGTCTGTAAAGTTCAATTGATCATCAATCACAACTCCAAGGTCCTGACTACTTAGATGGAGTTATGGTTGACGAACCTAGCTGAATGGAGAAGTTGTGATGTTTTGTTGGGTTGGCTGGGACCACAAGCAACTCTGTCTTCGCAAGGTTTAGCTGAAGGTGGTGGTCTTTCTTCCAGGCAGAAATGTCTGTCAGGCAGGCCGAAATGCGAGCAGCTACCGCCAGATCATCTGGCTTGAGTTGTGAGTCATCAGCGTAGCAGTGATAGAAAAAGCCATGTTTCTGAATCACAGATCCTAGTGATGTCATATAGATGGAGAATAGAAGTGGTCCAAGCACTGAGCCCTGAGGCACCCCAGCACCTAGATGTTGGGTCTTAGACACCTCACCCTCTCACGACACCCAGAACAGACTTGAACCATTGGAGTGTGGTCCCCTAGATGCCCCTCTTCTTTAGGATTGACAGGAGGATCTGGCAGTGAACTGTGTCAAAGGCAGCAGACAGATCCAGCAGGATGAGAACTGAGGATTTGAAAGCTGCTCTTGCCAGTCTCAGAGCTTCAATTACCGAGAGGAGGATAGTCTTAGTTGAGTGTCCGCTTTTGAAACCAGACTGGTTGTTGTCCAGGAGGTTCTGCTGTGTAAGAAATTAAGAGATCTGGTTGAAAACAACTCATTCAAGTGTCTTTGTGACGAACGGAACAAGGGATACCGGTCTGTAATTTTCCACATGGATTTAGAGTGGGGTTACCCGAGCCTGCTGAAATGCTGTGTAAAAGTACCCATGTGAAGAGAAGTGTTTATGATGTGCGTGAGTGCAGGCACAACTGAGGAAGAAATTACATGGTAGTTTGGAGGCTTCTGCCTCTGAAAGCAGAGAGAGGGAGGGTAGAATGTGTGTGTTTGCTGGTAAGATATGTGTGTCAGTTTGTGGTTTGGTAAATTGGCTGCTAATGGTGGTTGTTTTATTTATAAAGAATGTGGCAAAATTGTCCGCTGTTAGGGTTGATGGTGGACGAAGTTTGAGAGGAGAGGAGAGAAGAATTGTTAATTTTGTTGAGATCGTAAGTCATTTTAGCAGTACAGATATTAGCAGAGAAGGAAGAGAGGAGGGATTGATGAAGATCAGACATTCAATCTCAGATCACCCTATTCCCTTCAGAAACACTCACACCCCCTTGACAGATTTAAAAACAGCAGTTGCCCTGATGTAGTTCCTCAACATTATTTGAATTAAACAGATCGGAAGGAACACTTGACCATGCGTTTGTGCGTCTAACAGTGGCACCCAGGGTGTCAGTCTGCCAGCATTCAGTCTCTCAGGCCCCAAGGCAGATGGACTGTGTTTATTAAATAAATTGCTGGCTTTCAGGACTTGGAAGCTGCGTTGAAGCCCATTCCGACACAATCACGCATAGCCACAAACACGCACACAATTTCCCAGCAGTGCTGTTTATGGCATCTTCTATATTATTCAGAGATTTCTGTGTGGCAAATGTAATTGGATGGCACCCAACCTCTCATACAGCTCTTTTACTCATTGACTTGCTCTCTTTTCGTCTCTTCTTTCATGTTTCTCTCTTAATATCTGTATCTCAGTCTTTCTTTTCCCTTCCGCCCCGTCTTTTTATCTCATTTGCTGTCTCATCACGCGCATTAGTGAATAGCACGGTGCCTGTGCCAACGGAGAGCGCTGCCACCAAAATTACAATGATTCATGTCACTTTCCTATTTCTGTAGCAGAGCAAGTTCCCAACTCATTAAGGATGTGAATGCTTATCTTTTGAGCCCAAAATGAATTCGTGCCTTCAGTATCATCAGTGATTTAAACCACAGATTGTTACGGCCCTCATTCATTTGTGGTGATTGTTCATTTTAGCTCCTTAAAATGAGGATTTCAAGTGCTTTTCCTGTGCACTGTAATTAAGCCACTGAACTTTCTATGCTGATCTTGCTGATTTCATGCTCATCCGTGCAGGAACAACTGGATGTGGCGCTGTCCAAAACCTGCAAGCACTTTGAGGTTTCTCACTACACCAAAGTTCAACTGGCATATAAGCTTCTGGGCAGAGACGCAGGTGAGTCATTGTCGCTAGGGCTCTCACGACCTTGATGTTTTGGCTGGTGCTGAATTGTTGTTCAAATAGCTGTCATTAGTTGTTTATTTGTTTTGTTCATGTCACTTGCACATTAGTGTTGGCTTAATACACATACACCTTATGAAGTCGTTTAATAACTTTGATTATTGGAGTCATACAAAAAAATTTAGTTTCATCGTGAACAAATTTCAGAAAGTGTATAATGATAACAATAAACTTATGTTATACTTTAGTCCACTTTCTATTCCCTCCAATCCATTTGAAGTTTGGTTTTGTTTGGTTTGTTTTTTTGTTTTGATTTGTTTTGTTTTGTTTGGTTTGTTTGCTTTTGGTTTGTTTAGTTTATTTTTTTTTCGTTTGATTTGTTTGCTTTTGTTTTTTTTTTCCGTTTGGTATTTCATTTTGATTTGTTTGTTGTTGTTTTTTCGTTTGGTTTTGTTTGGTTTGATTTTTCGTTTTGATTTGTTTGGTTTTGTTTGGTTTGGTTTTGGCTTGTTTTTTTTTTCTTTTTGATTTGTTTGTTTGTTTTTGGTTTAGATTAATTTTTTTTGCCTTTGCTTTGCTATGTTTTTTTTTCATTTTAATTTGTTTGGTTTGTTTTTGGTTGAGCTTAATTTTTTTCCCTTTGCTTTGCTAATAATAATAATTTATTTTCATGCCATATAAAAAAATATATTTATTTTATTTCAGTATTACAAAATAGTAATAAACCGAAAATTTTTGACTTTCATTTTTCATTAACCTGAACTAGCTGAAACAATTTGCCATATAAATATTAACATAAGATGAAAGTGAAACTCTTTGCGTTTAATGTGACATTTAATAGATTGTACTTTTCTGAGAAAGGCATGAACAACCGTAGATTGTGCACATGAACCCCTGAGGCGTTTGTACTTAGTTCATTTATTTGAAGTGCTTTTAATGACATTTCCATATTCATGTAAAAAATAATAATAATTGAAGCGCACAATAATCACAATTATTACAAATATTTGTATTTAGATAAAATAGGCACAGACGGTACTATTTTATCCAGTGTTCCTTGACTCAGTCTCCCTCTGCACTTTTCTCCTTTTTCCTGTCAAAATGGGAAGATGATTCACACCTGGCATAGGATTTGCCAGAAGGAAAGTGCACTCTATTGCATCCCACTTTTCTTTTTCAGAAAAAAGCAAAGCTGTGATTTAAAAGAATCCAGGAAAAAAATATCTGGTTGTTTTTTTTTATTTTTTATTATTATAAGTCAACTCCTGCATCTGCATTGTTGCCTTGCCCTTATAAAACAACATGCAGGTTGAATTCTCCTGCTATTGTTGATCTGCCATTGATCCACAGGATTAAAGATTCACTTTTCTTAAAGAATTAGACTTTGCACGGTTGCACTTGTTTGTGAGACTCCTGGATAAAGGGAAAAAGAAGAGCAGGCAGAAACTGTCTAAAAATAAATAAAATAATGTTTTTTAGATGGAGATCTCCAAGCATCAGCTCTTGCTGTCAAGGTTATTGCTTTGTCAAAAACCTGAAATTTTAGCTTTGAGTTTGAACAAATGTTCAAATTGTAAATGACCTATTGTTTTTCAGAAGTCCTCAGAGAAATCATGTCCGAATATAATTATCTGGGATTGCTGTATATTATTATTTTTCACAATGTTTCTCCTCATTTATTTTGAGCTTGTAAACTGTAACTAAAGCAAAATTGTTGTGCTTCCTGTCTGGACTGGTGCACCTTTATTTGGATTTAGACATTTTTGCCAACTTTCAGGGAAAAATAACAATTGGTGGTTCGAATACTCAAACAATTTCGAACAATTGGTGGTTCAAATACTCGAATGCCGCATCAGTCATGATAACAATATGAAATCATTAAGGTGAGTCCAGCTCAGGGTGGCCACTGCAGCACAACTGTTTTTAACATTTAATAATAATAATAAATGTTTCTTGACCAGCAAATCAGCATATTAGAATGTTTTCTGAAGGATCATGTGACACTAAAGACTGGAGCAATGATTCTGAAAATTCAGCTTTGCCATTATTGGAATACATAATTTTCAAACACTTTTTAAAATGTACATTCATATATTTTTTTTATGTATTAAAATCTCATTTGCAATCAATAGACCAACTCAAATGCCATTTAGAACAATGAATTCTATCCAAATAGTGACTGTGGGTATCTCTTTGTGTGTTGTATAAGTATGCAAGTATGTGTCCTGAGACGTCCCCTGCCTCATCTGAAACAGCCTTCCTCGTGTCACTTTGATCACCACAGCCTCTCGGGAAGAAGATGGCAGCTGCCCTGTTTATTCATTCCTACGTTCATTTACACACACACACACACACACGCCTCTAAGAACTTAATTTATTTGCGGTCTGCTGTCCAGGCTGTGGCCGTTTCATCAGAGGTTACCGTTTAAGCCGATCAACCCGCAATTACTGAAGGACTGACTTCAAGATGTGTGATTCATACACGGGTCGCCCCTCTGTAGACCCCCTGAGAGAGTCATACTCTGCTTAAAGAGCTTATTAGGAGATTCATGACACTTGAATGGGATGCATGATGTCAAAATCCATGCAGAGAGTATTAATGAATAACTGGCTTAACCGCCACAGCAATTAATTGATCAACTCAATATAAAATCATTATCAACAAGTATTTCAGATTCATGTCTTTGACAGATTGTTTAGATTTACCAAAGACCTTTACGTATAATGCATTATAAAAGTATTTTTTTAGTTACCAAAACTTTTATTTGTATTTTTATCAATTTTGATTATCAAACCACTTTCAGCCCTAAGCTGAATCTTTCTGATAATCTTTCCCTGCTTCATGTAACTTTCTAGGACCAATTATTTCAAATGTGTTTTCTCATTGAAATGTGTTTTTCTCGACTCAGGACGTCACTGATGGATGTTTCTGAACTAGATTTTCCAGCTAGATGTTTGCTGACTATCTAGTTTTAAACTAATCAAACGCACACCTTGTTTCAGTATGTACGTCATCCGTTAAAACAGTTGTTTGTCCTTCTTAAGAGGTGCTGTTTTTTTTCTGGCGTTTTCCATGAACTCAGCAATTAGCCTAATGACTGCACATCTAATTCCCCATCTTTTCATCTTTTCTGTTTTTTGAGTTTCTTGTTTTTAAATATATGTAATGGATGTAATTGCTTGTTTTTCTCAATCGCTTTTTGTCTTTTAGGTGTGTATGTGTTCAAGTTTATTTATTTTTCAATCTTATTCCTCACAGAACAAATGCATAAGATCTCGATGACCCCATCAGCTTCATAATTTTCATTTAAATACGTTTGAATAGATTATTGAAATATTTCCACCTGTCTGCATTTGAACGGTGACCTGCAGGAGATTGGAAATATCCTGATATTCATTTTGATTGAATTGAGCGGAAGCTGATGGAGGGATACGCTCATGGCTGAAGGAAGAAGGAAAGCAGTGAGAGCGACAGGGGAGAAGTTTAATTAAGTTGTAGCAAAGCTGTTTCTTTTCCCATTGGGACCATATTGAGCTTCAGAATGTAGTTGGGTAATGATTCATCTCCTGTTAGGTGTGAGCCGGACCCACGGCTACCCAGAAGTTTTACCTTCAAACAGAGCTACTTTGGCAGAGAAAAAACTTTTTTTTTTGTTCTTTTTCTTTTTTTTTTTTTAAATAATTTTCTCCTAGTTTTCCTGTAAAAATATCTGAAAATCCATAAAACCAAGTACATTTAGAATAAAACATTTTAGATTTCTTATTTTATATGCGTATATGTGTATATGTACAGTATGTATATGTATTTATGTGTGTATATATATATATATATATATGTATATATGTATATATGTGTGTATATATATATATATATATATATATATATATATATATATATATATATATATATATATATGTATATATATATATACACACATATATACATATATATATGTGTATATATATATATATATATATATATGTATATGTATATATATGTATATGTACACTCACCGGCCACTTTATTAGGTACACCTGTCCAACTGCTCGTTAACACTTAATTTCTAATCACATGGCGGCAACATGTTAGGCATGTAGACATGGTCAAGACAATCTCCTGCAGTTCAAACCGAGCATCAGTATGGGGAAGAAAGGTGATTTGAGTGACTTTGAACGTGGCATGATTGTTGGTGCCAGAAGGGCTGGTCTGAGTATTTCAGAAACTGCTAATCTACTGGGATTTTCATGCACAACCATCTCTAGGGTTTACAGAGAATGGTCCGAAAAAGAAAAAACATCCAGTGAGCGGCAGTTCTGTGGCGGAAATGCCTTGTTGATGCCAGAGGTCAGAGGAGAATGGCCAGACTGGTTCGAGCTGATAGAAGGGCAACAGTGACTCAAATAACCACCCGTTACAACCAAGGTGGGCAGAAGAGCATCTCTGAACGCACAGTACGTCGAACTTTGAGGCAGATGGGCTACAGCAGCAGAAGACCACACCGGGTGCCACTCCTTTCAGCTAAGAACAGGAAACTGAGGCTACAATTTGCACAAGCTCATCGAAATTGGACAATAGAAGATTGGAAAAACGTTGCCTGGTCTGATGAGTCTCGATTTCTGCTGCGACATTCGGATGGTAGGGTCAGAATTTGGCGTCTGACAACATGAAAGCATGGATCCATCCTGCCTTGTATCAACGGTTCAGGCTGGTGGTGGTGGTGTCATGGTGTGGGGAATATTTTCTTGGCACTCTTTGGGCCCCTTGGTACCAATTGAGCATCGTTGCAACGCCACAGCCTACCTGAGTATTGTTGCTGACCATGTCCATCCCTTTATGACCAACTTCTGATGGCTACTTTCAGCAGGATAATGTCATAAAGCTGGAATCATCTCAGACTGGTTTCTTGAACATGACAATGAGTTTGCTGTACTCAAATGGCCTCCACAGTCACCAGATCTCAATTCAATAGAGCATCTTTGGGATGTGGTGGAACGGGAATATCGCATCATGGATGTGCAGCCGACAAATCTGCTGCAACTGTGTGATGCCATCATGTCAATATGGACCAAAATCCCTGAGGAATGCTTCCAGCACCTTGTTGAATCTATGCCACGAAGAATTGAGGCAGTTCTGAAGGCAAAAGGGGTCCAACCCATTACTAGCATGGGGTACCTAATAAAGTGGCCGGTGAGTGTATATGTATATGTATGTATATGTATATATATGTATATGTCGTATATGTAGTATATGTATATGTATATGTATATATATATACACTCACCGGCCACTTTATTAGGTACACCTGTCCAACTGCTCGTTAACACTTAATTTCTAAGCAGCTAATCACATGGCGGCAACTCTGGTCCATTTAGGCATGTAGACATGGTCAAGACAATCTCCTGCAGTTCAAACCGAGCATCAGTATGGGGAAGAAAGGTGATTTGAGTGACTTTGAACGTGGCATGATTGTTGGTGCCAGAAGGGCTGGTCTGAGTATTTCAGAAACTGCTAATCTACTGGGATTTTCACGCACAACCATCTCTAGGGTTTACAGAGAATGGTCCGAAAAGAAAAAACATCCAGTGAGCGGCAGTTCTGTGGGCGGAAATGCCTTGTTGATGCCAGAGGTCAGAGGAGAATGGCCAGACTGGTTCGAGCTGATAGAAGGGCAACAGTGACTCAAATAACCACCCGCTACAACCAAGGTGGGCAGAAGAGCATCTCTGAACGCACAGTACGTCGAAGCTTCTGAGGCAGATGGGCTACAGCAGCAGAAGACCACACCGGGTGCCACTCCTTTCAGCTAAGAACAGGAAACTGAGGCTACAATCTGCACAAGCTCATTCGAAATTGGACAATAGAAGATTGGAAAAACGTTGCCTGGTCTGATGAGTCTCGATTTCTGCTGCGACATTCGGATGGTAGGGTCAGAATTTGGCGTCGACAACATGAAAGCATGGATCCATCCTGCCTTGTATCAACAGTTCAGGCTGGTGGTGGTGGTGTCATGGTGTGGGGAATATTTTCTTTGGCACCCTTTGGGCCCCTTGGTACCAATTGAGCATCGTTGCAACGCCACAGCCTACCTGAGTATTGTTGCTGACCATGTCCATCCCTTTATGACCACAATGTACCCAACTTCTGATGGCTACTTTCAGCAGGATAATGCGCAATGTCATAAAGCTGGAATCATCTCAGACTGGTTTCTTGAACATGACAATGAGTTTGCTGTACTCAAATGGCCTCCACAGTCCACAGATCTCAATCCAATAGAGCATCTTTGGGATGTGGTGGAACGGGAGATTCGCATCATGGATTTGCAGCCGACAAATCTGCGGCAACTGTGTGATGCCATCATGTCAATATGGACCAAACTCCCTGAGGAATGCTTCCAGCACCTTGTTGAATCTATGCCACGAAGAATTGAGGCAGTTCTGAAGGCAAAAGGGGTCCAACCCGTTACTAGCATGGGGTACCTAATAAAGTGGCCGGTGATGTGTATATATATATACATATATATATATATATATATATATATATATATATATATATATGTATGTATATATATATATGTATATATATATATATATATATATATATATATATATATATATATATATGTATATATGTATATATGTATATATATGTATATATGTATATATATATGTATCATACAACATTTGTATTAAAATAGATTTATTCCTGTGATCAAAGCTGAATTTTCAGCATCATTACTCCAGTCTTCATTGCATGATCCTTCAGAAATCATTCTAATATGATGATTTGCTGCTCAAGAAACATTTCTTATTATTATCAATGTTGAAAAACATGGACACAAAAAACAGTGGTTTAATATGTTTTATGGAAGGGGAGATACTTTTTGTGGGTTCTTTGAGGAAAGGAAAGTAGTGTAGAAATGGTAAAGACAATTATTACAGTCATACCACCTTTACAATTATATCACTTTTGATGCATTTCTATGATGTTGGTAAGAATAAAAGAAACTATATGCAAATGAAAAATTACCTTGCATAATTTTACATCTTAAGGAAATTGATCTTGTTTTAAGAATGTTTAGTAATTACTGTTATATTTGGTAATACTTTACTTGAAGGGGTGTGCATAAGACACCTTCATAACCATGACATGACATATGTCTTGAATATGAAGTAGGGTTTATGACAACTGTCATTAAGGGTATTGGGGCATTTTGAATGCAAATATGACATTGTTTAAGATGTCTTTGTTACGACATCTTCACATAAACCATATTTTTCGTGTCCTCAACTACAGTGGTACACATTGAATTTGTCATTAAAAAGTTATAATGTTTCATGACAGGCAATGTCAAAACCAACCACATGACAGTTTAATGTAATGTTAACCAATAAAGCTAGGTGGTTTCTTAAGTTTGATAATTTATCTGCTATGTCATGTTTATGACAGGTTGTGTTGTCTTAGTAATGTCAAGTTGTCATGACAAAGACACTGACAGGTTATGATGTAGGTGTCATAACAAAGACATCTCAAACAATGACATATATTTGCATTAAAAATGTCATAACTGAGCGAATGACACTTAATGATACTTGACACAAACATGCATACAACTTCCTTCGTATTCATAACATGTCATGATTATGAAGGTGTTATTCTAGTCTCATGCACACCCCTTCAAGTGTTACCTAATATGGTAAACTGTTTGTTTAACAGTTTTTTGTGTGCTTTTTAATTAAAGGTGCATTTTTCAATGTTTGTAGTTATTATACTTTCTTAATTATGCAGATTTTTAAGAGTCAAGTGTACCAGGAGCTTTGATTGTTTTGTGAATGCTATCACATATGAAAAGCGGGTTTTTAAAGCAGTTCTTTGGAGAACAGTTGACAGTAAAGATAATTTACCAAGTCAATACACAAAGTTTTAAATATACTTTTTGGGCAATGCAAAATTGATATTTTTATACCTTTTGTGAATATACTATATAAAATTATCCCACATGATGACCCTGTATTCCCCTCTCATTTCTATTTTTCTTCTTTTTTTCTCAGACGGCCATGGATCAGTTGCACATGCACTTCACCCAGGCCATCCACAACACTGTGTTCCAGGTGGTGCTGGGATATGTAGAGCTGTGCGCCGGCAACGCCGAATACCAAGTTCCAGAAAATGCAGTACAAGGATCTTTGCACGGTATGCCCATTCCCGCCTATATCGCATGTTGATGGGTGTCCAATAAAATTAGAGGATAAACACATCCAAAAGTCACTGTGAGCCACATTCGTCGATCGAGCTTGAAATTGTTTGTCGTTTTCGTTCTTATTGTGCTCTAGACAGGCGTAAATAGGTTTGATTCTTGCCTTTGGAAATGACTTGTATTTGTCTGGCTGTAGCGAGAGAGAAAGATACTGCGCAGTGATCGGGGCAGGAGATCTCATTCATGAGCGAGTCATGATGCAATTAATTTGAGTTAACAGGAAAAATTGGAGTCTCTGCCAAAGTAGCGACTTGCCACAAAATGCAGTCTGACGCCTGGATACTAAAATTCTCATTTGCATTTGTATAGAAGCACTGAACTCTTGGATCACAAACAAAATTGCAGCCCTCTTTTCTGGTTCGTATTTTATTACTCTATGATATTGCAAGTGGGAGATTATATTATTGATAAATGATATTAAGCTCCTCCAGTAGATGGAGCACTACAGATGATAATTTCATACATATATTTCTTTGACTACCACTACCTATTCTTACATTAAACCGAAATATTTTATTTTATAAATAGTGGGTTAATGACATTTTTGAATGCACCTCTACATACAACTGTCATGATATTTTAATGAAGAAAAAAAAGAAAGTTTAGAAGGAAATCACTTATTTGAAATAGAGAAGTGTCTTTACTGTAACTTTTAATCGATTTTTTTGATCAATTCTGACTATGAATGTTTTAAAAAAAAATCTTACTGACTTCAATTAAATTGACTTTGTTCTCAACTATCTCAAACCATTTAAGAGTAGTAGCTGTGGTTCCACTACTATAATTCTGTAATTACTTTGTATATTGATTCACATCTAGAGTTTGAAGTGCTTGGAGTCTTTCTATGACCTGCTATTGGCACAGAGCTCAAATAGTTTTGCGTAGGCTTAGCTGCACTTGGCTGTACTATATTTGAGTGTCAGAAGGGAATATTGTTATCATCTGCTGAGCTGAGGTAAAACAGCCCTTATGTTCAAGTTCATCTGGTACAATCAAAGGATGTTTGACCTGAATGCACTGAGCATTAATGCCACATAAGTAAATGATTTTGAAAAGAAGCTTTGTTTTGCCCCTCTGTTTTACACTACATTTTAATTTGGGGACTTGGGGTCAGTAAGATTTTACTGTTAATACTTTTATTTTAAGGTGATGTTGTTGCACGTTACTTACTACATGTACTTACTATAGAAATAACAGTAAATGATGAATTATTACAAGTAACTAATCCTATACCAAACCCAACTCTATAGTAAGTACATGTAGTAAATTAATATTACTCAGTACTTATTTGACTAAGTCACCTTGAAATAAAGTGTAACCTAAGAAATGTAAATTTTTATTTAGCAAGGACACATTAAAAGGGTGGTATAATGCCCTTTACACAAGATGTAAAGGTAACGCTTCCTTTTACAGTCCAGTTACCCATGTAAATACTATGTCCTTATTTTAGTAACTACAATTACTGGGTAATAACTAGTACTAACCCTGAACCTACCCCTAAATCTACCCCTGTTCCATGTACTTACCTTATATTAGCCAGTACTTTCTAGGTAAGCACACTGTAAGTACCCTGTAAGTACTGTACTGTAAAAGGAAGCGTTAAAATAAGCTTTGGATGTCCCCAGCCTATGTATGTGAAGTTTTAACTCAAAATACCCCACAGATATTTTTATGCAGCATGTTAAAATTGTCACTTTTTGAGGGTGAGCAAAAACGTATCGTTTTTGTGTGTCCCTTTAAATGCAAATGAGCTGCTGCTCCCGGCACAGAGGGCGGAGAAAACACATTTTCTGGCTTTTCTCAGTCTGAGAAAGCTCCAAATTCAAAAATAATTTCACATTTCTTCTACATAAATTACCTGTTTTAAATACACATTTATCTTTACAGAGGTCGAATGACCCTTTAATGATGCTGAAAATGCAGCTGTGCTTTTAATTTTTAAATTGTTATAATATTTCACAATATTACTAGTTTACTGTATTTTTTATTTAAAAAGATGTAGTCATGATGAACATTAGCGACTTTTTTTGTCGAAGTAGGCATTGGTCTGAATCTGCAGAGGCGTCTTCTGTCGCACTATTACGTCATAATGTGACAATCCAAAACGAGTCATTTTCGGAGCTTGGTTTCAATAAAAGCTGTTTTTGGACTTGCAAGGAAGTTTTGATTTCTAAAACTCACAGGATGTTTTTTTATAGCACAATGACCTCTTACATGGCAAAAGATCAAGGAAAGTTTGATTTCTCAATTCGTGACAAGTGGTCTCATGTCACCAACATGATTTGATGACTTCCTTTGACATTTGACATCAACTGCCCCCCCAAACTTTTTTTTAATCTTTTAAGTGACAACATGACATATCATGCTTTTACATTTACACATATTCATTTAGCTGTCGCTTTTGTCCAAAGCGACTTACAATTGACCTATGGCTAAGCCACGCCCCTTCCACTCACTCGGACAAACACGCACGGGCGCTATGGCAGCTGTCACAGTAGGAGACATTTCACAGGAGGCAATTTGTGATTTTTGGAGACAGAAAAATTATATATCAACTTGAAGTCACCTAAAGGGCATTAACTATGCATTGGAGGGTTATATTAATAATTTTATTGTTGAGAAGGTCGATGAAAAGCTTCAGCTCCAGGCAGATATGTACAAGTCACAGTGTAAACATGATAACCCACATATCGTTGCCATCACCTTGCTACAGTATTTACATGAATCATTCAGCACAACACTGTTAACATTTGTTATCTCGGTTATTTACAGATATACGTTAATGAAGCTAATTGACATGATGTACATCGCAGCTAGAAGCTAACGTTAATGTTTTCTAATGAGTATGTCTAACGTTAGACTAACGTTACGTTAGAGATTTAAAAGATAATGGTCAAATACGTTGTTGACTTAACTTAGATCAGATGTAGACATCCTTGTTTAATTTATTTGCGTTTAGTTGGTGTTGTGGTCTAGCTACCGCATAACTTTATCCAGAGCAGACACTTATCTCGGTACAGATGTGGCTTGGGAAAGGGTAAAAAAAATACACACCGTCGCCCAGCCTCTCAGGAACCTAGTGTCAGAGTTGCATGTACCCCATGCACAACGTTTGACCGTTTTAAACATAAAATAACAAGAAAAAAATGAATGAAAACTGACTAACTGCAATGCATTTCAATGGAAGTGGAAGCAGAGAGATGTCCGAGTGTATAGAGAGCCTAAGTCCCTCCCTTCTGGTCAACCACCATGGGACCTTATTTCGGAAAAATTGTATGGTAGTCAATGGCGAGAGATAACAAATATTTTAGATTTTGTTTAAATTGATCCCTGAATGACGCATATGATGTTTGTCAAATACAAAAATGTAAAATGTAAAAAGATATATTTTAAAGTCAAGAAAGTCGCAGTTTGATGTAAAACTGTTGAGATATAAGACTGTGAAAATACGTAATTACAAAGACTACAAACCCCAAAGGCGCACATTTTCTCTCAATGAATGAAGCGAACTTTACTGAGGCTATGTCATTGTTTCTATAGTCTTCCGTTATAATGGTAACGTTACCGCCATGAGTGTGTTGTTCCAGACTGCACACACACGCAGCAGCTGATCTCGCTCGTTGTTTCGCTTCGGGAGATGTAGTTCATTGAGCGATTTTCACATAAAACTAAAAGTTACCGACGAACTGCGACTTTCTTGACTTTAATAATTATCTTTTAAATTGACAAACATCATATGTGTAATCCAGGACACAGTTCAGACGGAATAAAAAGATAAGTTATCTCTCGCATTGGCTCCCATTCATACTTTTTCCGAAATATGGTCCCATGAACCGGAAGCGGAGGGACGGGACTTAGGCTCTCATTGGGTTAGCTGCGCACTGTGATTGGCTCATCGCGTTCGAGGGGCGTGGCTTAGACATAGGTCAATTGCGATACATGTCAGAGGTCACACGCCTCTGGAGCAACTAGGGGTAAAGTGTCTCAGCATGCATTCGAAACCTGGGTCTCTTACATCAAAGGCATGTGTCTTATCCACTGCACCATCACCACCCCCGATCATGCTTGTCAGGGTCCATATACGTGTTTATCACCAAGAAATTTGGCAACATGCGCTATGCCTTTAACACTCAGACACGGGTTGTTGTTGCCTGAGGTGTCAACTCAGCTGATAAAATCTTTTGATTTTCCTTCTCTGAGACATTGCCTTGAAACGCACACTAAAGATTTTCTCAATGAGACGCTGTGTTGCTCATTTCAGCGCTGGATACGCGCCCTTTGAACCTTTGAGGGTAACTAAATGAATCCTGTATATGGACTTTGCCCCCAAGTCTCATCTCCCAGCAAAGCAAATATTGCAGATGAATTCGTCTTGAGCACCGTGGACAGTGCGTCATCCTTGCCAACTCTCAAACTCTCTGAGCGTCATAATCTAAACAAAGTAAACATGACGAGAGGTATGCTAATGACAATCACTTCAGTCCTGAACTTTGAACCACAGCATGGGAATTAAAATCCAGCGTAACTGGAATGCTCCAAAGGTCACATCATAATGCAAAGCGCTACATGAATTTTGCTTGAAACTATCATTATCCCATCCCTTCAGAGATCTCCTGCTCAGCTCTGAGCGATAAGTGCGGTAAATGAACAGTAGTGGGGAACGCCCTGTTAGTGGACATCAACAATGGTAAAACAAATGTTAAAAATTGCACACTCTCTGGAAGTTACCTCATAGCCGGGTATCAGTGTTATTTACCATGAGTATCCCTCACACTCGTTTTTTAGAGGGCTCTCGACGGGCCCGAGTGGATATTGACCTTGCAGCTGAACACAAGCACTTCATGAAAGTGTTCCTCATCAGCATCTCTTTATATCCCCCTCTACCTTGAACTCTGCTGTCCATCTTTGCAAAAGTTTATTTTCATGAACTGCTTGTACTGTCTATACTCTCCAATAACATCATTTAACAAGATGTGCAATTGGAAAGTAAGGCCATCTTACTAAGTCACCATGAAATCAAAATGGACATATTTTTAATGGAACATTGCAGGGCTAATTGTAAATACAGTAATAACATAATTATTAACGAACACGAGGCGGACAACCTGTCTCTAAAATGAGATTAACCATTTTTTTCCTTGTTTCAAGAAGCTGTTTCTCTTGAATATACATCACAATAGTGAAGAGTATTGCAACTTCTGTTGCATGCTGACTTTAATAGTTCAAGGCCATTTTGAAGTGCTGCTTATGAAGAGTTTTTACTATTCTGATTCAGAATCTGACCACTCTAACTGTTCTGATTGCATTTTGAGTCAGACATGACTGATAACTTGTGGTTGAGTAAGTTCGTTTTTTTAGATTCTCTAAAAAGAACCAAGTTGTTTCAGAATCTGACTGAACTGTTCAGTCTTTATATCATGTTTTTGATTCAAAAAAATCTTAAATGTTCCAGACTTAACACTTTTTCTCTGTTCTAAATGTATTTAATTAACTAAAAATAACCAGCTTGTAAGTGGCAATTGATTGGGACATCACTTATTGTACTATGTGCCTTTTACTTACTAAAATCATCTGGCTTAGTATTGTCCGATTCCCAAACAAACGACTATTATGATTGGTAATGCACTGTATTTTTTTCATTAAAAAGAACCATCTCAAAGGAGTCCATCGTTTTTTAGAGTTTCGGACTATACTAAGCTGTTACTTTATTATTTAGATTCACAACCATCAGGCTATTCTGACTTAGTGTCCATGGTTTCATAAGAGTCGCTTGTTTGGTAATCAGAATACACTGACTGAACGTGCAGTCACATTTAATACAATTCAATTTAATTCACATTTACTGTCGTTCAACAAATTGGACTAGTGGTGCGTTCTATTATTCATCCATCTCGGAGATCCGAATCGGACAACAGACGTTGCCTAGCAACACGCCCCCTTTCCTCTGATTTCTCCTCTGGGACGGCGGACAACCGTGAGGACACCGAGCAAGAATTCCGTTTCGGAATTCAAGATGGCTGCGCCCTGTGACTTGTAAGAATGAATTGTTTTCATTGTTTTTGAACCACTTTGGTATTTTAAATGACGATTATAATCACTCGTATTACTGCGTCCCCTGTAGGTATGGGAATCGGTTGCTGTGAGTGCAATTACTAACGTTGCTAGCGTTGCTAATAGAAGATTCACATGAAAAACATTAAATAAAGTGAACATTTTCAAGTTCAAATGGCTGCGTTTTGATAAGGTATAGTCATAATTTGTTTTTTTTTAATGTAAGGGCCTGGTACTCGGCCAGTGCTACCATTATAACAGCTTTCCGGGTGGCGTCCATTTTTTCTCCGAACTCGGACACGCAAAACATAATAGAACGCTTGAAGTGTGGACGTGACATCAAATCCGAGGTCCGAGTCGGATTCGTTGGCTATAATAGAACGCACCATAACTCCAGTCATTTCAATAGTAGTTCACGTCAATCAGGGATTTCGTGAATGGGTGGAAGATTTCCCCAACAAGTCATGCAAATTCTCCACGTTGACCAATGGAATTGATTCATTTAGCTAGTGGTTTAAACTGTTTAAAAAACAAAAACAAAATAGAAAACTTTAAAAAAAAGAATCAACTCCTAAGATAAATTGTGTATGTTTTACATTGTGGATTCAGTATTTTAGGATGATGTTCCATTCACACCAGTGGAAAAATGCATGTTTGAGAACTGTTGATGGAACCGAATTTTATGAAAATATTTTTTAAATTTTGAATGAGAATTTTGAATTGGTTTTCACTTCCCAACCTTACGCCGCCTTCACACTGGCATTTGAAATCATCACCGATATGGCTTCAAAACGACGGAAGTCATTCATTTCCTATGGAGATTCGTAGACCGCATGCAGATGGGTCTGAAACGGGTCCGAAACGAGTGCGGTGCGAAGAAAATTCGTGTCCGTTGGTCATCCGGATGAATTCAAAAAAATATAACTCTTGCTAAAAAGCTATGGACAGTTATATCCGACAATTCCAGCGGAAGTTAAGCGTTACTATGGTACTGATAAACAGACCGAAATTCTAACTTTTATAAAATAAATAATGATTTTATAACGTTAATTTGTCATTTCATTTTTTTTTCATGACTTTCTAACATTATTAGGGCAGTTACAATTCAAATGCTGGCAGACATTGAACTATTGACATTATACCACACATTTCTTAGCAGTTCTGACATGTCAACGTCCTGAGTAACTTTCCTCACGCAGCAGCCTTCCTATTAATATCTCTATAAACTTCTTCAGAGATCATACAAAACTGTCAGAATCAACCTTTCTAATCTCTCCGCCATTTTTGTTCTACCTGCTTCCGACGCTTTTCACTGTGCAGTACGACATCCATTGGGGGCGTATTACAGAGCTAATTTCAACTGCCAATGTGAAGGCGGTGTTACAGTTATAGCTTTCACAATTATTGTCTGTCTTCTGTGCTATCAAGCTGTCAGAATCTGAAATGTAAGCCTCCTGATTAGTAAATATGTGAAAAACCATTATCTGTTGAATCTCTGATGATGCCTCATTTTGAGAGCTGACTCAAGCTTGGACTGCATGTGGAGTTTTGACAGTGGAAGTTCCAAACGTGGGAACGTTTGATTGATTCTGTTCATTAGGACAGCAGGGGCGATACATTGATGTTTCCAATGAGGAAAGCCACACTCGCAGCGGTAGGCCTTTTTGAGCCCAATCTGATGTAAAGGATGAATGAAAGTTACAAACTTCAGGATGCAGCAGCACATTAACGATTAAAACGATTATTAGTTGTGCTGCTGAACTAAGGAATGTGTTTTGTTCTCTGTGTCCACTGTATGTGAAAATTGACCACACGGGTTGAATGTTGCCCCATAAGGTTCCCAAAAGGTGCAGCGTTAGAATTAAAGCTCAGGTAAGAGCGTTTATTTAACCCATTTAAAGGGTTAGTTCACCCAAAAATGAAAATTCTGTCAGTATTTACTCACCCTCATGTTGTTCCAACCACGTAAGACCTTTGTCCATCTTCGGAACACAAATTAAGATATTTTTGTTTAAATCTGAGAGCTGGATCACTCCTCCATACTAGTCCATAGGCTACTTGAGGGATTGAAACTTGCTGGCCTCAAAGTTATTAAAGACATCGTTAAAACAGTCCAAGTGACTACAGTGGCTCAATCTTAAGTTTATCAAACGACGAGAACACTTTTTGTGTGCAAAAAACAACAAAAATAACGACTTTATTCAACTATTCATTTACTTCTCTCTCTGCCTTGAGTCAGGTTACTAGTTTAATAACCTAAGCTTCAGTTGTACGTCACACGGATCACACACATGACCAGCGTCAGCCAATAGTTTGCCATCACTCTACGTTAACTGACTAAAGGCTCATAAAGAAGGAAATGAATAGTTGAAATAAAGTCGTTATATTTTTGTTTGTTTTTGTGCACAAAAAGTACTCTCAACGCTTGATAAAGTTAAGGTTCAGCCACTGAGATCACTTGGACTATTTTAACGATGTCTTTAATAACTTTTCGAGGACGGCAAAGTTTCAATCCCTCAAGAAGCCAATTGACTAGTATGGAGGAGTGATCCAGCTCTCAGATTTAATAAAAAATATCTTAATTCGTGCTCCGAAGATGAACGAAGGTCTTATGGGATTGGTCCAACAACATGAGGGTGAGTAAATACGGACAGAATTTTCATTTTTGGGTGAACTACCAACTTTTTCTGAGAAAGTTGAATGCCACATTTAGTGCCAGTCACTGGACATTTGAATTTAAGTGTATATATTTATCTAGCCTATAGAGGTTTAACGAAACACAAAACTGAAGGTTTGGTTTTCCCACGGTTTTGATGTCTCTGTTTAGAAAGATAAAATTGCTTAACTGTGTTTTAATGAAAGAAATTGTCTTTGTCTTTAAATTAATTCAATTACAATTAAACTTTTCACAAGGATTAAAACAATCTGCTAATGCTGTAAACTATTTAGGGAGACACACATTACTATAACATTAAAGGTTGTAGCCTAGACTTTTAACCTAAATTCAGATGCTATTTATTTTTTTAGATATAATAATCAACACACAACACATTGTATGAAAACATGTAAACTGAACATAAGGCAGTTTTTGCATTAACTGTTTTACTATATATAATAATTTACACAGTTGTCATTTTCATGAAAGATATTTTAAACATACTGTACATTAAATAATCAAGATATCATTAACAGGTTAAGTAAACTATAATATATAGGCTAACATTTAGCGCAAGAGTTCATTTATAGGAACCAAAGTTGTGGACACTGAATCACGTGCCTGATGAGTAAAATATAATGCAGGGACAAGCAATGCTGTTTTATCTGACGTCTTCCGCTGCTGAAACACTGATTGAGAGATTACACAAATTATGATGCCTTTCAGTAAGTATACTGTATCTTTCAACATACCTTCAAGTGTCCATTCTGTACTTGCGCGCCACGCTGCCGCTTGAAATGAGGAGCCTGAGTAAGCCTACAGCGATCTGTCACGCCACATCAAAGAGCACCAAAACGCCATTAATTGTTTGAATTTCGTGATCAAAAACACAGAATTTGAAAGATTACACCTTGTTTATTATCGAAAGTAACAAAACATGTAGCTTGTTATTTGGTGTTAATGGTGGTAAGGTTAGCTGGTGTTAATGGTGGTTAACTGTATTCATTGTGTTACTGTACACATAAGACATGTGGTGCACTGAGCCGGGCTGGGCGGGGGCCAGGGTAGCAGGGGCGGGGCGTGTTCGTTACGCAATGAGAGAATCGCGATTCTGGATCGTGAGTTCTGTATCTTAGCGTTTTTTTTGGTTTGGTTCAACTTCATTACACCTCACTAGCCTAATGTCTCAAAGCCTTATGATCCTCACATCCTGTTTCTGAGGAACTCGAAAACCCTTGATCCTGACTGAGCCTCTCCAGATATTGCAATCTGTGCTGAGACTTCTTCAGCTTGGTTATGAAGAGAAGACGGCACAGAGCTTTTGCTGACTTTACTTGTTAACAGACTGCTGATGGCAGCAGCTCTGTTTTTCCTCTCTCTCTTCAAAATTTACTTCAATCATATATTTGAAAATGTACGTTTCAACTGCGTGTAGAGAGGTGGCCAACTCTGATGCCCAGCAGTGTCCTTCCATCACGACAAATAGAGATTAGCCCTGAAAAACCTCAGTGATGTTCTGAGACTGTAGGGAGAAAAAACAAGAATACTTGAAAGATCTTTTCATGTTTTTTGGATGTAATTCCCAGCACGCCATTCAATGAAGTCACCGCTGACCTGACTCCAATTCTGTCCACCTGCCCGAATCCATGCATCATCTCAAAGGATCTTATCAAAATTTCAGCTATAATGTCCATCTGTCTGTCTAATATGTCTCCTTTGAGATTGGAAAGACATTTATCATGTCCTTTCCCTCCACCGACTCTCAGTTGCCAGGCAACGATGCCTCGATTCTCATGGCAGGAAGTCATCTGAAGAGGATGGGGGATTGATTGTTTGAATGGGACGAGTCACTTCTCCTTCTGCTCACCTGCAGGAGTCATTCGACATCAGTGAGAATGCTATCCTTCCCTTGTGGTAACTTCTGGATCAGTGTTAATCCAGCTGAGCATCCAAGTATCTCCTTACACTCGATGATGGCAACTGTGCAACTTTATTCAATGAAGAGTTGTAGCCGTCACAAACAATCAACTTCAAATGAGACAGATGGCTCATGATCGTTGCTTTCGACCCCGAGTATAACATTTTGGTGACTTTGGCAATATTACAGATTTCCTTTGGTATAGTGCTTGAGCCACCGTTCATTGCATTATTTGGAGATGCTCTAGTGTAATGAGTTGTGTGGGATGGTTTCATATGAGCTTGTTTATCGGTTTCTGCAGAATTACCGTAAGTGATGAATCACCTCTGAATGCCCAGAGCTTTTTCTGCATGCATCACAGACCTAATTAGATTTATCGCAGCCACTCAGATCAGGTCACATTGTGTCTCAGCATGTTGAATACAAAAGTGAATGAGTGTTTTATTCATTTGATTGTTTGTTTTAAAGTCTTAATTAGTTGAACGAGTGGGATTTGTAAGTGTTATCACGTGACTAACTGTCTCTTAAAATGCACGGAAACACCTGATGTTTTTTTTTTTTTTTTTTGTGACGTGCTGGTTCTTCAGTACTTGGTTAAAACAGGGCTGGAACAAGTTTATGCATCAAGGAAATTGATTTGAATTAATGTGTTATATGTTCAGAGGTGTTTATTTATGTTTGGAAGCTTCCATTTTCTCAAGGATTTGTAATTTTTGCCCTTGCTTATTACTCATCACTGCCTGAAGCAAACTAAATCTGACAAAATATCTAGTATAAATATGCAAGAACTCACCACTCACTTCAAGCAATTAATTACTTCTTTGTTTTTATCATTTAGTTTGAACTTGAAGACTGAAAATCCAAGTTTGCCATCACAGAAATGGCTGCCGAGTAGTGAGTGAGTGCTGCAAGCTCTAGTCTGCTGGCTCAACCCTTTTGTCTACCAAGGATATTAAGATTTCCACTTACCTTTCCAAGAATTTGGTGCCATTTATTAATGATATATTCGTTGTGAATCAAGAAAGCGTTACTAAGTGGCCTCTAGCTTCAAATCTACGATCTCAGTGACCTCACTCTTTGTTTTGTGCGAGTGAACACGCTGCCTTCACAATGGGGGAACCAACGGGTGAACCCATTACTCTTCAAATTATTTTTGATATGATGCAGCAAATGAAGCTTCGACATTATCTCACACATTGACTCTAAAATAGACTCACTTCAACCCAGTTTGGAGAAAATAGATGATTCACTTCAAATGCTTGGAGATCAGATTAATGAGATTCAGCTGAGAGTTAGCGCAAATGAAGATAACATAGCTGAACTGGTCAAACGTGTAAAGGTCCTTGAAAAGGAAAACCTTGACCTTAAAGGGTGGACGGAAAATGCAGATAACCCAAGTAGACGCACTAATTTGCGATTATCATCGGCATACCTGAGAAGGTGGAAGCCAAAGAAATCCCCGGCTTCATGAGTCATTTGATTCCTCAGCTCCTCGGTGAAACTTAATTTCTCCGCTCCTCCGATGATTAAGCGCTGTCAGTCGGCATCGGTTTCATGGACAATGTCAAAGCTAAGGGTACGCCTTACTCTGTTCTGTGATGCGCATTCATGACTCTCCTGTTCGATCCCGTTCATCAAAATGAACGAATCTTTTTGAGTCATTTGGTTCATTCAACGAACAAAATGAACGAAATGACTCGACATATGATTCAGATTCATTAATTTTGATGAGCGAGGTAAAAACATGAGTCACACAGAACAGAGCAAGGCGAGCATTTGTGCTTATAAAACTTAAACTTTGTTATTTATTTTTTAAATGACCGATCGTTTCGCTAGATAAGACCCTTATTAATCGTCTGGTGTCGTTTAAAGCCCTTTGCATCTCATTTGGATCTTGGACCAATGCAAATCCAGCATTGACCTAACCCTCGTTTGTGAATCAGCGTGGCGTAAAATGATTGCGCAAATGTAAGAGTAGGGGAAATCTGGAACCATTCATTTGGAGAGACTGTTTATTATTTATGGAGAGAAATAAAAAGTAATGGGTGGATTTTTACCATTATAGGCTGGTGGTTTACATCTGTGTTCAAACACCGTATAAAAGTGAAATTTGCATAAAAGCCCCCTTTAAAATGATAAACCTTTTGAATCCATTAGAGCTTGTGTGACCTAGTCTGTGAGTTAAACGGTTTAACGATGATTAATGAAAGTTATCATAACGGTAAAAGGTATGTTTTTAAATTAACCCCATTCATTTGTCAATGCGTATTTGTATTTTTCTCTAGTTGAATATGCATTTTAATCTTGTATGAGGGCAGATATTTTGGGGGTTGTGAGTAATAATGATATGTTATAATCGTTATAATTTAAAACTATTGTAGACATGGTTTAATTTCCTATTATTTACTAATGACAGGTAAAATTGTGGGGTAATGTGTTGTCGAATGTTCCAAGATTTATTTTGCTAGAACACTTTGAAATGGAAAAGTTTTGTGGACTGAAATAGTTGAGTTTCTTTTTAAGCTCTTTCTCATAGACATTAAACATGACTTGGCAAAATGCCTCTGCCATCTGCTCTACAAATGTTGTTCACATATTTGAAGTTCCTACACTGTGACCTAAATCGTAACCTAAATAAACTTCAGTAAAGTTAGGTAACTTGGGTAAGAATAGGTAAATGTGACAATTAGAGTCCAAATTTACAAAGTCCATTGGTAAACTGCAGTAACCGTGGTCCTGTAGCATTAAGTTATGATTGTGATACATAAATTGTAACTTAAGCTCAAAAACTGTTTAGCTTTTCCCCAGCTGGAGGCCTTGTTGCTATGTGCCGTTCAAAAACAGCCTCGACGAGCCTCGGGCCGATCGTAATTTAGCAGGCTCCAGCAGTTTGCAGAGTTTCCAAGCATGGTTCAGAAGAAAAGGCAGGGACAGAGCTCCAGCATCTCACTGCTTGACAGCATTGATGAATATGTGTATGGATGAGTCGGCAATGCTGCGGTTCTAGACATGGCAACGTTTATGTCGGCTTTCCCGGCCACAAATCGCACTGACCAAAGGGAGTATGTCGGCTCCTCTGAGAACGCCAATGTCACCAAAGTTGATTCAAACTGTATTTACTTCGGTACACAGCCCAACTCCCAATTTGATATACAGTCTCATCCCAGACAGGAGCTTGTTTTGTTGTCTCTATGGTATTATTTCTAATTATAGCGTTCCAAGGAATGTAGAGAGTTCTCGGAGGCTTTGAAGGATTGATCGCATGGTAAATATTCATTAAGGTCCACAGCAGGTCAATCATTATCTCTGAGTGAATTCATGCTCTCCCTCACTGTCAGATTTACTGGTTTCCAAATGTCTTCAGCTTGATTTAAAGATGCATATACATCTGAGAAAAGATAATGTCATGCTCAACTGGGTTCCTTTAGTGGATTTTTCTCAGATTTACATTTTTGCAGAATGTCTCTGGATCCTTAGAAAGTATTAAAATGTCTTACACTTTTTCCAAATTTAGGGTTGTAAAAAAGTAAAGTCCAAGTCCTGTTCATTTCTGGGAGTCAGTTTTATTCATGCTATCAATTTCAGTGCATACTGATTCAGGGATTTGTTTTTGTCACCTGAGTCGTCATTTTACATGAATTGGCGTGCTGTATGTATACTTTTAGCTTATGTGTACTACTATTACTAGAGGGTGAAAAATAACTACATTTTTAAAATGTAACACTGAATACTTGAAATAAAGCTTTTGCCATGGGAGGAATAAATTACATTATTCTCAAGAAATTCTATTATTATTATTATCATCAATATTTTTTAAGATTCTTTAGATGAATAAAAAGTTTCTTCTGAACTTTCTATTTAAAGCATTTTTTTTTCGAAATGTGAATCTTTTATCATATTTTATAAATGTCTTTAATGACAATGTCTTTAAGAAACACATTCATTTCTTTAAAAATAAATCTTGCTGATCCTAAACTTTTGAAACGGGAGTATATATGAGTTAAATAATTTTGGTTTATTCAAGTGTAATATTGTTTTATGTGAATAGTGTATACATACATTTTATTAACTTTTAGTGAAAACATTTATAAATAAGAATATTTATTATCATTAAAATGCAAAAAACAACAAAATAGTTAGATCACCATTTAACTTCAATGTATTGACATTAATGACTAAATATATAGATATAACATATTTGTATTGTTGCATTTACATATGTGTATATATATGTGGGTGTATATGTATATGTGTGTATGTATGTATAAATATATGTATAAATATGCTGGTGCCCTGCTCACAACAATTAATCTCATGATCTCTAATCCACATGATAGATTAACATGTTATTGAATGTGATAATGAATTTTTAATGTATAGAGGGAATGCATTGACGTCACTTTCCCGCCAAACAGCATCCCTCGAGCCTGACTGAGTGGCAAAAGATCTGCTGTTGATGACTGGATTTAATAGGGGAAAATGCGACTAAAACGAACAATTTATCAATTTAAACTAAATGTTGGACTCAATATAGTGTTCCTTACAACTTACTAAAGATCCAGTGATCCATGGAAATTGACATGCAGCCAGGAATCGCTATTGCCTGAGCATTTATGTTTGCCTGATTTTGAACGCCGGAGAAATAAAAAGCAATATAGAAGGTAAACATAAAGCAAATTTGCCTGTGAACGCTTTATATAAATACGATATAGGTAGGTCTAAATTCGAATAATCACTTATATCAGTGTTATATATAGTCCAGTTGTTTCGATCCATTTGCTCCTCTTTCTGTAGCAGTCTGTAAAAATATACCTCAGATTTTTTGTCTAATCTAGTTGTACAGTCAATCACAAAGCTCTTTCCCACTTTATATGTATTGTGTTTGTTTTTTGTGGCATTCACGCTGAAAACATATACAGCCGCTACAGTCTTTTTGCCACTCACTGTGAGTAACTGCAGGCACAGTGGCCGGACAGGTGACGTCACACGCATTGCCTCTATTTGTGTCTTGTCGGACTGAGATCTGCTGTTGATTATTGCTGCTGTAGAGCAAGTATGAGACTTGCCAATGCTAACAGATACACAGACAGCGAGCATGTAAGTATGCGGCTGCTGTTAAATAAACATACATAAATCCCGTAGCTGATCTAGGCAGGTGGAGCTGGGGGAGGTGGGAGGGTTTCAGATGAACTACCCTACAGAAAACACTAAATTAGTCAATTTAAATGTTGAGCGAGCAATCTCATTGATTGTAGGATCAGCAGAGGCCAATCAGCTTGTGCCATTTCGGTAATGATGTGATTGCTTGCAGATTGAATGTTATGACTGAACTAGATATTTATAATGGAAGGATATTTTCCTCAAACATTTTCAAAAACTCGCAGCTTTTTTGAAATCACATGTAGTTCTCGTAGTGAAACTGTCAGGAGCTTTGTTGAAACTGAAATGGTGAGACTGAAGCTCTTGCTTTTATCTTCTCACCGCAGCACATTACCACCGACAGCTACATCCCCTGCTTTGACTGACCTCTGCAAGGCCTTGTGGGAGGTGATGCTCAGTTACCATCTTAACCATGCAGTGGCACGATGATCACTACAAAGAAGGAGACCACTCCTGGTAAGACAAATTAGTCACTCTTGTCTGCTGCACAGAGTCATGGGTTCATTTATTAGGCAAATTGTATTTTGAATATGATAAAAGTGTGTGCTAAACATAAAAACCCCCTACAATTTTGTTGACATAAGCGCAAAATAACGCATAAGCACATTGATCACTCTTGATAAGACAGCTCTTTATCTCAGTCTAACCAATGGCACTATTCAAAAGATTCAAAATGACATGTTGTGCCTGTAATATACTTTAGCTGCCAATCAAGGCACAATTCCACAGGATATACTGGGCTGCACTTTCATGCATAGTCAGCAAAAGAACAATAACAACAATGGCACCAAAATGATTTTCCATGATACAATCAGTTGCTCTGATCTTTATTTATTTAGTCTTTTAATGGGATAGGTAGAAGTGGGGAAGAGATAACACAGAATATGTAAATGTCCCAAGCCAGATTCCACTTGGTTTAATCTCTGACAGTATGAAATAGTTTTCTTTTTTCCCCACCTGAGGTTCATCTTTTTGCTGACGCAACTCTCTAAGTCCTCTTGTGTTCCTTTAAACCATCCGAGAGGTCGACTCCTGTATTTTGTCTCTTTTATATGTAACCAAATCGGTTTTAGTAGAACAAGCTTGTGGTTCATTAGGGTGCTCACTACCCCGTGATGGTTAGATTTCTAAGCATTTGCATTTGTTCTTTTATAGTGTGAGGTCTTGCCTTGTATAGTCAGAGGAAATGACTTTGGGTGTGCGCAACTGTGGCCAATGAGACTGAGCGGGTAATTGAAAGGGCCGCTGCGGCGTTAGCCAACTGCAATGTAGTTTGTAACATTTGCCTTTCTGTCTTGCCTCCACTTCGATTTCTGAGGTCACTGAGCACTGCTGAAATAGATTGGTGCTTGTTCTTGGTAAGGTCTGTCATTGGAAATTCATTGAACCTTTCTAAAGTACCCTAATAACCCCTGCCGAGGCAGGCATACGAAATGTTACTGACTGAACAGCCGTTGTTGCTGTACTGTAGGTAATGATGGTTTTCTATAAATATTAAATCAGGGCAAATAATATAATTTGTTTTAATGGAATATATATATTTTTTATTATACTGTTAGGGGTATTTTCCTGCACTAATTTCCTCCTACTTTATATTTTATCAATTGTCTGTTGTACGGCTGTTTGTATTCTCTCTTTTTCTTTTGTTACTTATATTTCACGTTTGTTAAAGTGCCCCGAAAAATAATTGAAACCCTGAAATGCACACATCAGTCCTCAAAAGAGGAATAACTCGACCATGAGCAGTCGTAATTTATCATCGACTCTGCCAAAATGGCTTATTTACCACTATAGAACTAATTTAGTGAGCTTTAATGTGTAAAACAAATGAAAGAGTTGACAATGGAACAAAATAAACGACAATGATCTGTCATGTTTCCTTTTTTTTTAACTGGAAAATAACTATATAAAGAAATTAGAATACTTGTTTTAGAGTAAAGTGCTTTACAGTATTAATCTCAATCCATTAGAATAGGTATAATTTAATAATCTGGGCCCGTATTCATAAAGAGTCTTAATGCAAAAAGTAGCTCCTAGTGACAAGATTCTAAGAAAATTCTTAGAAATGTGGGCGTTTACTCTTAAAATTAAAGAAAAATTCCTAGTAAAGAAAAAAGTAATTCAGAAAGAATCTTAACCCTTAAAAGAGGTCTTAAGGTCAAAATTGTTAGGAGTATGGATGAGGACTTTTAAGAGGCTTAAGAGTTTCTTTAGCAGAGGAGAAAATGGCAGAAAAGACTATGAAGAGGGAAAAGAAATGTGTTGCAATAGACGACAGTGAGTTAATAGACGATATATATATATATATATATATATATATATATATATATATATATATATATATATATATAAAGACAAGATCGTGCAGGGATTATGTTTGTGACTGATCTTATTAGACACGCTAATATCTCCGACACATCACAATGCCATAACGCCAGAAATGAAAGTAGCCTAATCACTACATTAAGATATTTGGCAAATGGGAAAATGCAATAAAGCAGCAGTGATATGGGTCTGTCACAACTTCTGTAAACAGTGATCACACAAACAGTTACATCACTTTCAGAACCTCTTACTATGCCACCTTGCAGGCTCAAAAAAAACTGCATTAATGAATATAGTAGGCTTCCCTGATGTGCGCAAGCAGGGCAATGAACCATTTATAATTTGCGCTATAAGCTCCAACGTCTGCTTCTTGCTTTGTGCCGTGACACCCGGCCCACATTTTTTTCTTTAATGATGGTCTTGTGTTCATCCACTAACTTGGGCTAACAGTAAACACTGTTCTTCTGTCCAGTTGGGCTTTCTCATCTTTCTCGTTTTTTATTCCATGTTTGCTATATTAAAACCAACATTCAAACCACCACTTAAATAGACAGCAAGTAGTGTAATTGGAAAGAATGGAAAGTGTTTTTTTTATCATTCTAAGCCAATCAAATACCTGGTAAAAAAAGGATTTGTGTACAGTATATACATAATGTATTTAATGTGTGTGTGTGTATATGTGTGAGTAAACTCACACATTGCTCTTTTTTCCCTTCCTGGATAACCAACCAATCACAGTCTTCAAAAGAGTGTGTCATACATAGCAACGGGGTCAGCCCCGCCTCCTCACTAAGATGAAAGTTTTTGTCTTTTCCTTACTCAGAGTTGCTCTCAGATCAGGTCCCGAATCACTCTTAAGCTAAGACTCCTACGTAAAAGTTTTTAAGCTAAATTAAGAGTTTTCTAAGAGGATTCTTAGAATCTTTATGAATACGGGCCCAGTATTTTGTCCCATTTCCAAGTGACATCATGTAGACGTGGAAGACAAGATAAATTTACATGAAGTAGAAATTAAAATTCAATATCTTGAATATATATATATATATATATATATATATATATATATATATATATATATATATATATATATATATATATATACTAATATGATATACTTACTAAGTAATAGTAATATGGTTTTGCTTAATAAAAAAATACAAATCAGTATTTTTGTCTCATTTCCAAGTTTTTTTTTTTTGCTTAAAGTAAAATATATCTTGTTTTCAGCATATTTTAATATTTTTCTGGGGAATAAAACAAAAATGCATACACATTTTTGCAGTGTAGAAGGCCTGCTTCCCAATTTTCATAACTTTTCTCTCATAAGCATTTAAAGTGACGGTTGAAAAGATGGCACAGGAATGGTGTGGACTCTAATATAGTTATCGTTACAGTTATCTTTAGAGTTATTGTTCTTGGTATGAACAGGCCTTGATTCACAGAATCATATTAATGAAATTAAACATTTATCACTGTTTAAACATTTTTAAGATGTTCTTATAACTCTGTTTTGAAGCTCTTCGTGTATATTTGACAGATGAAGAATCATGTGTGATTGAGATATTATGGGGAGATTCTTGTTGTCCTAGATTAAAAAGGTTGTCAAGCACATTTGCAGTCCTGATGGATAGTTAGGATGCTCTCTCATCTCCTGCCCATTTCTGTTAGTTATGTCCCCCTCTCTCCACATTGGATAGCTGCTTCTTCCAGTAAACGACTGCACTAATCTTCAGGGCTTCAGGCTATACGGAGAGGCAGTGCAGCAGTGTCAGTGTCTGGGCTTTTTCAGGATAAACACCAATTTTTTGCTTGTGTCAACAGTTACTATATATATCTTGGGTATATTTTCACTTGGGAAGACTTTATGAGGTGATTTAAAGTAGAGTCCCGAGCGATAAAGGATTTAGAAGGCCGATACAGATACAAATATTTATTGGTTTTAAAATCCGAATATTCTGATATATTGACAGAAATATTTTTTATTTTATTTTAAAAAAAATTCTGAAACGCGCAACAAAAACATTAACAAATTTCCCTAACATTAGTTATTTAGTTATGAGTTTTAACTAAAATAATATGATAATGCATTTAAAAAGAAACTTGTTTCTTTTATTGTCACAACTGAACTGACTGATGATAGTGGCATTAGCTAGCTTTGTGGTTAGCTAGTCTATGATGAGCCATAATTTAGCAATGGATTACGTCACACTGCAAATTGGAAAATTTACATTTTCAATATAACAGGCCAAGGTGAGATGATCACGTCTCATTGCTATAACTGTCACGCGCTATTAAAGAAAATACTTCAGTCACAATGTCAAAAGTAAAAATGACAGTCAGTCAACTACACTGTAACAACGTAACTATTTCTAGCTAATTCCGCTTCACTCTCAGGCTATTTAACAGCAGCAAAACTGGACATGATAGTCACAAATGTTTGTCATGCTTATTTCAGTTAATAGAACTGATGGGGATGTTCTTTTAATTGTTATTCAAGCAATGTATGTCTCCTGACCAACTCAATGAGTGTTGCCAACAGGGACGGTGTAGAGTGCCCTCTGGTGGACAAACTAGACAACTCCAACACTCATGACATGGTTGAAGTGTGTTTCGTTCGTTTTCATTTTATTTTTGAAATATTCATTTATCGGCCTTTTATAACTGCCTATATCGATAGCTTGGAAAATGCCTAATATCAGCCGATAATACCAGCCTGCCGATATATGTCGGTCTGGCTCTAATTTAAAGGAACATAGTGCCAAGTATGTATACGGTTAGAAGATGGCTGTGTCTCATGTGACCTTGTTATTTGTACACACTGACTATAGAGATCATAGCGATCCATAATAAAGGCTAGATGTCTTACAGCGGAGACTCTATCATCATAACCGGCGGCCATCTTGTCACATGCAAGCTGATGTACGATGAGTGATCAGCATGAACAAACACACATACTCTTATCTCGTTGAAATCTTGACGGATTTACAAACGTTATTAACAGTGGCTATAATTCTGGATGATTATTTTATACGCTTATTATTCATAAGTATGCAGTGTCATAACTACATCTCTGAACGTTTAGAACAAACCAACCCCTTTTGAAATCGGTAGAAAATGTACCAAGTTATAGTTTCCTTATAGTTTATAGTTTATAGTTAGTTTATTTAAAATGTACATGCACCATTAAAACAGTGTTACGAGTGAGCGAGTTGCCTGTGACAAGATGGCCGCCAGGTGTGGACGTGGACCTCCATTGGCCAGTAGCGCGGACGAGACATCTAGCCTACAAACTCTACAAGTTTTGTATCAGTAATTAATGCCACTTAATCTCAAGAAGTCTAGAATATGCTAAATTAGTTAACCGCCAAATCTCAAGGGTCGTCACGCCCAATGAATAGAACCAGCTCTCCAAATGAGGATAAATGATTATTCAAGAGCGACAGAAAGTGACATACTCCAGCGTGGCTTTCGGTCACCCTTCTGCTACTGATGTGTAGAAAGTGGCAGAAAGGTGAAGGCCAATCTAATATATCTGACACACTCATTTTTAACTTGCAGAATCAAATCAGTGTGTCAACTACAACTATCTAAGGAAAGATCTGAATTTTCAATTACATGTTGACCTTTATTTAAAGCGATAGTTCAACCAAGAATGAAAGTTTGCTGTTTAATTTACTCACCCTCAGGCTATCCAAGATAGTAGATATCATAGTGACACACTCTTTGTTTCTACTTTTTCTCTAGTAGAACAGTAAAGAAGATTTTTAGCTGAATTAAAAACTGATTTGTTTTTATAACATTTTGTAAATTAACTGTGAAATGTTTTTGAACAACACACGATACGCT
This sequence comes from Hybognathus amarus, assembly GCA_030378365.1. NCBI lineage: Eukaryota > Metazoa > Chordata > Actinopteri > Cypriniformes > Leuciscidae > Hybognathus > Hybognathus amarus. Next base: position 221,002 of record JAQIUQ010007799.1, read on the forward strand.
CAATAATTGTATTATGTTCCCATTATATTTCAATCACTGATGATTCTTGAGTTTGATCTGTCAACTGAACAAAAATTCAGCATTTATTAATTTTGGGTAATGCTAATTCCTGCATCAAATACATTTTAACAATAGTTTCTTGTATTATGAATGAACATGAATTACTATAACATTGAACAATAGTATATTCATAGATTTTTATAGAATTTTTAAATACTGTAAACTGGTGTTCATTGTTAACTAATTGAACCTTATTAAATGGGGTGGGGTTTGACTGCGATTTCACTTTTTTCATTTTAAATAGTGTGTAATATTGCTGTTGGTGCATGAACAGTATCTGCAAAGTTGCAGCGCTGAAAGTTCAGTGTAAGCAGAGATATCGTCTTTTAGAAATCAGGAAGTATAATTGCCTACAAAAACGACTCGATTTGGACTACAGCTGGGTTATGGTACATAACTAACCTACACATTTGCATCAACCACTCCCTCCGGAATATGCAGGAAAGGGCATGTGTTGAGTGAGATATGTTCATCCAGCTATCAGATCTTCTGTGTTTCGGGTTTTACCGGACGCTATACTTCCAACAATGGATACAATTTATGTTTGATTATATTCCTTAAAGTGACGTTCGTAATCTAGCTCTCTGTGCTGTGCATTTACGGAAGACAGCTTCCAGAATCTCCACGAGTTCAACACCGAATTAAAAAAGAAACTGTTTCTAAAACATGAAGCAGTTCCAACTTTAAAACCAGAGGCAGCAGTTGTTGGGCCACAACCTGTAAGTAGGCTAAGACTTCATCATTTTAAATGTATTTGCATGTATAATTCCTGACGTGGCGTTGTGTTTTATTTAATTTTTTTTCAAATGCCAGCGCTGGCTTTGTAGGCTTTATGGGCTAAGTTTAGGCTATTTTGTGTCTACGGCAAATGCGTACAAACATTATGGACCTGAATTTTTTATAATACTAAGGTTTTAAATGTATTTTTCATGTATATATGCTTTATGACTATTTTCGATTTGATCAAGAAAGTAAACTTGCCAACGCTGTTTGTGTTTAACATTAGTAGCCAGTCAGTTGCTATCGTTGCCAGTCAGATGCTATTGTGTAAAACAAACGTGTATATGGTTAAAAAATTTAGCAAATTATCATTCAGAAACCTTTATTAAGAGGCTTCAGCGTGTGTGGTGAGGTTCTGCTTGACTCGATTCATTACGGCTTTCTCGGTCTGATTCTGCCTCACTGATACTGCAGTCTCGACATCATTCTTTACGTGTATCCACCGTCTATGGTATCCACCTTTGGCATGCCCGTTTCGCCCGTAAAGGTCATGGGCGTTAACCTTCCAGACAACTTGAGCGACAGTTTAGCCAATCACAACACACCGGCCCAAACTAACCAATCTGAGCTCACCGAACGTTTCTGAGGGAGTGTTTTCATAGAATCAGGAAGTGAACCGCTCGTTCAGGGGACAGAGGAGAGCGCGGCTGACAATAAAGGTGAAATTTATGAAAAATAAGACTTTTAATAAAAAGAAAAACACGGATACATGTTTTATTGCACCCTATAAACACATTCATGCAAAGAAAAAAGCAGTCAACCTCCCCCTTTAAGTGTTACCTTAAGCTTAATGGTATTAAATATGTGTTTTATTTCCCAGGCATCATTTAAAATGTTTTCTATGAATGATCTTGGGGAAAATTCAATCATTTATTTGCATGCATCTAGTTGATATTCTGTTCTGCAGTTAGCGCGGTATATCATGAGGAGAGCCGAGTTCGCTTAACTTCTTACGTGTGTCCATAACATTGAATAATGCACCAATCCCTGTGTGAAATTGACAATTACAGCTGCTGTTGCGTGCCATTGCGACTGCATTCGGTCCTAGTCCAGTGTTAAAGATGACTTTACTTCCTTCTTCTTATTTGTCAGAGCTATCAACAGGTAAATTGTCTCCGCTGGCCTGTGACTTGCTTTGCTATCTAATTTCACAAGGTGTGTAATCACTGACAACCATGTGTGGAAAAACTGGTCAAAAGTAATTAATCAGAATGCAAGTTGAGACCTTGAATTGGCAGGATGTTTCTAAGGATCGGTTCTGGTGTTCGGTTCACGGTTTTGATTGATGGTGTCTGTCTTTGGGAAAGCACAGCTGCTCGCCGTTGGTCTTCGCGTATGTGCTTGAGTGAGAAGATGTTGTAACTTTAGTTAAAGGTCCTGCTTTAGAGGTTTGGCTCTGTTGAGTGGGAATGGAGCAATTGGGAACTTTGGGAAAGATGCTTTTTCTGAACAAGGCAATAAATTATGCTTCGCTTTTATTCCTGAACAATTCAACCATTTGTCTTAATGAGGACAATGTCAAATGTGAATAACATTCGAAGTGAAAATTTCAACAGTTGTTGTGTATTTAATGCCTCCCTCGTGTCATTGACTGGAAACGGAGATACTGGACTGTTTGAGAAGGAATGACTATGATTTTGCTTTTGGATGATCCTCCCGAAGCATAAAATCACCACTTCTAGTCTCTGGAAAGTAGGGCTGCTGTTAGAGCTGCACGGTTCATCGTTAAATGACCGCAATCTCGATTCAAACACCTATTTCATTTCATTTATTTGTTTTTAAGCACTTTTACATAACTGGTCATTGAACAAAGTGCTGTACAAAACACACAGACATTAAAGGTGCATTGCGCAACATTTCATGTTAAAAATACTTACTACGTAACCCATACATGCCTAAACAATTGGCTGATGGGCTGAATGAGCCCTTCTCTGATCACTGCGATTGCCTCTATAATCCTTGTACAATAACATAAGAGGGATTCGGGACTGAATTTGAGACTGGGCATGGCGTCATTCGCGTTCACACTCACTTGGCTATGACTGGCAGGTAGGGTTGGGTAACGTTTAAATTTGAACGATTCTGATTCCCATTCCGATTCCTTGTTTCAATTCCGGTTCTTAACAATTCTCGATTCCGATTATTTTAAGAGGCAGGGTCAAAAAAGTTTAGCTAACCTTGCTAACCAACGGTCTTTCTGAAGGAAATACTCCTTTCTGAAGGAAATACTCCTTCTGTCACAAATACTCCTTTTGTCACAAATTTTGCATTTTGCCGAGATTTCGTTATTTTTAGAAAAGTGAAGCCACACTTTGGACAGCCGACGTAAGCTACCCATGTTCGACTGGCGCGGTTATGCAAACACTTCCGGTAGACGCTTCTTCGTTTGGTGTTGTCGGTTTCTTCTTCCAGTCGGTGGATTGTGAATATCGAAACTAGGAATTGAAATTTTAACTTTTGAACGATTCCCGGAAAAAGCGAAAAGTTAGTCCCGGTTCCAATCGATATCTCGATTCTCGATACCCAACACTACTGGCTTGTGTATTCGCCACCATTCTCCGTATCAGCGAAGACAACTCGAGCGACAAAACTTTAGTCAACTTTCAACAAAAGTAGAAGATGGATTCATAGAGACTGGCTTGTAGTTCATTCCAAACCCAAACGCAAACTCCACGTAAGGCAAAGACAATACAATTTTTGGTTTAGGCATCGGAATAAGACAAGAGTCAACATCGGGAAGGCTTTCAGCAAATGGAGAAATCTTCGGTCTGCTCTAGGGCTCAAACGAGATCCTATACAAAGTAATAACTTATATTGTTCAGGAATGTGTTTCCATAATAATACAATCATAAGTGGATACAGTAAACACATAAAACAGTTCAACATAGAGATAGATGAAGCAAGAACCGAAGTTTTCTTCTACTACCATTTTCCCTCACGCATAAGTGTGTAATTTACTCAAATGCCTTTCCTTTCATATATTTGAAATTACTTGCAGATTTATAACTTTATTACCTCTGAAGACATTATGACTGTAACAAAAGATTTGTGCGGCCTTTGGTTATGAACAGCTCATGCAAGAGTGAGTGTGGTGATAACACAAAAATAAGACATGAAAAAAAAACAAAACTGGATGTGACAATCACAGAAGTGATGTCTCTGATCAAAAATAGAGTAAATCACCAATTGAAAGTAACTTGACTCTTCAAATAAAGATTGAAAGTCAAATCAGTAGGTGACGACAAGCTAAACTGAGTGCTAAAAACTCTTATAAAGAGTGAAAAGAGTGGTTAGTAGTTCTTGGATGTACGTTTTCAGTTTGGAAGCCAAAAAAGTTCACATACCTGTAACTGTAACCTGACAAAGATTTTGGGCATCCAATACCAAGTCTACTCACATTTAAATTACTTATTTTAAATCAGCAACAAAATATGACATTAACTGTCCCATATAAAATTTGTTTTTTAATGCTACAAATAGTGTTAAAAAGCGTATATTAGGCTGGATCAGCCAATGTGTTTGTACACCGACTGTTTCTGCCATATTTCATGTTGCACTTTCTCCCATTCATAGTCAAAATGAATGCACCATCTTTGTGTATCTAAATCTTATATATATCTTGGTTTGGTTTAGAACTGGATATGCTTTGAATGATGGTGTGGTCTTTTTTATATGACCAATATGTTTTTGTTTATATCATGAAGATATAATGAGGTGTTAATGATGATTTGCTTCTGACCTTTTTTATTTTTTTTTCTCTCTTTCCTGCGGAACTGAATTATCTCTAATTCCTGTTGTAGAATTAGCCCTCCAGTGTCAGGCTGTCCTGTCAGATTGGGTCAAAGACTTTCTCACAGGTTTTTTTTTTTTTTTTAATAAGAAACCTGACCATCTTTTAATAGAATCTTATTTCCTTCTGTTCGTAGTGAATTACAGTTGTACACCTGCACCCTTTTCATATTTTCCAGGAAGAAAGGTTATGCGTAATCAATTTCATTTTACCCTTGATATCCCTCCTTAATAAACAAGCTGTTTCCCTGCCAGGGTCACCAGAGGAGATGAGCCTCAGTCTTAAGTTGGGCAGCACACATTATTAGGCTTGTCAATAATTTCAAATTTGAATTGGATTAATTGATAAATGAATTTACTAACCCTTTAATTTGACAAATTAAAGGGTTCAGTTCACCCCAAAAATGAAAATTTTCGTCACATACTTACCCACAAGTTGTTCCAAACCTATATGAGTTTCTTTCTTCTGTTGAACACAAAAGAAGATATTTTGAAGAATGTTGGTAACCAGACCAACATTCTTGATGGTAGCCAATGACTTCCATTGTATTTTTTTCCCTAATATCATGGCCAGTGGCTACAGTCAAGGTTTTCGTTTTTTTTCTCTATTCGTTAACTCTATTCTTTTTTCTGTGTGTTAATTGCTAGGGCAATGCTTCAAAAATGTAATTGAGTTACAGTGATTACTTAATACTTAATAAATAAATATATGTGTTTATTTATTAAATATTGTAAACTGTTTAGTTCCAATCCTTGATTCAGATTTGGTCAATAGCTGTGCTTTATCAAAGTCCTTTTAGGCAAGTCATGCCACTCGGCCACCATCTTGGCGACATCTCCGGGCAGCTATTTCAGACTGAACAAGACCAGGCTCCTATCTAAATGAATTGGCAGAGACTCAGAACTGCACTTTCACTGGTCACCGGGACATAAAAACTGCTTGTATAGAAACGGCAGTAAAATATGATAAAAATCGCTGAAAAAGTTTAGACTTTGACCCAAAATAAGGTTTAAAACGCCTTTTTCCCCACAGCTTATACGTTTACTACGCATGCGCAAGGGTTCTCTCGTTTCTGTCGTGCGCGTGCTACTGCTCGCTCGCTCTAGATTCTGATAGATTTGAACTAATTTGCGGTCGTCAGGGAGCCGCTATCAATATGCGGGAGACTCCGTAAAACTTCCGAGACTTGCGATGTCTGATTTTTTCACAACTAACACATGTCAAATCTGACGCCTTTTCAAACAGTAACGTATTCCCCACTATTGCAAACCTTAGCTGTGCACATGTGTCAGTGGAACCAGATGAGTTAAATGTTTCCCGGCTTAACTGTTAAAAGCAGACGATTGGCTTTCCAGCATGTTTATACGACCGCCATCTTTGGTGTTACGGGTTTTCCCTATATAGCTGTATTAAGGATTGAGGAAGTGGCATGTCTCTATATAAATAGTCTTTGGCTTTATTCATGATCAAACGCGTCTATGACCGCTTCACAGCGGTTCCATTTATCACTGCGCAACACTGTGGTTCCTATGTTGTTTTTATTTGAGCTTTTATGCATATTACACATTGGAACGTTGTTGCTGTTCATGGTCAGGGACTATTTTCTTTCTAGCGGAAGGAAGGCTATTAGTGATTTTACTTCATGAAAGTTGTACTAATACAAATTTTTTTTTTACTTTAATATTTTTATTGTGTGGTAACTGTTTTATAAAAGCAATAAAGTACTCAAGGCAAGTGCTGTATCGTGATTTACATACATTTATTCATTTAGCTGACGCTTTTATCCAAAGCGACTTACAATTGCTATATATGTGTGAGGTCGCACGCCTCTGGTAGCAACTAGGGGTTAAGTGTCTTGCTTGGTGTCTCACAGTGGATTCGAAACCCGGGCATCTCACACCAAAGGCATGTGTCTTATCCACTGTGCCATCACCACCCCATTTATAAGTTACAGCTGAAGGGCTTACTCCGCTTCGTGTCGTGCCTAACAACGCCCTTCAGCCGTTACTTATTCATGATAGCCTACAACACTTATTGTGACTACCTTATTGTGACTACCTATTGCTTACTTATTTTTGTTTTGTAAATTATAGGGTGGATGTGTGTATGTGCAGTTAATAAGAGCCTGCAAAAGAGTATTATGAGCCATTTATTACTAACAATGGCAACATTTTTAGATAAGCTAAGTAAAACAAACATTTTCCTCTTCCACAGTCCTTGGTCAGTTACGGTAGATGTAAGGGAGTATACGTTGACGGCAGTGTGTCAAACTAAAGGCACTTTCACGGTCGGCTTCCAGTGTAAATTCATTACTCTTGCTCTGCCGATCCTGCGTTTTAGCAATCATTATATCTGTATCTTCCTTAGCCCATTGCTATTTTTCTCCAACGGTTTGTCCGGTTATTCTTCCCCTTTCCCAACAATTCCCTGGGATGCTGAAATGTCTACAGTGTGCTATTGCCTGTTTGTGTGCGAATGTGTGCTCATTCCGTTTTGCTTTGTGTGTGTGTGTCTGTATGTGTGTGAGGACTGTCTGCCAGAGAGTTGATATTTTTCTTGTCCTCTCCAATAGTGTGTTTGCAGTGATTTACTCCGTGGCTCTGCATAGCTGCGCTCCTCATGCATTGAAATGATTGGGGAAAAGTCCAACTCTCTTGCCAGGAGCCGAGGAGCTCTTTGATTCGGCTCCAGGAGCTCCGATCCTGCCGGTTTAATGAAAGGAGCTTAGAAAAGAACTTAATTTTCAGCAACTGACAAAAAAGAAACACCTTTAGCTGTTCTTTCTTTCATGTACATTTAAATGGAAAGGTTCAAATAGGCTCTTTTAGATTTCAGACATTGGCATCTAAATGTCCGAGACATTATTATTTTTTTGGACAAATTTTAACTTGTGTTTTTTGTAGGGCTGACTTCTAATAGTCAAAGGTTTGACGATTCGATTCGGAGAGTGCTGATTCGGACTATGAACGTTATAGTTGAATAGTACACGGCCAGTTCAACCGCGTATAAATCAGATTATGTGTGTCTCCCGCTCACGAGCGCTCACTCTTGAGCAGACACACGAACAGACACACTGTTACCCGTCACTGCTTGCGCATCACAGAATGTTCATCAACGCTCCCCGTTCACATGCAGTAACCGGGTAATCTCATTCAAAACAGCCAGCCGTTGCTGTCAGTGAGCCCATAGGTCATTCATTGAAGGTGCCCCTTATAATTTGGTGTGCATTAAAAGTGCGGAAAATAAAATTTGTGCTTGACAAAAAATCTTTGAGTTTTAGGAGGCAAAATGTATTTTTTTTGTAATTCTGTGAATTACACTGCTCAAATCAGATGAGGAAGGGTTGGCTCTCCACACAACAAAATATTATTTTCGTGTTAGAAGAAAAAACAATGTTACAGACCTACAGTTTTCCGACGACACGAGCGCTCTGAAGCAGCACTTAAAGACTGCTTTAAAACTTTCACAGACCTCAAACAGAAAAGCACAAAGCCTTTCTTTAAAGTGAATTTCGTTTTTTATATATATTTTTTTTCTTGATTTTAATTAATGTTTCATCAAACAATTGTCTGGATTTAATCAATAGAGAAGGAAAAGCAGACAATTACTGATAATCAAGGCACGGAGGCACTGTGAAATGGAGCCCGTCTCATAAATATAGCTACCTCAACTCAACTATAAGTATAGTCTACTCCACAGACCTGAAACATATATCTATATTGAAATGTCTACTTGTAAATAGACACGATTGAAACGAAAGAAAACGTAATGTTCTCTGCTTATGAAAGGAACTGTGCATTTCTCTCTGGAGCATGCACCTGCGGAGATCGCGCAGCATCATCAACTTCATCTTTATTAATAAACAATTAAAATGTCTCCTTGCTATATTTGTTCTTTGTGACAGCTTTTTATTTTCGGCAGCGCGCACGTGCTACCCTTAGGCTAAAGTGTTAAGTTATAAACTCACCACCGCATCAAAAACATGATTGCATGATAAAACATGAAAAAATACTCACCTAAACTGTTTAGAAAAAAAAATAACACAGAACGAATAGCCTAATGCACATACGTCCATGTCTTTTGTTTGAAATGGAAAAAATATAGCTGCTAGACCTATCTAAAAATAAAATAAAAAAAGGTTAGACTATCAGTCGACTGACGGCAAAATCTAACGAATCAGATTCGACTATGAAAATCCTTACGTTAAACAGCCCTACTTTTTTGGACACATATCTTGTATACATTTTTGGAAATTTGTGCACATCATTCGGTACTTTTTTGTTTGTTGCTTGAATTGTTGTGGTAGTAATACATTTTGTAAATAAACGTTTTATATTAAAGGTTGTATTAGTGTTTTCAGGCCCAAAGAAAAGTGATCAAATTCATCTACCTGCTAGCTACCCACCCCATAAGCAGGCTGTCCAAAAAAAAAAAACGCGTCTCTGTAGGCAGCCTTGACTGAGATTTGCACACAAAAACAAATGGGAACCACCACCACTCAAAATCAAAATAAACAGTGTTCTAACCAATCACTGACAGGGGGCGGGTGTCGTTTGTTTTTGCGCTCGTATGCGCAAAGTTGAAGCTGAAGAATAAACCAGCATCTATCAACGGACCAGATAGATTTAACATGGAAGAGGCAATCCCCAAGAAGAGAAAATATAAAAACTCCACATTTAGATTTTTATTGACCAGGCAACCGTTATAGTCAACAACACTGACAGTTATGCGCGCAATATGAAAGAGTTCGTCTTACAACCTAAACTAATAATGAACAATATGAAACTAAAACGACATAAGCTTAATTTAAAATGTCTTAGGAACTACAGGATATTTAGAGGTGGATAAACGCAATTGAGAGGTGGATAAACGTATTTTAGAGGTGGGTAAACCCTATTTCCGAATATTGGGTGGTGCGTAAACGGCATTTGCGTGCGTTTAACCTCCACTACATCCCTGTTTGTAATCCAAAGCAGCCAAGATCACATTTTACAATTCACAGAATGAGCCATCATTGAGGTAGACGTCAATCTGAAAATAGTGTGTTTTTGTCGCTTTAAGAAACGTGTCGTTTTTTTTCATGATGCATGAAACGGGAGGGGCGAGCTAAATTGTTTTGTTTGGGATCTCGCTTCAAACACAAATAAAAGTGACGTTACCCAAAATCGCCAAGTGATGCAACCTTCAATATTGTTAATATGCTTGCAGAATGAAAGTGTTTTCACTAGTGGTCTCAGACTTTTGCAACTACCCACTGTGCAGGTCAAGGTCAAAAGCTCAAAAACTATGTTGCACTGTCAAAGTGCATATTATTGATCCTGCTGCTATATTTTCTGAAGAAAGCATAGCCTAAATATAATCATGCGTAGAAAGAAATGCTTTTCTCTTCTTTGCTCCAAGGTCACAATTTCTTTTGAACTACTTAATGCAGCTTCTACAGCTCACAGAGTCAGTGTAATGATGTAGACCATCCTTGATTTAAAAACCATCACACGTCTGACAGCGAAAATCCCATACAGCCGTCACGGAGAAAGTGTTATATTCTTATCAGTGAGGCTGTTTACATGCATAATTAATATCACAAATCAGTTGAAGAATATTGTGTTCACTGAGATTTCAAATCCCACATTAAAATGTACACAGATTATGTCTTATTATGGCGATTGGGTTTTGACCTTTAACCAATAAAGTAACACCGTTTAAATCACATTATGCATTGTTTATTCCAAGCATTATCTGTGTAAGATTTTGCATTTAATACATACGCTCTCAATATTCCCTGAATCTCTCTCTCACTTCACTGAGTAAGCTTTTGAGCTGATCGTGAATTGTATGAGCCAGGTTTCAGAGGAAGGGTTTTTTCAACTCTGGTTTAATAACTTCCTTCCTCTCTTTCCCCCTATTTCTGTTCCGTGTGTAGATATTAAACTATGGAGAGTAGAAACAACTGTTTGGGTGCTGGATTGTCATGTGGCGTTCGAAGGTGTTAGTTGCTCACACACTCCGACATAGCCTCGCTCCACCTCGTTTATTTCTTCGCTATGCGGTTTGGATGCTCTTTCCCTTTGGGGTTTAGGAAAGTTCCTATTAGCGATATAGGGACTTCATAAAAGCTTTCATATTATGAGCGAGGAAAAGGGTAAAGGTGGCCTGGAGCTCTGTGGATTTGGCTTGTGTGAATTTTTTTTTTTGTGTGTGTGTGTTCTTTAGCTGTAATCTGTACAACTAGAGAGGAGCGTGTGAAGCGTGGGGTAAATCCAGTTTTTAAAGTATACATGAGGGAAAATGTTTTTCATGCACTTATGTAAAATGTGAAACTGGTTTGCTTTCACTGTGGGAATTATTTCCTTCTCTCCAGTGGTCCTAAGATGAGACGTGAAGTCGGCACAGACGCGACTCTTGAGTAATGACTCTGGCTCTCTGGGTTTTAAGTGAGCACTGTAATATAAAAGCTCTTCCCCTATATCTAATTTCTAAGCGCCAAACAGCAGTCTGCTGGCTATGCAAGAGTCCACTGAACACATCATCATTCACTAGTATTGAGGTCTCTCTGAAGGCTTTCTTTAACAGTCCACGAGATACATGTGCCTTGTTCTATTTACACCTTTTCCACCGACTGGTGTTGGAACCAAATCAGATGCCCATTCAGGAGCTGTTCTGGGCTGTTTTTACCAAACACGTTGGAATCCAGATGGTCTCTCTCAACTTAGGCTCACAGTGCTTCTAGTTAAAGGTATAGTTCACCCAAACATTTACTCACCCTCATGTTGTTCCAACCCTGTAAGACATTCGATCGTCTTCAGAACACAAATTATGATATTTTTGATGAAATCTGAGAGCTGGATCACTCCTACATAGTAGTCCCTAGCCTTATTGAGGGATTGAATCTGCCAGCCTCAAAGTTATTAACCCCTGGGGACCAAGGTGTATTTGGGGTCTTTGAGATGTTCTGACATGCCCTGACGTTTGTACTTTTTTCAGTTGCTTATAAACACATTAATGGCACAGGTGAAATTACAGGCCATGTCCACACTAATGACGTTTGAAAGACGTATATTTCTCTCTCCGTTTTGGCCTTCCGTCCACACTGAGACGCCGTTTTAAGTCAACAAAAACGTATGGTTTGGAAAAACGCTCTCCAAAGTGGAAAAATTTGAAAACGCCGTTTTCGCGTTGTAGTGTGGCTAGTGAAACCGGAGGTATTTCAAAACGATGATGTCAGTTTAGTCATGTGATCCATGTAGTACCAATAGATATTCATGTTTATCGGAAAACAGGAGAGCAGTTGCGTTTTAGACCAAACATGGTGACTGACTGCGACCTGGATGCATCAGTGATGGTGAGATATTTTGCTAAATAAAATCATCCCTGTTATTGTGCGATAACATTATTATTTATTTTCCCATCTGTATCATCTCAGTGAGCTTTTGTGAAGTTTCACGCATGCGCAGTGAAGTGAATTTAGAAGTTTCTCATCCACACTGAAATGTCGGAAAATGCCTGAAAACGCGGACGGTGTGGACGGAGAAAACAGGTTGAGTGCATGGTGGTTGTGTGTTCCCCGTTCCCATGGTGGTGGTGTGAAACCCCGTTTTCAAATGTATCCGGATTAATGTGGACGTAGCCACACTCTATTTAGCAAAAAACAGGCTGACCATAGTATATGAGCAACAGGTAATGTATGTATTTTTGAGTGAATATTGTTTATGCGTGGTTATTGAAAAAAATAAAAATGAAAGTTTCTGAAATAAGGCCACAAAACGTATACGAAATATGCGTCCACAAGACTTTTGACTTATGGATGTTATGGCCTGAGAGTTTTTTCATCACAATGATCTGAAAATCATCCTCTAATCATTGGCATAAAACTCTGAATTGGTTATATTGGGAAAAATTATTTTTTGTTTGCCAAGGGAATATGTGAATGGCGTGAACAGGCCAGCCCTCATCATGTATAATTAGGTTATTCTCACCTGAGAGAAACAAAGACACGCATAATAATGAGTGAGTCAGACAAGAGAAAAATTGAAAGGACAACATACAGATATACAACTAACAAATAACGACTTTATTTCAACTATTCGCTTCCTTCTCTTTGCGCCTCTAGTCAGTTATAGTAGTGTAACAGCGTATTGTCTGTTGTTTGTTTGTCACACGCATCACACACATGACCTGTGTCGGCCAATAGTGAGCCTATGTGTGACGTAGCTCTACGCAATTACGCTAGTTTAACTGACTAGAGGCGCAAAGAGAAGGAAGTGAATAGTTGAAATAAAGTCGTTATTTATGATATTTTTTTGCACACAAAAAGTGTTCTCGTCATTTGATAAAGTTAAGATTGAGCCGCTGTAGTCACTTGGACTATTTCAACGATGTCTTTAATAACTTTTTGAGGCCGGCAAGTTTCAATCCCCTCAAGAAGCCTATGGACTAGTATGGTGGAGTGATCCAGCTCTCTTTCATCAAAATATCTTAATTTGTGTTCCGGAAGATGAACGAAGGTCTTACGGGGTTGGAACAACATGAGGGTGAGTAAACACTGACAGAATTTTCATTTTGGGGTTAACTATCCCTTTAACGCAACCCTGTCAATTTCCATCATAGAAAAGTTAGTTTCAAGCTGGAAAATTGTGACAAAATTGGAAACCAACTAGTCTGGACTGGGAATTGCTGGCATCAGAAGTCAGGGGATGGAATAATACTCGCAATAAATTTATCAGAACAGAATGATGCAAATCAATTCAATTGACGAATGTCCAACTCCATTGTTTAGTGACTCCAGAAACTCCTTTTTTTCTATTTAGAGATGTCTTAGGATTCTCGGTCCCGCTGTGTTTTTGTTTCTAATTTGTTGTTTTGTTTTGTTGCTTTTTGTTTTTTGTTTACTTTAGTTTCGTTTTCATTCATGAATGTCCAATGAATCTTAGTCACGCTGTGCTTTTGTTTCATCTTTGTTTTGTTGCACTTTCTTTTGTTTGTTTTGTTTTGTTGTCATGAATATCCTAGAATTCTCAGTCACTCTGTGCTTTTGTTTCATTTAGTCTCTGTTTTGTCTAATTGTTTTAATTTGTTGTTTTGTTTCAATTAATTTTTGGGTTTTATTGTTGTCGTTTCGTTTTCAGTTTTGTTTGATGAACAAACAACCTTGCGGATACCACATTGGTGCTACAGATAAATAGACAGCAAAATGGACTTCTTTGGTTTTGTAAAAACAGAGCCATACTGTATAAGTGTATCTGGCAAGAAATGTCAGAGGTGCGATCTATTTTTATATATATATATAGAGGCTTTGGCTTTTTGCACAGGAGGATCATGTGTGAATGTTTGTTTTCTCTAGAGATGACTTACAGTGAGAGTGCTGTGGTGGAACTGTTTTGTAATCTGCACATCAATGACACAATAATTATGTTATATTGCTAAGAGCCTGCTGGAGTATCAGTCCAGAATAAATCCCACCTGACAGGCTTTCGTATTTAGTCACTCTGTCACACTGTGCCTTTATAGACATTAAGATCAGTCGCCCACATTCACACTCTTTATACACTCATATCTTGCTGCGCTCGTCTCTGCAGGTCATATCATCATTCTCACCGTAAGTATCCTTCTCTTTGCATTAGAGCGGATGCATAATGGCCAAAGCAATGAAAAGCAGCATTATGAATTCACAATGAACTGACTCAGGAGATTTCCAAGGTTCCTGGTTCAGTTTAGTTTGGTGCATGTCATGCAACGGATACAGCTTCTGTCAGGATAGATGATGCACATCTAGTTGGTACATTTTGATGACTCCGATAGGTGTCCTCTATGATTAAACTCACTTTTGTTTGTCAGAATAGAACACTTCCCCTGATGAAGAGTGACAGTTGCTTTGTTGCAGGAGGTGCTTGTTATCAGTTTGATAGTTGTAGGAAAGAATTGTCAAGGTATTTATTTTAAACAAAAGTAATGTCCTACTTTTTTCTTTTTACTTCCTAGAGTTATACAATTTAGAATTTATACTGTGTTAGAGTTTTAGTTTTACATTCAGTTTTTGAAAATAATTTAATTCAAATAACTAATTATTTTATACCAATATTTTGTTTGAATATTATTTAAAAAGAAATGTTAGAGAAACCACCCTCTTCTTTTGGCTGGATGGATTTAGTAGCATTAATACTGAAGGCTGCTTTTATGCATCAGTGTGGTATTGTCATATTGTATCTGACATTCGATGGTCAGGGTTTTTCCTGGGTCAACAATGGTCTTCGATGGTGGTAGACTGCAACACGCCATCATTCACACACACATGAACTGTGAGCCCAGGACTGACAATAAATGCAAAGAAACCTTTTGAAATAGTAACCTATTCCATTTATTCATGAAATAAAAGATAATCACTGTGAGAACCAATCATAAAACTTAGAACTGTCGCATTTTAAAATCTTTAATTTTGTATGTAAAAAGTAATTGTAAATTTGAAACGTAAGTAATAAAATGAACAACAAAGTAACACATTGCATTGAAATAAATGGCAGGTCTTTTTGCAATTAATCTCCAAGACTTGGACATACAGTATCAGATTGTTTTTCCCCATCCATTGCTATTATTATCACTGTCAATTGAATTCAATCACACATTTAAATACTGTTGTAGAGTCTGAACTTCGAATGATTAGGGAATTTGTAAACAATAATTAATAATCAATAATTATTCATACAGGTTTGGACCAGATCAACTGTACATATTATTAAATCTCTCTGAGAAGGGATGATATGTTACCTGCATCTGCATTCATGTGTACCTCAGCAATCAACCACAAATTGATTATGATTTATAGATCACGTTTTACAGACAGGTAAAAATGAGCTCAATTGTACACTCACCGGCCACTTTGTTAGGTACACCTGTCCAACTGCTCGTTAACACTAAATTTTTAAGCAGCCAATCACATGGCGGCAACTGCAGTGCATTTAGGCATGTAGACATGGTCAAGACAATCTCCTGCAGTTCAAACAGAGCATACAGTATGGGGAAGAAAGGTGATTTGAGTGACTTTGAACGTGGCATGATTGTCGGTGCCAGAAGGGCTGGTGCTGAGTATTTCAGAAACTGCTAATCTACTGGGATTTTCACGCACAACCATCTCTAGGGTTTACAAGAATGGTCCGAAAAAGAAAAAAACATCCAGTGAGCGGCAGTTCTGTGGGCGGAAATGCCTTGTTGATGCCAGAGGTCAGAGGAGAATGGCCAGACTGGTTCAAAGCTGATTAGAAGGGCAACAGTGACTCAAATAACCACCCGTTACAACCAAGGTGGGCAGAAGAGCATCTCTGAACGCACAGTACGTCGAACTTTGAGGCAGATGGGCTACAGCAGCAGAAGACCACACCGGGTGCCACTCCTTTCAGCTAAGAACAGGAAACTGAGGCTACAATTTTGCAAAAGCTCATCGAAATTGGACAATGAGAAGATTGGAAAAACGTTGCCTGGTCTGATGAGTCTCGATTGCTGCTGCGACATTCGGATGGTAGGGTCAGAATTTGGCGTCTACAACATGAAAGCATGAGATCCATCCTGCCTCTGTATCAACGGGTTCAGGCTGGTGGTGGTGGTGTCATGGTGTGGGGATATTTTCTTGGCACTCTTTGGGCCCCTTGGTACCAATTGAGCATCGTCCAACGGCCACAGCCTACCTGAGTATTGTTGCTGACCATGTCCATCCCTTTATGACCACAATGTACCCAACTTCTGATGGCTACTTTCAGCAGGATAATGCGCCATGTCATAAAGCTGGAATCATCTCAGACTGGTTTCTTGAACATGACAATGAGTTCGCTGTACTCAAATGGCCTCCACAGTCACCAGATCTCAATCCAATAGAGCATCTTTGGGATGTGGTGGAAGCGGAAGATTCGCATCATGGATGTGCAGCCGACAAATCTGCTGCAACTGTGTGATGTCATCATGTCAATATGGACCAAACTCCCTGAGGAATGCTTCCAGCACCTTGTTTAATCTATGCCACGAAGAATTGAGGCAGTTCTGAAGGCAAAAGGGGTCCAACCCGTTACTAGCATGGGGTACCTAATAAAGTGGCCGGTGATGTTATATCAATATTTAACTAAAACGGAGTATAATTAAATATTAATATGTCAATTAGGTCTATCATATGTTTACTCTGACGATATCCTTGTGAAATAGTTTGTGATCCGATGATCTGCTTGTCCAGCAAGTTAATCATGCTATCATTATCAACTATCATACAGAAGTAATTTCAGAGACAGGAAAGGGAATTTCTGGCCATGAAGATAACCTTCCTGTTTTACAAAGATAGCCTGCTAACAGTAGTTAAAGTACTTTTATACTTTTAAAGCTTGTAGCTCAGGATCGCAACTTTAAAGTGACTTGAATATGAGCCAGAGACAAGAATCAATTACCTAGTCACCTAGGACCTAGTCACCACTTTAGTTGAGGGGCCACACACATGATGAAGTCATTGATAGATAATGCTTAGTTAATGATGACTACTGTATTTGAATGTCAACAGAATGTGTGTGCTATGAGCTGTGATTGGTCTATTTTAGGGTCTGTTCAATACAGTATAGTCATCATTAACTAAGCATTATCTATTAATGACTTCATCATGTGTGTGGCCCCTCAACTAAAGTGGTGACTAGGTCCTTTGAAACACTGATGAACAATGTGCTCTTAAAGGTGGCATAACTTTTGAACAAAGAAAACATCAGTGATCATGCGTAATAAATCACAATTCATGATGATGTACTCATATTAGTTAATGTTTTAATTAAGGTGTTGTTCATCCATGAAGTCATGAATGAAAAACGTTGAACTCGTGTTGGTTCCTGATGATTCATGAGGTATTAATGCATTAATTATTGCATAATTCATGTATGAATTTATACATTAATTCATGATAATTCATGTACCCTTACCGTAAAGTGTTACCAATAAAATAAAATAAAAATAATGTAATAACAAAAGCACACAATGAAATTACTAAAAACAAAAAATTTAAGCCAATTCAAAATATTAATAAAACTGTTTTGTGTTTTCAGTCTGGTTGAAATTGCACGTATTTTTAGTAAAAAATAAAATAAAATAAAAAATAGGTTGAAGATCATGTCATTATCTTGGTTGAAGATAATGTGTGAAATGATGAAAATGTGTGTCAGACTATAACAGACTAACCTGATCTCCTGTCATAATAGCATATAATGAGTATACTGAAGTACTGTATATACTATGCGTATCTCCTGTTTGTAGATGACTCCAGCGCAGAGGGCTCAGATGAATCCACCGTGGACCGCAGCTATGTGAAAAAGAAGCTAGAACATGGTTTAACGCAGAATCTGGCAGGTAGGGAGCGTGCTCATTTACTTAATTTCTTTTTCTTTCTTTGTTTTTCATTCCGCCATTAGCTTCATGACTTGCCCTCCCAGCTCACGTCCTCCTCGTTCTGTCCCCAGGACGTCCAATTGAAAGTGAAAGCCTATTTGCTGGGCACAGACATGTCCAACTTCAAGTACGACGACTTCATTGTGGTTCTGGATGTTATCAGCAGGTAGGGACCCACTTCCTCATTAGTGCTAATTGGATTGGCCTGTAGGGACCAACTGCACTGCTACCCTCCCCCACCCCAAATCACTTCTGCTTCATAAGAAACTCCCCTAAAGAGAAAATGGGGCCAGGGGGCATCAATGAAACCACTTGTTCTTCAACAAGAGACCATGGTCATCCCCATTAACAGAGCTCAATTAAAAGGCCATTTCTGTGTGTGAAACGACAGCCCTCTGTATTGATCCGGCCTCGGGGTCGCTGACTTGTGTGAATAGAGGCAGGATTTTCTGCCCTCGCTGGGACATGTGATGCGAAGTAACTCTTTGGGGTTAATTAGAAGAGTGAACCACTTTCTAATTCATTCATTTTCTCTCGTTTATTTTCTGTTTTTCTCTCCCAATTGACAGGTTGATGCAAGTGGGAGAGGAATTCTGCGGCAGCAAGTCCGAGGTGTTGCAGGAGTCCATTAAGAGACAAAGCGTGAACTACTTTAAGAACTATCACAGGTGAGATACAGTAATGGCTCATGGCCAAGTTGACCTCAGTCACAATTAGTTCTAGGAGGGGTTTACTAAAAATGGGATGAGTTCTGCAGGGAATGCTGTAGTTTGTTTGTTCCCCTAAAAGGAATTTCCCATTGACTTTTTGCAGAAAACAAACTTTGTGACCAACAAAAGTTTCTGATTCTTAAATGTTTTGTTCATCAACATAGTCATCAGAAATGAATGAATTTTGGAGCCAAACTATAATTGGCATAAGTAAAAAGCTAAAGGTTGGCTATAGAGGGAATGCGTGTGATGTCACCGTCGGCCGGAGTGCCTGCAGTTACTCACAGTAAGTGGCAAAAAGACTGAGCGGCTGTATTTGTTTTCAGCGTGAATGCAGAGAAAACAAAACACAACACATAAAGTGGGAAAGAGCTTTGCGATTGACTGCACAAATAGATTTGACGAAAAAAACGGAGGTATATTTTTACAGACTGCTGTAGAAAGAGGACCAACTGGATCGCTGCAATTCACAGAAACAACTGTACTCCAGTCAGCAAAAGGTGGGATTTGCAGTTACTCATTTTGTGTCAATATGCTGAATTTAGCTGTAAAACCATTCAGGGTTAGGTATCGTTTGAATTTGAACGATTCCGATTCCTTGTTTGATTCCAGTACCTAACGATTCTCGATTCCATTTCTTTTAAGAGGCAGGGTCAAAAAAGTTTACCTAACCTTGCTAGCCAATGGTCTTTCTGAAGGAAATACTCCTTCTGTCACAAATACTCCTTCTGTCACAAATTTTGCATTTTGCAGAGATTTTAGAAAAGTAAAGCCACACTTTGGACCGCCGACGTAAGCTACTCATGTTCGACTCGCGCAGTTATGCCAACACTTCCGGTAGACGCTTCTTCGTTGGTGTTGTTCAGTGGTTTTTCTTTGCGGTTAGATGGACTGTGAATATCGAAACTCAGGAATCGAAAATTATCATTTTGTAACGATTCCGGGAAAAACTGAAAGTTAGTCCCGGTTCCAATTGAAACTCGAATTCTCGATTCCCAACCCTAAAATCCATACCCATATATTTTGTATTGTTATATATATTAACAACTTATCAATTAAATATTTATCATGGCATATTCTGCATTATTGCATGTTTTAATAAACACTGACCAAAAAACAAACAAAAAACAAACAAACTATAGTTGTAAGTCTTAGATCTGGACGATATACACTACCAGTCAAAAGTTTAAGGTCGGTAAGATTTTTTATGTTTTTAAAATAAGTCTATATATTAAAATGTAATTTATTCCTCTGAAAAAAAGCTGAATTTTCAGCATCATTACTCCAGTCTTCAGTGTCACATGATCCTTCACAAATCACTCTAATATAGAAAGTTCTTTTGAACTTGGAGTAATGATGCTGAAAATTCAGCTTTTTCAGAGGAATAAATTACATTTTAATATATATTAACATAAAAAAGTCATTTTAAATTGTCATAATATTTCACAATATTACTGTGTTTTTTTGTGTATTTTTTATCAAAATTTGCAGCCTTGGTGAGCAGAAGAGACTTCTTTTAAAAACATAAAAAATCTTACCGAGCTTAAACTTTTGACCGGTAGTGAATATAGGCTATATATATAACACTTGATATAAGTGATCACCGCAATTAGACCTACCTATATCGTATTTATATAAAGCGTTCACAGGCAAATTTGCTTTGTTTAGGTCTATATTGCTTTTATTTCCCAATGTTGAAATCAGCCAAACATGAATGTCAGGGAACACGATTCCTGGCTGCATGTCAATATCCATGGATCACTGGATCTTTAGTAAGTTGTAAGGAACACTATATTGAGTCCAACATTTAGTTAAAATGGATAAAATTGTTCGTTTTAGTCACATTTTCGCAGTTTCCCCTATTAAATCCAGTCACGCAGCAGATCTTTTGCCACTCAGTCAGGCTGAGGGGGTTGTTCCGCGGGAAGTGACGTCAATGCATTCCCTCTTTAAAAAAGAAAAGAAAAAGACTTCCACATCACAACCAATAAAGTCACCATGAAATCAATATTGACTTGTTTAAATTGGAATATTGCAATATTTATTATAAATGATTTATCCATGCATATTTAGCCACTTGGAAGCAAAAGTGTTTTTCAAGACATGTAAAAGCTTAAAAAAATCATGAGTTTGGTATTTGTGAGGCAACTTTTGCTGTAGAATAAAACATGAAAGTTTCTTGAGCTTTCCTGCAGAAGTGTGTTGTGGCCACTGATAGTCTTGTTTGTACTTGCTGTCTAAATTGTTTTAGTGAGTAATTGACTAATTAAATTATGCAAATAGGTTAACATGACAAACATGCATAAAAAATCAGGATGTTGTCAATGTCACAGTTTTCCTGTTGCTCAAAAAATAGCAGTGTCTCAGGATTTTGCTATAATATATCTAGAATGCTGAATTGAAGTACCTGTCACACACTCTAGTCTGCATTGTGGCTTGAAATGTTGAAGGAAAGGCAACTGGGGCTTTGTTCACACTACTGGCAAATTGGATTTGATTTTCAAATGCTGATCTACAGGACTGATTGTCCACATTGTCACTGTGCAAGTGTCGAAATCTGATTTTGTGCGCTATATACGGTGCATCTATATCAGTTGCTATAGTAATGATGTCTCAAACCAATGCTGAAAGACAACAACTGTGAGTAGCTGTCATTGTGAGGAATGAAAACTGGAAAATTTGCCTTATTTTGCTCATGACATCTTATCATTGTGTTGAAACATATATGACAGTGATTTTACGCATTCAAGCACATACTGTCCAAAACTGCTGACTCATACAACATTTAATGTGTAGTGAATATTTCACTATATGATTAAAGGGGTCATATAATGGTACATGCACTTTTACAAGTTGATTGTACTGCAATGTGTGTTGTCAGTGCCTGTACCCAACCATCATTTAATGATAAAAATCCATCCAGTGGTTTTGTTTTTATCTCCTTATATGTTTTCCCCTGTCTCAAATCGTGACCGTGACCACACGGTCGCACGCCCCTCCCGCGGTTGTTGATTGACGGCAGTGTTTCAACACAGACCCGCCCTGAGCGAGCTGTCATCATAGACTATAGTCCGTCATTGTTGATACACTGGAGCAGAATGGCGTCTAAGTGATAGTGTTGTTCTGTTCTTGGGTGCAATAACAAACACAGAAATCATTCATAAATTATGTTCCTAAAACCGAACCACTGAGGACGCAGTGGCTGAGTTTTGTTTACGAAGGGAATATTCCCCACGATCAACGTCAATGCGCTCATGTTTGTGCGAATCATTTCTCACCAGACTGCTTTATAAACGAGGATCAGTATAAAGCTGGTTTTGCTAAGAAGCTGCTCCTGAAAAAACAATCTATGTTCCCAAACTATTTATGTTCCCTCTGCACCTAAATTTTTATTAATCTTTATATTAATCTTTGCAAATCGCGGGAAAAAGTTTTTCATGACCATTAGTTGTAAAGTCAATCTGTCAATGAACTAACGTATACATCAGTAAACAGTGTTCGTATCTCACTACTCTACCCTGCCAGTGCATACAAAGATAGATCAAAGTAACATTACGTTAACCAACCATTCAGAAACGTCCTCAATCCTTAATTGTCGAACTTCTTTGCGGCCGTCATCTTGTTCCAGTGAACAGTTACTCCAGTTCAAACTGATACAGTTGCACAGATGTGTCCTCAGAGACTCGCGCCGTCACTCTCTCTCCAAAACCTTCAACTGTTGTCAAGGCAACACTCCACGGCCCTGTCCCAAATCGCGCACTTCACGCGGACTTGCGGTCTCGTGGACTTAAATTGTGCATGCTCGCTGAGTCTACGAGTCCGTAGGCTGTCCCATTTGGCATTTTAATGCTCTGATGTGTGCTCAGTAGCGCCCCCTTTGTACCCTTGAAGCGGTCTTCTGCGAAGCCCGCATAGATGCAGGCTCCACGCACTTTAACTACCCAGGAATCCTTGCGAAAGGCCAATCAGACAACAGATGGGAGGAGATTTCACTCACGGATTGTAAAGATAGAATATTAAAGGTGTAAGTATCATTATGGTTATGACATAGGCGTACATTTTACCAGTTGTACAGTCTATTCGACCTTTAGAGACCAGTGGTTGATATGTCAAACATAATAAAAGAGTGTTAAATAATACGATCGCATTATATGATTCATTACATAAATAGAACCAAATGTATTGGCTTTACTGAGTCATAAACGTATTATGAATATTGAAATCTATACATTTTTCTTAAACTCATTTTCATTTTGTGTTAAAATTGAACATTATGTATTGTTATTTACAACTTTTTTTTATAATTTACATAACCATGACATCTATTGTAATGCCCAGGTGGCATATACAATTATAGAACTTTAAAAGCAGGCTGCGTATTTCACATGGACATAAGATTTGAGAAAATAAAATAAATCCTGCTTTTGTACTTATACTGTCTATGCAACAACCAGACCGTCTTCCTGTTTCCGGCGTGACGATCGAGATCTGTCCCAAAAATACCTCTCAATGCGCCATCGAAGACTCGCGCTAAGGGCACTATAGGTCTGCACTTCATGACGTAACCGAAGTGTGGACTCTGAGGAAGTCCACAAGTCCGGAGTGTGCCATTTGGGGCAGGGCCCACGTGCGTTTACGCCTGGTTCACGCCCGCAGAACAGAGGGGCGGGGTTTATTATTTAAAGGGAAATGCACTGAAATGGCTTGCTGAAAACAAGAGCTGATTTTGACCAGGTAAAATGGTGTTTTCTTAAAATACAAATGAGAATTTTTTATAAAAGTATATTACAAAGTTTTCATTTAGACCCTAAACATTCATATTAACTTGTGCAAAAATGGCATTATATGACCCCTTTAAAGAGAGAGATCTGATTTCATGTGCTTTTTGGTGATTACACAAAAAATACTGAAGTGATTTGAGCCAGTTAAACCAAAAAAAAATCTGATTGTTACTGTTTGTCGGAACAAAGCTGAAATGTCCATAACCCCTGCTCGTAGTCAGCAGTAAAAAGACCTTTTCTGCTCGATGAGGACATCTTACCATTATTTCTGATTATTCACGCAGTTGGATGGCATCCATAAAACGATTATCTGTCAGTCCCTTGAATGCTTAATCTCTGCTGTCTCTGCGTCGCCATTAACACATTGTGCCATTACAATATATATTGTGCCCTCTGGCTTAGAGGACAAAAGCGGTGCGTTTTTCCTTCAAGTGCTTTGATGCGTTTAAAAATATCATGGATTGAAAACGTGACTAGAGCTGGTATTTCAAATGTCAAACACCCTGCACTTTATTTGGATTTAGAGACCAACTTGTGATCGTGTGAACTGCCGGTATGTTCTTTAGAGATTAGTTGATGGACTTTTATAATGTTCTACTTTGATGTAGACATTTTCTACAAGGCTCCTGGTATTGACCTTGTCTGGCAGCGGGCCACTTGGCGCTCATCATTCTCACTACCTATAACCTCCATCACCGATCAACTTTTCCTTGAACCGTCTTTGCCATCCCATTTCATTTTTCAATAAGTTGAATGGCAAAAGGGTCTTCACTTGACACAAGCCAACCTCTTGTCATTTCTCTTTGTACCCTTGCAGAACTCGCCTGGAGGAGTTGCGGATGTTTCTTGAAAATGAAACCTGGGAGTTGTGCCCTGTGAAGTCTAACTTCAGTATTGCCCAGCTCCACGTAAGTCTCAATGCCACTGATAAGACACTGAAATGCAGCGATGTGACTTTTATTCATGACTGATCTCGAGCAACTGGCATCAGTCTTGTGAGATTTCACATTTGCATATGAAGATGAGCCAGTGAGCTTTGCAACGACTGGCTACAAGCCAAAGGCATATCAACACACGTTTCTGCATAATGAGCATTGTTTAGAGTCCAGTTCTCATGGTCAAAAAGTGTTCTTTATGTGACCCATTGCAGGAAATGAGATGTGTCTCCAGTGGGTGGTTTTCTAACCAAATAGATGTGTTTTTTTGTCGATCATCTTCCTTCTTAGTTCCCAGTCTTGCCGTATTAGGGACGCTTTTATATGCATTTTAAATCTCAGGAAAGGCTTGACAACTTGATAAATGAGGGTAAGCATCATCACTGATTGTATTCCAACATAAGCTGTTTTCTCTCCTAGTCAGGGCGTCATCCAGTCTCAAAACAAATTACACCCTGGAAGGCAAGTATATTCACCCGAGAGTATCTGACGAATAAGCCAAAATGCATCTCTTTCAATTATTATATGCTAAACAGGGTCTTTCGCTTGGTAAACTGTTCTCTGATGGACTTTTTACACTGTTTTGTGCAGAATATACAGGTATTTTCTCAAAGAAATGCCACTAGTTTGTGTGTTGGAGAAAGCTGGGGTTGAAAAGCACATCGGTGAATGGCATAATCAGTAGGGATATGTAATAAGCCACATTTGCATAACGACTTCATGCTGGAGCTATGATGTGCAAAGCGGTTTAACTGCGAGAAGTTTTAGGTCACCTAACGTTTGAAGCTTTTGGACTTTCACCCTTGTTCATTTTTTAAATATTATTAACGTATTCTGTAGAAGTACATTTCCAATGAAAACATAAATGGACATGTAAAATGTAGCAGAACAGATGGAGATACTTTTCCATCTCATTAATGGAACCAGCACAAACATTCATATTTGGGATCGCTAAGATTTTTTGCACTTTTCAAACATTTAATTTGTTAATATTAGTTAATGTATGACATGAACTAACAATTAGCAATACATTTGTCACTGTATTTATTAATCGTCGTTCATTGATTGTTCATGTTAGTTCACTGTGCATTAAATAATGTTTAGAAATACAACTTTTGATTTAAAAAATGTATTTGTAAATGTTGAAGTAAAAGGAGTTTTTTTTAAAAAACTCTGAAGTTTTTTTCACTTAAAAAAAATTGCTGATAATTTACTCCCATGTCATCCAAGATGTCCATGTCTTTCTTTCTTCAGTTGAAAAGAAATTAAGGTTTATGATGAAAACATCCAAAGATTTCTCTCCATATAATGGACTTCATTGGGTACCCAATGGTTCAAGGTCCAAATGAGAGTTTCAGTGCAGCTTCAAAGGGCTTTAAATGGCACTAGATGATAAATAAGGGTCTTATTTAGGCGGAACGATCTGTCATTTAAAAAAATAAATAAAAAAGTTTAAGTTTTATATAGCACAAATGCTCACCTTGCTCTGTTCTGTGATGCGCGTTCGTGATTTGTGTTTGAACTTGTTCATCAAAATGAACAAATCTTTTTTTCGAGTCATTTCGTTCATTTTGTTTGTTGAATGAACCAAATGAAATCGAAAAAAGATTTGTTCATTTTGATGAAAGTTAGAACTAGGAAAGTCACGAACCATTTGGTACCCAATGGCGTCTATCAAATGGAGAAAATCCTGGAATGTTTTCATCAAAAACTCTTAATTTCTTTGGACTGACATCTTGGATGACATGGGGGGTGAGTACAGTAAATTATATAACAAAAGTTTTTTTTTAAAAAGTGAACTAGTGCTGGGCAGTTTGACCAAAAATTTATATTACGATTTTTTTCAGAATTAAGCCAGTTTTCCGGTTTTTGACGGTTTCTTTGTCCGTGCATAATCAGGTGTTCAAAGCATTTTCTACTGGTTGAGAGAGGAATTACTGCAATAAATTGACTTAGGATGGCCTATTTTATTGTCATTAGTTAATATTGTAGAATAGAATAGCGCCCAGTATAACCTAAAATTGTTATTTCTTAACATTCTAATAACATTCTTATAACCAAGCTAGAACTTTAATACAACGACATAAAAAAATGCACGTTTTGAATGTTCCTAGAACATTCAGAAATAACGTGTTTATAACTTAATGGGAATGTTATGAAAACATTCTTATAACCTAAAATTGTTAGCTTTTAGGTAAGAGAGATTTAAGAGAGATTCGTGATTGCACTGAACACATTTTAAGTGCAGGATTCTCTGAGCGAGCCCAGAGAAAATAGATCTATTCTTACAAGAGCAGTGTGTATCTGAGAGCGGGTGTGAACAGAGATTCACGCTTGCGCATTATATTAATTTACATTTGGGCTACAATAGTGTGCTCTCGACATTTGACATTTTTGTTCTGCAGGATCCACCTTCCCTGTAATTAACACTAGAGCACTGCTGTTTGATTTACCCTCGCCTCACCATCGCTGCTTAGAAGCGCTGCTTAGAACATTGTAAAGGGTCCGTCTGAAACAGTGTCGGCGGCGGCAGCGTAACGTTCCGTTTCAAACGTTGTGTAATTAAAAACATCGAGTATGACGGTATATTAAAAATGAACATCGTAACAAAAATATACACCGGTTTTCGGTATGAGGCGGTGTACCGCCCAGCATTAAAGTGAACTACTCCTTTAACATTTAACTAAGATTAATAAATGCTGTAGAAGAATTGTTCATTCTTTGTTCATGTTAACTAAAGTGATGAAACAAATGAAACGTACTGTACCTTATTGTAAAGTGTTACCAGTTTTTTTTAAATGTTTCTGACAGAAGTCTCTTGTGCCCAACAAAGATGCATTTATTTGATCAAAAATACAGTACAAACAGCATTATTGTGAAATATTTTTACAATTTAAAATATATATTTTTTTATATATTTTTATATATTTTAAAATGTAATTTAATCCTGTGAGGGTAAAGTTGAATTTACAGTCTTCAGTGTCACATGATCCTTCAGAAATCATTATAATGTGTTGATTTGCTGCTCAAGTAGCTTTTCTTATTATTATCAATGATGAAATCAGTTGTGCCGCTTAATATTTTTGTGGAAACTGATAATTTTTTTCTTTGATGAATAAAAAGGTCAAAAGAACAGCATTTACTACAGTATAAATACAAATCTTATGGAACATTTGAAATGGCTTTACTGTCACTTTTGATCCAATTAATGCTTCTTTGTTTCTCATTAAGACGATAATGTATATAGACTATATGCAAAGACAAAATATTTAATCAACGAGTGCATTTGCAAAATTCTGTGGGCCCACTTTTTAGTTATTTGACCTGTATGATATATAATCTGATCAATCTGTTTTGTTCCTTCTTTTCCAGGAGTTTAAGTTCATGGGTCAGTGTCGTTCTCCCTCAGTATCTCCCAGCAGGCAGCCTGACTCCTGCAGAACTGCTGGAGCTGTCTCTGTTTCAGCAGTTCCTGCCGGGAGGAAATCCTTTTGAGATGCAGATCGACAACAAGGAAGAGGAGACCGAGGATGTCCTGGCTTCTAATGGGGTATGTAGTAGTTTCAGTAGTAGTTTAATTCATTCAAAACTTCACAATAACTTTATAGGTTTTAAATATGAAGAGTTCAGGTGCAAAAGCCTCTAAGTGCCATTTGAAATTTTCTTCTAGAATGATAATTTTTATCAAGCTTGTATATTTAAGTTCAGTAATTTCACTTAAATGGCAATGAAGATTACCTATCAATTGCCATTTAAGTGAAATTACTGAACTTAAATATACAAGCTTGAAAAAAATTATCATTCTATAAGAACATTTCAAATGGTTAAAATATCATTTAAATTACAGTAAATGCTAGCTGTATGGGGAAAAATGTGTTTTATAATATAGCCTTATTTCAAAGACATTCTTCCCGGGTTTCACAGACAAGGCTTAAGCTAGTTTGAGACTAAAATGCATGATTGAGACGTTTTCACCGAACAGTGCCGTCGAATAACGGTGCCATTGTCTTGTATTGCGTTTACATATATATCTGTGCCATTGTCTTGTATTAAGATGCACACCAGTAATGTTTTTTCTGAGGGTTGTGTATATAAATGCCATAATGAAGGCCTAATCCTGGTTTACTCTAAGCCCTAATGCCTTTGTTTGTCATACTCTTAAAGTAGGCTATTTTATCTTTCCCAAAAATTATTTTTGTTTTTTTAAAGATATCATTTAATATTTTACATCCAATATATTTATTTTTTGCATCTCCTCAAATTATCTAAACTCTTGATAGTTTCAGAGTTCTTTCTTTTCCAGTATTTTCTATAGTATTCAACTTATTTCAACAATGTTTATGCTGTGCTGTTTGGCATCAGGCTTGCATAAACAAGCATTTTATGATGGTTTACATTTACATTCAAATCCTTATTAGATGCTTGCCAAACTGATTAAAAAACATTTACAAACTTTCACCTGTTTGCAATTAACCAATCATACAAAAGTAATTGAAATAGCTCAACACAACAATGTTTCAAGTCTCTGAAGTGCTTGAGACAACACCTCATTAAAAGATGCATTTTCAGTTGAATTTGGGAAACATGTTGTGTTCATGTGCAAACAACTGAAAATCTGTAAATTTTTGCCAATAAACCTGTTTTCGATTATAACTGTAAATGTGAGTGAAAATTTGATGCGTAAATGTTTTGTTAATGTTAAGTGGCTCATTGTCGTTATAACTATTGACAAGAGCCATTACTTCTATGTGGAGAGAATGCTCATTATTAAAGCTCTCATGTGCTTGGCATCGCTGATGATGCTTCTGTAATGAAAACAAATGCTGTATGTTGATGACAAAGAGTGTGTGAACCCTTGGTACAAGTGCTTTTACCCTGAGAGAGAACAAAGTGTTTTGCATATAAGCTCATTGTGTTAAGTATTCCATGCTGTTTTGTTAGTAACTAGATGTGAGGCATCTATCAACTTTACATTCAATCTGATTCCTGTTGGACCGTAGGAGTTGTTTGAGGTTACATTTATCTATGTTGAATCTGCAGCACGGTTTTGACACTGGTACATTAACAACATTAAAGTCAAGCTCTGAACCTTAGAGAAATAAAGGCACTATGGAAGAATTGTACCTTACCCCTCTGGGGTTGTTTGGCCCAAATGGAACTGAAGAATTTAATTTTTTATTTTTTTTAAATCACAGCTTTCTCGGAATGGTCCGGAAATTGGTGACTTTGTTGGTATTTGGTATTTGAACACCCAAAAAAATTGGGGACAGGATGTGAATAGTCTAAGGGGTTGTAAAAAAAATAGTCACACTTGGGTGTTCGGACCAAATGGACTCGCATGGAAAATGAATGGGAAATTGCCAAAAATGTGAAAATACAGATTTTTTTGTGTGCGTACAATCTACAAATCAGCCACGATCTTGAAAAAAAGCACACAACAGTGAAGGGGTGAATCTATAAAACATCAAGAGTGCAAAACAGACACATCCAGAACACACACAAACACACTTTTATACACAAACACACCAAAAAATTCAGATTATACATGTGTTTTGTATTTTTAAAATGCTCAGTTTGTCCACCAGATCTCATTTCAAAAATTGCTTTTATGAGGCCTAGGCTTGACTCTAAAATGAAATACAGCTTTTAAAAAATAATATATATATATATATATATATATATATATATATATATATATATATTTTTTCTATTATGTTCAATGGGGAAAATTTTGTCATAATTATTGCATTAATACTAATTATAAATGTTTTTATTTTTGGAATTTTCTCAAAACACCAAAAAAGAAAAGAAAAAATATTATAAAAACGAGAAAAACAGATTTTATTCAGCTATGGGGAAGTGGAAGTTTAGCAATGGAAGTCTGTACTCTGACATTGCTAAATCCTTCAGGTGCGGGACAGATAAAACAGCCTACATTACGTACTTTGGAATAGGGATTTTATAAAAACAGAAACAGAACTAATTTCCAAAATTGCAGGACTGTTTGTGCTGATTTTCGACGAATCTTCAGTTTGAATAAATTAAATTACTTTGCGAATCATTTTGAGACTCTGCGTATATCATTTTCTTTTTTCGTGATATAGGTCTTAAATTTCATTCATAATGGCCTTAAAAGGTCTTACATTTGACTTTGTGAAACCTGCAGAAACCCTGTATCTAAAACCATCTTAAAGTCTGTATAATTCAACTTTATTCTGAAAATAAAAGTACTTATGCTCACCAAAGCTGCATTAACCCTTCAGAAATTGTTATCTATGTTGTTATCAATGTTGAAAACAGTTGTGCTGCTTAATATGTTTATGGAAACCCTGAAACAGTTTTTTACAGAATTCTTTGATGAATATAAATTTCAAAAGTGCTGCATTTATTTGAAATTGAAGTTTTTGTAACATTTTAAATCTCAAAATTTTTCGAATCTTATGTAGGTAATGTATATGAATGTTTTTTTCCTCTGTCGGCAGTACGAGTCAGATGAGCTGGAAAAGAGTGTGTATCAGGACTACGACAGTGACAGTGATGTACCTGAGGAGCTGAAACAAGACTATGTAGATGAACAGACAGGAGAGCGCTCCAGTGAAGAGGTCAGTGCTGAGTCATCATCTAACTGCTCACGTCACACAGATCAGCTAACCATTGCCCACAGACTGGTATGTCCACATTCAGTTTAGAAATGCATGATATGATTGCGATGCGTGCTCATCAAGTATGAAAAGGCATGTTTTTATAAATTGTAGTGTGCGGTAGTTTCATGTCGCCCATGAATCGGTTCATTAACCCAAGGGAAGGTCAGGAGGCAGCAAACATCATTTGTGGACTTCATGTTTTCCTCTCAGGCAGCTGAATTAGTTTAAATTCATCCAGTATAGAGTGAACACACAAGCTATCATTAGCCTCTTATCAGGGAGAAAGGCTTTAATTATTTAATGAAGAACAAGCCTTTTAAGTCCACAAGGCTCCCATTTAGAGCCATTCAGAGCTTTTGAAGTTAAATAAAACGGTCTCAAGGAGATTGTTAAAATGGCTCCTTTCAGAATTGCACCATGTGGCTGTTTTGCCGAACACATGAGCATTTTTTCCTAATTACTCTTGGCTTGCTCTTCGTGTCTAAGTGTGATAGAAATATCATAAATCAAGAGAATGATTAGGAATGTAATTAAACTGTGAACCCTAATGAATATTTAAAGCCTGTTTGTTTCCTCACGAAGATGACTGAGCACTTCTCCCTGCAGTAAATCAGCTGCCGCATTACACGTTGTGACACTTCATTGTTAGAGACTTCACATTTTGAGGGATCTAATGTTTTGCATATTTAAAATGACTTAACGATTCTTAAATGTGATGATGTGACTCCCCTCACAATCTGTGACTTAGATGCCTGTTTAGAATTCAAAAGCAAAAATGGTTATAGTGTGGTACTCACAGTGAAAGTGAAGGGGGCTAATTTCAGTATTTAATAGCAGAAATATGTAGCTTATAATTAAAAAAAAACAGTTGGTAACACTTTACTTGAAGGAGTGTGCATTAAGACTGACATGACACCTTCATAACCATAACATGACATTAATGCATGTTTATGACAACTGTCATTAAGTGTCTTTCGCTCAATAATGAACAACTGAATGCAAATATGACATTGTTTAAAATGTCTTTATGACAACTTCACATAAACCATAACACCTTAACCTATCAATGTCTTTGTCATGACAACTTCACATAAAATTAAGTTAAACTGTCATGTGGTTGGCTTTGACATTGGCTGTCATGAGGCCATTATAACTGTCATGAATATTTTCGTGACCTCAACCACAATGGTACCAATTGAATTTGTCGTTTTAAAGTTATAATGCTTTGACAGCCAATGTCAAAACCAACCACATGACAGTTTAATGTAATGTTAACCAATAAAGCTAGATGGTTTCTTTAGTTTGATAATTAATCTGCTAGGTCAAGGGTACTTAAGTTCAGATGCCAAGGGGGCCACATTTAAACCACATAAAATGTGAAGGGCCACACATTACAACTTGCATCGTAACAAGACTTTATTTATGACAATATTTACAGTTTTTACTTTTTAGAAATGCAGTTTATTACCTATAGTGTTAGGTAAGTCTTGTTATAGTCTTTGTCCTATTTAAAGTAAGCTCATACTGAACGTGAAATAAAAAATCTGGAACAATAAAGTGGATTAACAGTTTTCTAGCAATATTAATGCAACAACAACAAAAAATACTCATACATTAAAAACCTCCCTGCAAGGTAAGTCTTGCTAGTCTTTGTCCAATTTAAAGTAATACTGCAACATAAAAAAATATAATAATGACATTTAAATGACATGCTTTTTATACTCAGAGTGGCTTTACAAAGTTATTAATCATAGTCTCCTACTAATACTAGGCCCACTATTAGCCCAGTACACCTAACTGTAAGTTAGTCAGAATTTACTCAATAGCAGTTTTCACATGATCCATTTGTCATGCGAGCCGTGCCCCGTTCAGAACTAAACTGCAGTAACTGGAGATTTTGCAAGAGTGCTGTGAAATCGTTGACGTGATGACACCTCGTCATTGTAATCGGAGCGCTTTTTGCTTACTTTCTGTTTATAACCCATTGACAATTTGAATCTACAAGTTTTGTTTTTCATGCTGTTAAGAGGAGTAGAGATGCGCGATCAGCTCTAACGTCACCCGAATCAGCTGTTAAAAACAAGACGGCGATTTTGTCATAGTCATTTTGTACCCGGCACACTTTTGGAAACATTGAGGCATCGATGTAAAACATCTCCAGTTAACTAGAAGAGCATTAATTTAGTTCGCTCTTAAATAAGAGATCTAGTGCTAAAATGTTTTTGAAACCAAGCTGAGCTGTTGCCGCTGCTGTCAGCTGCATGGCTCGCACAGTCTTCACTCGGACGCGCGCGCACTTCAATCGCCGTTGCGGAGACTCTATTCATTCCTCTATTTAGCGAATATAAGTCCCTTTAAACATTCCACACACATCACAATGACGATGATTATTTTTCATGAATAAATCGGATTATTCAAAGCGTCCGCGGTATAGCCTGCCTATAGGCTAATATTAATGCAACATTTGAGCTAAAAAAAAGTGCATTCATCTTTTGCATGACGCGGGCCATAAAATGAATGCCGACGGGCCGGATGCGGCACACGGGCCGCCTGTTGAGTACCTCTGTGCTAGGTCATGTTTATGACCGGTTGTGTTGTCTTAGTAATGTCAAGTTGTTATGACAAAGACACTGACAGGTTATGATTAGGGCTGTCAGGGCCGCAAGCAATTGAAATGAATGGGTTTCAGATCGCAGCGCGAGGACGTTTTGTGCCACACACACTCGTTTCGGCTTGCGAGCCGGCCAAATGGTAACGTTACGTTTTGAGTGGATGACGAGCGCGAGACGCCGGATCTGTGTGTTTTGTCATTGTGAACTGAGCTATCATCATCGCAGCACGTCCAGTCTGAAACACCACTTGATGATGGCCAAGCAAACACACACACACACACACAGATGATGCAAATTCTCCACCCCCTCGCCAATATCAGGACCTCGTCAGTATTTCTTTCACCCTTTTATTGATAGACCGTGTTACATTGTGTGAGAGATTATTGGTATGTTAGTGTGAAACTGAACACTATTCCAATGTTATTTTCAATAATAATAATAAAACAACAAACATTTGCACTAAACAAGCCAATCCACTTTCCCATGTTGATAAGAGCATTAAAATGAGAAAAATTATGTAACAAAAAGAAATCAAAAGACATTTAGAAAATGTGTGATTAATCGCGAGTTAACTATGACATTAATGCGATTAATCGCGATTAAATATTTTAATCGTTTGAGCACTAGTTATGATATATTGGTTTATGTCAAGCGGTCATAACAAAGACATCTCAAACATTGTCATATTTGCATTAAAAATGTCACAACTGAGCGAATGACACTTACCGGTAATGATAGTTGTCACAAACATGCATAAAACTTCCTTTATATTTATAACATGTGTCATGATTATGAAGGTGTCATGTTAGTCTTATGCACACCCCTTCAAGTAAAGTGTTGCCAAACATTTTTTTTTTACTAGTGTGACTATTAAGAGGTTTCAATCAATATTTTTAGGGTATATGACATTGCAATGCAGTTGATTGTCCCGTAAGTTGAGCATCATTTTGACTGAATCCTGAATATCCAGTGGTGCAAATAAAAGCGGCCATATTAATACCCTTTTCAAAGTCTTAATTTTGTTTTTGGGTTCTACTAGAATAGGTTTTCATTCATATTTGACATTGTCGCAGCTCCTCTCTTCCCAGTTTGTCAGTTAACGCTCTGTTTAGTTCCTGTCTCTATGAAGCCAGTCCTTCTAAAGCAAACAAACAATGTGCTCTGGTTGGTCGGTTGGACCATTGTGTAGTGATTGGTCAACCGCTTCCAGCGAATAACTACTAACGCAACTCAGTCAGGCAAATCTGTTCTGCAAAACCAAGAGGACTGACTTCGGTTATATCTGAACCCAGGCTAATGAAGGAAGTGTGTGGATGAGACTCTTCCGTTTTGAAATGTAACGCTCATCCTGGATCTGTGTGTCCCTGCTGTTCCCCATTAATCAGCGTGTCCAGAGAGACACTTCGAAGCCGAAGGTCCGAGCTACGATCTGAATCGAGCCAATGCCCCCATCCTTACCAACACCACCCTCAACGTGATTCGCCTGGTCGGTGAGTAATTGACCTTTGACCTTACACCTGTGCAAGACCGGTTGTTCATGATAAAGTTGACCCCAAGCAAGGGACTGCAGTTTGCCCTCTAATTAACAGGCTAATAGCTGAATTACTATGAAAGAGGTGCATACTTCGGGTCAGCTGTGTTTTTCTTCAGCTTCCGGTCATTAACTCATTTCTGAGCATGTGCCTGCTCATCTCTTCAGGTTCATTTGAACAGGTGTTTGATGTGTTGAATGAGATAACGGCTATGAGACCATTCATAAATGTTCAGTTTAGGCTAAACTGATGATGTCATAAACCCATGGATGTGAGTCTTACGTTTAGATGTTAAAATTGATAAAAGAACTTCTGGTAACATATTCAGTTCTTTCTTTTTTACAGAAGACAAAAGAAGAATTTTTTTTTTACGATTTTTTTTGGGCTGTCAGTTAAACGCGTTATTAAAGGAGTAGTTCAATTTAAAAAAAACAAAAAAAAAACTTTTGCTGATAATTTACTCACTCCCATTTCATCCAAGATGTTCATGTCTTTCTTTCTTTAGTTAAAACGAAATTAAGGTTTTCGGTGAAAAACTGGTCTAGGATTTTTCTCTTTATAATGGACTTCACTGAGCTCCAAACGGTTCAAGGTCCAAATGAGAGTTTCAGTGCAGCTTCAAATGGCTTTAAATGACACCAGACGATGAATAAGGGTCTAATCTAGCGAAACAATCGCTCATTTCAAAAATAAGTAAAAAATTGTAAGTTTTATAAGCACAAATGCTCGCCTTGCTCTGTTCTGTGATGCGCGTCCATGACCCTCCTGTTCAAACTCTTTCATCAAATGAACTAATCTTTTTTCCGAGTCATTTGGTTCATTCAACGAACAAAATGAACGAAATGACTAAAAAAATGTGTTCATTCATTCAAACTGTTCAATTTGAGTGTGAAATTGAACACATTATGTTAAAGGACAACTTCGACGCAAAATGAACATTTGGTCTAATTACACATTGTTACCTAGTCAACCATTATCTGAGATTTGTTTTCATGATTAACTTCGAATGTAGATAGTTTTATCTATAAAAACAGTTTAGCCTATAACGCTAGTATATAGGGCATAGAGTAATGACAAATAAAAATCTCTTGTTATTACCACTAACAAGGCTCAAAATAGCCCCACAGTAACACGGTAGCATAATAAGGGTCCCTACATTCAAACCGAAGCATTGAGAACTTTGTCTGTGTCCATACAGTTTAATAAGAAGATATTTTATACACACAGTCAACTTCGCGAATACAGGAAGAAGCCATCTTTGAAAAATAGTCTCTACCAGTCGATCTACGAACACCGATCCAAGTGCGCTGAACTGTGCAGAATCTCATATAGTCCGTTGTTTCCGGAAGAAACACAAACACGAACCATTTTCTTCTCTTCAATATGTACATGTTGCCTACTGGTCGCGCTCACCTTATCACCTTAACATCTCACCAGCACACTTGGATTGGCGATCGTAGATCGACTGGTAGAGACTATTTTTCAAAGATGGCTTCTTCCTGTATTCGCGAAGTTGACTATGTGTATAAAATATCTTCTTATTAAACTGTATGGACACAGAGACAAAGTTCTCAATGTTCGGTTGAATGTAGGGACCCTTATTATGCTACCGTGTTAGTGTGGGGCTATTTTGAGCCTTGTTAGTGGTAATAACAAGCGATTTTTATTTGTCATTACTCTATGCCCTATATACTAGCGTTATACTAGCATTATAGGCTAAACTGTTTTTATAGATAAAACTATTTACATTCAGCAATCATGAAAACAAATCTCAGATAACGGTTGACTAGGTAACAATGTGTAATTAGACCAAAGGTTCATTTTGCGTTCGGAGTTGTCCTTTTAATGTTGTTTTCAATAAAAAAAAACATTTGCACAAAGAAAGCCGATCCACTCTTCCATGTTTCGAAGAGCAGAAAAATTTGAAAAAATAACAAAGAAATCAACAGACATTTAGAACTGATAAAAATGTGTAATTAATTGTGATTACTCATGAGTTAACTTACATCAATGCGATTAATCGGATTAAATATTTAATAATTTGACAGCACAAATTTTTTTGTCAGTGGGGTCCAAAACAAGAGACGTTTTTAAAAAAGTCCTATTAAATAGGGCTTTAAATAGGACATTTGCCAAACAATTGTACTATTTGCATTCATATTTCCGTTTTCTAAATCCTAGTGGTTTCATATTCAGTCTGTGAAGCTGGTTTGTTTGCCTTGCTTATTTTTTTATGACTCATTTTGCTTTTATAGGGAAATACATGCAGATGATGAACATTCTGAAGCCCATTGCCTTTGATGTCATCCACTGTGTGTCTCAGCTCTTTGATTACTACCTGTATGCCGTCTACACCTTCTTTGGCCGCAATGACATGGTATGCATTTTAAAGCATTGCTGTTCTCTTTCATGTTCGGTGTTAAT
The DNA here is from genome assembly GCA_030378365.1 of Hybognathus amarus. Classification (NCBI taxonomy): domain Eukaryota; kingdom Metazoa; phylum Chordata; class Actinopteri; order Cypriniformes; family Leuciscidae; genus Hybognathus; species Hybognathus amarus. The sequence goes on from JAQIUQ010007799.1 coordinate 258,665, forward strand.
ATTTAACATTGTGAAATATGTATTATATACAATTAGATCCTTGCTGTGCTGTTCATTAGGTAAAGCTACTGTGCACTCATTGTTTTCCCTCTAATGTCTGCAAGCCCTAAGGGCGCACTGTTCCATAATTACTTCCATTATCAAGTGAGCAAGTGTTTATGCTTAGAGTTTTCCTCAGGAAGCTGTACTCTGAACATCAAAGACAGGTGTTCATGTCGGAACGAATTCACGATTATTTCAATGGTATGCAGCAGTTCACCATTCTTAAAAGTGCATTGCACAACTTTTTATGTTAAAAATACCTGTTTTTCTAACCCATATACGCTTAAACAATTGCCTGATGGGCTGAATGTGCCCTTCACTGATCATTGCGATTGCCTCCATAATCCTGTACAGTAAAATAAATAAAGGGGGATTCGGGACAGAATTTAAGACTGGGCGTGACGTCATGCGCGTTCACGCTCACCTGGCCATGTCTGGCAGGTTTGTGTATCGCGCCATTCTCCGTATCAACGAAGACAACTCAAGCGACAAAACTTTTGTCAACTTTCGACAAAAGTAAAAGATGGATTCATAGAGACCGGCTTGTAGTTCATTCCAAACCCCAACGCAAACTCCTCGTAAGACAAAGAAAATAAAACTTTTGTCTAGTGCCAGGCGTCGGAATAAGACGAGAGTCAACTTCGGGAAGTTGCGTCTCAAACGGGATCCTATACAAAGTAATAACTTATATTGTCCATGATTGTGTTTCCATAATTATACAATCATAAGTGGATACAGTAAGCATATAAAACAGTTCAACATGGAGATAGATGGAAACTAAAAACGGTTTCTACTACCCCTTTCTATTTACTCAAATGCCTTTCCTTTCATATATTTAAAATGACTTACAGATTTATAATTTTATTGCCTCTGCAGACATTATGACTGTAAACAAAAGATTTGTGCGGCTGATGCTCCTTTGGTTCTGAACAACTCGTGCAAGCGTGCCGTGTACGTGTGGTCCATGAGCGTGCACACCTCTGTTTGCAGTTTCGCTTGTCGCCAGAGGGGGCATAGTTCTCCAAAAACTCTGACATTTGTGCAATGCACCTTTAAAGATTAGGTTTGTACATACTGTAGTATTTTAACTCCACTGTAACTTAACATTGCATTCGTGCATACACAAACGGATAAATGTGCTTTATTTAACTCTTAGAGGGAGTATCGAGAGAAAATTGTGTCTGGAAAAGTTCATGCGTAAAAGATCTCTCTATGTAGGATTGTGCTGTCACACTTCTGTTCTCAAAGCTTTAATAAACACAGCTTTAGGCTAAATGGTCTCTATGCACGAATTCCCTGATGACGTATGTCCAAAAGAATCTCAGTCAGCATCTCTACTTCCGAAGCGCGTTCTGCAGGCCAAGTGTATAGCGGCAAAGATTTTATAAAATCCGTTTTCTCGGAAACGGAGACAACGATTTTAGAAACGCTGATTCGCTAGTCGAATTACATACGATATGAGAGAATACAAACCCTCAAAGTTGTTGATGTAGCTCGAAATATATAATTTAAATAACTTCTCTTTTTCACTCTTGTGTGACAGCTAACTGCCTCACAGTGTTAACATCATTCACGTTAACCGCAGGACGTTTTTATACACAGCAAGTGTAATTTGACACTATCTCCACCTAACGCAAAACCGGCTTCTGACCATATCTGACGCAGCACCGGATGTAAGTGGGTGTGCTGAGACAAACCCGGAAGCGATCGTGCATAGAGGCTATTGGCTACCAGTTTTGAAAGCCCAGCCGTGCTAAATTAAATTAGATGGCAGCTCAATTATCTTCATAATTGTCACTATTTGAGACTCAATAAGCCACATCTAAAGAGTTTTCCTTGCGTTCGCCACAACAGGAATATATCGCAGTTTAGCAGTTCCATTGGAGGAAAGGTTTCTTGCTCCCCGGAGCGCTCTGGTTATTTTCTCTGCACTGCCTCAAATGAACTTCTGCCACCTAATCTGCCCAAAAGTAACTAGAATAATAAAACCTACAGGGAGTTGACTTGTCTGCTTTTGATTTCTCAAAGTTATACATGATTTTTTATCAATACCTTCAAATGACTTCTGTATATATATATATTAAATAAAATTTGGATTAAAAATGTCCTCCCTTCCTCTTTCATCCTCATCACCAAAAATGTATTTTAGTTGGACAGATCAACACAGTACAAAGAACATCAAAAACATGTTAAAAAATAATCTCTTTTCTGTTAACCACATTTTGATTCTTCGCTATTGCTTTAATGGAAATGAACCAGCGTGCTGTTATTTGTTGTGTAGGGACGTGTTTGTTTAAGTAAGCCAGATATGCACATATTCTGTGCAATACTCTGTATTTAATATATAACTCACAAGTTGAATATTTGCACTAAAACAAGTAAGTTAATAAGTAACCCGCCAAATTGGCTAGTGACTTGACAGCGTTACCCGCCACAGTTGATTTTAACCCCATTTGGCGTGTTGGCGGGTGTTAATTTCAAACCCTGTAAGTTAAGCAACTTTTTAATTATATTACCTGCTGCTCAACCCGATCTGTGCCTCTACAATTGCAAACCAACAATGTGATTTTACTTCCTAGATCTCATCCACTACGAAATCCACAATTTGAGTTTTAGGACTGCCTCCTTAACTTCATAGTGTCTTTGCCATTAAAGGGCCATTGAATTGTCTCAAGTTTTCCAACTGTGTGGGCTGGGAGAATCTGTTGAAGGCGGCAAGCTTGTTAAACTGCAATGGAGGCCATAATAAAGCTGTTGGTTGGGGCATTGGTTTGCCAGTGGCAGCCCAAGAGATTCTGACTGAACCTGTTAAAGATAATGGCTTCCTGCTGTTCTTGGACTTTCCTAAACTCTTCGGCAGCCTTGGAACCACACTGAGAATCAAAGACAAAAATAAGTGAGCTCAGAAATTTCAGACCTCTACTGCCTTGCAAACAGACCTCCACACCCACATCGTCTACCAACTTGTTTCACATCTGCCCTTACTTGACCAGCTCACTGTTTACCACCAAAAAAAAAAGATGTTTGTTCTAGGTAGGCTTCAAAATGCCATAACCTTTTTCTCTGGGAAGAAGAAACTGAGCAGTTGGCTCCTTGGTGTGCCAATAATTGTATTAAATTGCATTGTTTCATTGTTGATATCCTGACATTGAGATCTATTCCACAAAACTAAACCTATCTAGTAACCATCCCATCAGTTCAGGCTTTGATTGGGATAACCAATGGCCTGCTGTTTTCTAGAGGGTGTCTGTCCTTCAAAAACTGATAAATAGTGTTTCTGTCATGGGATTTGACAGTAGTTCTGGACATTTTTATTTCCATATTATCACAGTGTGCCATTTGCACTCTGTATGCTTTGCGAATAATTGTTTGTTTGCTGTGCCTAGCCAGTGCTAAATCAAAAGTAAATGCGTTCGTGCTGGGCTGGGGGATTGAGGCCAGTGCCCTTGTACAATATAAAGCTGGAGGAAAGTCCTTGCACTCCATTTGGTTTCCACTTGTGGTTTAGCATCATAAGTGTTTTCATGCCTAAACAAGATCCATTTTGAAAAAAAAACAAAGGAAATGAGGGGCCCTGAGGAGAATTTAACTTCTATATTTATCAAGACAGGGCTTCTGATAAGTCTTTAACAGTGATCTGAATTTCATTGCTTTCTAAAAACCTGTCTTAATAATAATATATTTAATTTATAACGCACTTTCCATTCCGAAGAATCTCAAAGTGCTACACAGGAGAACAGTGACTAAAAAAATAAAACAAGCAGCACAAAAATGCCTTTCTGAAAAAAAAAAAAGTCTTCGGTTCTGCTTTGAAAGTGTCCAGGCTCTGTACTGCTCTCAGCTCACTCGGGAGCTGGTTCCAGAGCCGTCCCCCTTGAGGCCCCCATGGTTCGAAGCCTGGTGGTGGGGACCTGAAGAAACAAGTGTCCGGTTGATCTGAGGGTTTCAAGGTGATAAGGTCTTGTGGATATGGTGGTGCATGTCCAGTGACACATTTTTGTGTAAGCATGAGGATTTTGTAGTTGATCCCGATTGAAACAGGGGGCCAGTGCAATGAGTGTAGAATGGGAGTTATGTGATCATTTTTTCGAACTCGCATTAGGACTCTGGCAGCGCTATTCTGGATGTATTGAAGCTTCTGGATATTTCTGCCAGACATCCCAATGAAGAGTCCGTTACAGTAGTCCAGCCTTGCGGAAATAAAGGTATGAACAAGTTTCTCTGCGTCCGGGAAAGTTAGAAGGGGTCGGAGCTTGGAGATGTTTCGAAGATGGTGGAAGGAGGTTTTACGAATGTGTTTAATGTGATCATTGAAGGTCAGCTGTGGATCAAACCCAACCCCTAGGTTTATGACTGAGGAGGAGAAAGGGATGACCTGATTGTCGAAGATGAACTGAGAAATGGGACAGGAGCGAATCTGATGAGGGGTGCCAACAATGTAATGCCTCAGTTTTACTAGGGTTCAACTGGAGGAAGTTGCTTTTCATCCATGCCTTTATCTCCTCAAGACATGTGGTGATTCATGACATGGCTATGGAGCGGCTTGAGGCAATCTTGATATAAGGTCTTTGCTGATGTGCAAGTTTTCACCTTAGAATTTGAATGCCCCTTCCTGCTGTTCATGAGAACTGATGCGAACAAGAGAGATTTAATTCACACTTGACAAGGCAACACTTGTCAGACATCCCAATGAAGAGTCCGTTACAGTAGTCCAGCCTGGTGGAAATAAAGGTATGAACAAGTTTCTCTGCATCCGGGAAGAGTTAGAAGGGGTCGGAGCTTGGAGATGTTTCGAAGATGGTGGAAGGAGGTTTTACAAATGTGTTTAAAGTGATCATTGAAGGTCAGCTGTGGGTCAAACCAAACTCCTAGGTTTATGACTGAGGAGGAGAAAGGGATGACCTGATCGTCGAAGATGAACTGAGAAATGGGAGAGGAGCGAATCTGATGAGGGGTGCCAACAAGTAATGCCTCAGTTTTACTAGGGTTCAGCTGGAGGAAGTTGCTTTTCATCCATGCCTTTATCTCCTCAAGACATGTGGTGATTCATGACATGGCTATGGAGCGGCTTGAGGCAATCTTGATATAAGGTCTTTGCTGATGTGCAAGTTTTCACCTTAGAATTTGACTTTGAATGCCCCTTCCTGCTGTTCATGAGAACTAATGCGAACAAGAGAGATTTAATTCACACTTGACAAGGCAACACTTGTCAGACATCCCAATGAAGAGTCCGTTACAGTAGTCCAGCCTAGTGGAAATAAAGGCATGAACAAGTTTCTCTGCATCCGGAAGAGTTAGAAGGGGTCGGAGCTTGGAGATGTTTCGAAGATGGTGGAAGGAGGTTTTGCAAATGTGTTTAAAGTGATCATTGAAGGTCAGCTGTGGGTCAAACCAAACTCCTAGGTTTATGACTGAGGAGGAGAAAGGGATGACCTGATCGTCAGAAGATGAACTGAGAAATGGGAGAGGAGCGAATCTGATGAGTGGTGCCAACAAGTAATGCCTCAGTTTTACTAGGGATCAGCTGGAGGAAGTTGCTTTTCATCCATGCCTTTATCTCCTCAAGACATGTGGTGATTCATGACATGGCTATGGAGCGGCTTGAGGCAGTCTTGATATAAAGTCTTCGCTGATGTGCAGGTTTTCACCTTAGAATTTGACTTTGAATGCCCCTTCCCGCTGTTCATGGGAACTAATGCGAACAAGAGAGATTTAATTTACACTTGCCAAGGCAACACTTGTCTCTTCCTGAATGACAGTGTGATGTATTATCTTTGATATCTAAGTGCTGACCTCAGAGCTTTTCACTTCAACTCCATCTTGACCAAATCTAGCAGCAATTCTGAGGGAGACTGGAAATAGGCACTATGAGATCAGCTGTCCGACTTCCAGCGATGTTGAGCGCTTTGCCTGTAACCCACCCGACAGCTTTGAAGGCACATTAAATAAAACCAACACATCTCATCTTTCTCTCTCCCTTGTTCTGGTTTTCTCTGTCTCATTTTGAGCGGACCGCAAGCGAAATAGCGTGAGAGGGGTTCCTGTCACTAATGGAAACTTTTCAAACTCTCAAATGAATCACAGTATCTTTCAATATCAGAGGCAGCCAGTCTCATATAAAACCCTATGGAGACAAACAAAAGTAAATATCATTACTTATAAAAATATTTACAAAGCTGCTGGAATTGATATGCTCATTTGGATTCACTTTCACCCATGGCTAACTCCAAACACACAAGACATTCAATCTCATTTGGAGATGGAGATTATGTATTGCACCATTTCATTTAGTAATGAACAACATTAGGATCTGAAAGGCCTGTTCGCCATTGTATTCTGCCAGAGTATCAGCTCCGCCATGCACATAATTTAAGATGCATTGGTCTTGGCATTCATTGCTCTTTGCCTCAAGTTAATAACTTAGCGTAAAGGCAATGAATGGAAGAAGGGGAACGATGTGCAAGTGGCTTATCTGAAAATGGATCACCTCAAGGATGATGAAGTGTTTGAGTATAGGAAAAGGCCTAAGTAGTGCTTATTAAGTGTTGCAGCTACAGTTAGTAATGGTCGGAAAGATGCAACTGTCGCGCTAACAGATGACTACTTTGGAAAATTTGAAAACATTAAAGGGTTAGTTCACCCAAAAATTGACAATTCTGTCAGTATCTGACTACCTGACTACCATAGTATGTATGTTTTCCTACTATGGTAGTCAATGGGGATTGAGATCTGTTTGATTAAAAAATTCTTCCAAATATCTTCCTTTGTGTTCAGCAGAACAAATAAACACATGAAGAGTTCAGATGCAAAAGCCTCTAAGTGCCATTTGAAATTTTCTTCTAAAATGATCATTTTTATCAAGCTTGTATATTAAAGTTCAGTAATTTCACTTAAATGGCAATGAAGATTACCTATTAATTGTTATTTAAGTGAAATTACTGAACTTAAATATACAAGCTTGATAAAAATGGTCATTTTAGAAGAAAATTTCAAATGGCATTTAGAGGCTTTTGCATCTGAACTATTCGCATAGAGGTTTGGAACAACATGAGGGTGAGTAAATACTGACAGAATTTTCATTTTTGGGTGAACCTAACCCTTTAAAGTCAGAAAAAGACTGCAGTTTTATTGTCCCCCCATTTGGTCACCATGTAAACGAAAGAGTTCATTTCCTTGATGCCAGGCTGTGCTTTTGCTGTGGCCTGGCGGTTGCACAAATATGGTGGACGTCATTGATTTTCTTAAATGATTAAAAGTGTAATTTTTTAACACTGCTTTAAATTCCTGGTAAATTCCATAAATGCACATATTTTAGTTCATCTCCATCTCCATTATTTACTTTTCGATTTTGTTTTCCTTTTTGTTTCTCAATGCAAAGCACTACCAATCTGCATCTCTGCCTTCACAAAGCTCTCAACCTGGTGTGTCCAGACAGACAATCCCTGGTTATTGGGTAAGACTGCAGTTTGGAGCTTGTCGGCAGTAAATATGTCTGCCATTGTGTGTTGTTTTAACTCCCTTACTCATATTTTATATATTTCCTTAGTCAATCCACTGCAATCTCCTTTATTTTACGAGTATGGCTTGATGTAGATTAGTTTCCATGCTACTTTGTTTGCAAGATGTTTAGAGAACTAAATATTTTGCATTTTGTTTCTGTGTGTGTGTTTGTATGTACACGTGTGTTGTTTTTAAATAATAATTGACTTATATTATATATTATGAACTTTATTTAATGGGAGGTTTCTGTAAAAGTTTTTGTGTTGCTTGCAAATGCTGGTGAGACATTTGTAATCATAGACATAGTCAGCTCGGTGTTCTCAAATAAATATTTAACTGTTGATTCTGCATCTTGAACTGGATTACACAAAAAATGTTTTGAAAGGGATTTAAGGATTATACTTTTAATCCTTAAATTTTATATGAAGTCATGTATACTATTATTCTTTTTTATTTCTACTGTAAATTCAGTGCTACTCTATTAAAAAGTTCTTACTGCCGTCTATTTAGAGATTTACTGCTTTGTTCCCACAGTAAAGTTGAACTGATGTTTGCCATTCTGTCGTTAATGTCAGATCTATTGCATATTATAGACATTTGTAAATTTCCAGGGAATGACCATGGGAGGATTTACCAGTCCCATTCATCCTTCCCTTTTAATGCAAAATTAAATTGCAATTAATGAACATATAAGTCATCATGAACCACACTTTAGGCCTGTGGAAGCTGTGTGTATTGGGTGGTTTCCTGGAAATGAACGGTGGTGTGTGCATTCTGGGGCCTTGGGGGATTGCACTTTGTTGAGTGTGTTGTGGTTCCAGTGGTCTGGTTGAAAAGCAAGGGAGTCTCTTTCTCACGGGGTGTTTTCTGCTGTCTCCTATAGTATGAATCCTCTGGGCTGGGTTTGATCAGCAGCAGACTGAGGACTACGCTCAGCCGAATCCAGGAAAGCCTAATTGATGTGGTGAGTAAAACATGGCACTTTTAATGCACTCTTTCTGGGTTTTTTTTTTCCTCTTTCCATCTCTTCTCTTGGCCTCTGTTATACAACCATTATGAATCCAAATGGAAATGGTAGTGTGCATTTATCTGAGTTCCATATAGCCTCTCATCATCTCTTACTTTCAGCTATAGGTGAGTTAATCACCCTCAGTACACTTAGATGGTCACACACTCTTGTAATAGATGTCCTTTGGTTTCCATGGTTGCACCCATTAAGGCTGTCTGTTATAGGCAGTTATTATATAGGATCGTTCCCCCAGATGCCTGAATGTCAAAGAGCAAGTAAAGGTAGGAAACTAGTTTGCATGAAATAATGAATTGTTGTATACAGTCAGACATGCAAGTTCTAGTGGTCAGTCTATGGCTCTGTCTCTAAAAATAAACCTAACCAACATAGACAGCATGTTTTTTTGTCATCGATAAGAGCGTTCCCAGTCTGAAATTGCATGTACTTTTTGTCTGCATTTTGAGGCAGCTTTACAGGTATCTTTCTTTAGATAAGGCACTACCAATTGTGTTATATGATTAGCTTGGCAAGAAATTTCTATTCAATTTAGCAAACAGAGCAAGTGGACAGTTGGCATGGCATGTCAACAGTGTTGGGCATGTTACTTAAAAAAAGTATGGTTACACTTTATTTTAATGTGTCATTGTTACACTGTAATTATACATTTAAGTACTGAGTAATATTAAGTAACTACATGTACTTACTTAAGGGTTAGGATTAGGGTTTAGGGTTAGTTGCATGTAATTATGCATAATTTATAGTTATTACTATAGTAATTACATGTAACATATGTAACAATGACACATTAAAATAAAGTGTTACCAAAAGTATTTAGTTATAGTTACTAGTTACTTCTCACAAATTGTAACTGATTTAAATCATTATAAAAGTAACTAATTACTTGGTAAAGTAACTATTTATATAAAAAAATGTTAAGATAGACCTCAAATAACTTTGATGCACCCAATATTAAATATGTTAAATAGGACTGTCAAACGATTAATCGTGATTAATCGCATCCAAAATAAAAGTTTGTGTTTACACAATATATGTGGGTGCACTGTGTATAATTATTATATATATATATATATAGGCTATATATAAATACACACACATGTTTGCATATATTTAAGAAATATTTTCATGTATATACTGTATATAGATTTATATATATATATATATATATATATATATATATATATATATTTACAAAATAATTAGAAAGTTCCCTGCAGGTTCTTTTTTATATTTTATTTGTATAACCATGTAAATTGATTAAAACGTTGCAGATGATACCAATAGGCTACAGAGATTATTGTAATGCTGAAATTTGTAATTTATTTATAAACAAACTATATCATGCTCGGACACACTGGGTCTCTCTCGCAGTCGACACACTCTATCTCGCGCATTGTCAAGCTTTGCTTTAGTCCAGTCCGGCGCCTCATAAACACTTTTGATTTATTTATTTGAATCTGCCAATCAAATTTCTTACAGAAAGGGTCCAAATAGTCTCAGAGATAACACAGCTTTGACATTCAAGGGTACAAGAAAATTGCGCCACACCGCAAGGCTGCTATCACAGCAGATATAGAGCAAACTTTTTCCAGCTGTTTGGACTTTCCACACACACACACACACACACACACACAGAGAAAAAACTTTGCAGGTCCTATGGTGGAGAGAGAGCCTACTCGGATGGAAACCTCTTTAGTGAACTCAATTAGGCTGTAGTAATGCCATATTTTATTGTCATTAACTGTAACAGAATAGTAATTCGTTTGATTGCTCATTACTGAGAAAGATAACGCAGTTAGTAAGGCTGTTTATTTATAACGGCGTTATTCTATGCTATTTCTGACATAATTTTGTACATTTGTTGTCAAGTTCTTGTATAATTGTTTATATACACATTAAACAGCGAAACGTCAATATTGATAATACTAGGAAATGTTACTTGAGACCCAACTCAACATAATTAATGATTTCTGATGGACTATGTGGCGCTGAAGACTGGTGTAATGATCAGCTTTGGCTTCACAAAAATAAATAGTTTCTAGTCTGTATAGATAGCCTCCTGAAAAGACACTAGACAGCACTTTAGGTCTGTAAAAACACTTGCGTATCCATCTTTTTATGCCGTATGTATGGTAGGTTCTTCTACATCTATCCTCTAAGAACTGTTGTAATTTGTTTACACAGCAGTGAATTAAGTCTACAGTTTTATTAGCTTGCGCCTGAGAGCTAAGACACAACATATGTCCTCATCATTTATTTGGTAATCAGTGGGAAGTTTCTGCATTTCTACTGTGTTCCCATGGACTGTCAGGACATATCAGAGATCAGCTCCCAGACTTTTGGCACCTCTTGCATCACATATCAAGCGACGGCATCGCTTATCCCGATGGGCCTGGCAAGGCCTCAGGTGTCTGTGATGGTGTCGAAAATTGATGGCCTGAAGAGTCATGAGAGCAATCGTTTTGTTTTTTGTTTTTTGTTTTTTTGGCTGGAGATACAGGCAGGTGTTTAAGATTATTCTAGTTGTATGATGATGATTTACTATGGCTACACATTTCATATTCCAAAAAGCACTGCTTTAAAAGGTTTCTGTTAACACTTTACAGTAAGCTCATATTCGTTAAGTAAGGGATAATCCACCACTAGCTGTGCATTAAACACATTTTAATAGACACCATGGAGGCAAGAGAACACCCAACCTAAACTCAAATCGTTTAATGCACAGCTAGCCATGTATTATCACGCTAATACCATGGACATTTGCCAGAATTGAGAAATCAAATCTGTTATTGATGTTTGCAGTACAATTTTTGACCAGAAGGGTAAAAATGACAGTTATTTTCGGCAGTTATGGCTCGATGGATGTAGCATTCTGCCTTTTTTAAATCAGAATGTACAGAAGTACTGTAGTGTGATTTACGTTTATTTGAATTCATGAATTATAGCATTTATTTGAATTAAATAACGAGAGTGAGAATGAGAGAGATGCGTGTGTGAATTATCTGCGTCTATGCAGCATCTTTATACTAATGAAGCCACACATTTCAAAAACTTCAAAAACAGCTCTGTTTATCCCCTCATTGCTGAGAAATATAATGTAGTGAATCAGAAGTGAAGCTATTTTAGTAATTTAAGATACTAATATTTAAAGAGCCCCAATCATAGCATTTGAAATGTTCCTATTTCCTAAAAACAGTTAAACATGCATGCAAGGATAAAAAACACTTTATTTGTCTTATAATATGCATTTATTTTTAACAGATTTGCTCACCGAATCCCAAATGATTCGTACAATGACTCATTTTTCCAAACCACTCCTTTGCGTGACGCTAATCGGCGGTGATTGGTCAGGTGACAGACCCAGTCAGTTATTGTTTGTTAGCATAACGCATAAACATATTGATAAAGCACTGCAGTACTACAAGACGCTCTATTCTTTATGACAACTCCAATAACAGCGACAAACATTTCACATATTTAAAAAAAATGACATTGGAGACCTAGAAGCTGCGCTGAGCGTAACTTACTGTACACACACACACACACACGCTCACACACATACTTACTGTGCCTCCTCGTGCCCTCAAAACCCATAAAAGCAACAATTATTAATAATACTTACAGGTTGTGATTCATAGGAGGAAGCTGATCCATATACACTGGGTAGGATGTTACTGAGCCCTCCTTCAGTGCGAATCCACATTTGAATTAGTTTATTCATTTACGTTTTTGAACGATTCGTAATTTAAATAATAAGAACACAATCGGGCTATACTGTTGTGGTCTCGTTGCAAATATGAACTCTAACCACTGATTCTTCACATGCTCGTCCCATGTAAATGAAAACAAAGTGGCTGAACAATCTTTGCATTGTAGAACACAGCGTCTTCTCGACATGATGCTATGATGAAGTATTTGAATGTGTAGACTTCAAGTTTACACTTCCATCTGCGCGCGCAGTAACTGGGCACGGCTAATATGTCTGTACGTCACGATGTAACAGCTAATGACTCGTTTCAAAAACAATTCATTTCATAGACTCAGAGTCGACTCTCACTTTTGAAAGACAATAACTTTATATACGGTGCACTTTCAGATATAAATCTTTGCAGGATGTTTTCATTCCCTTAGAGATATATTCCACACTACATGAACAGTCATTTTCAAAAATCCATGATAGGGGCTCTTTAATATTTTAGGGGTTGACAAGGTACAAAGCTGTACATTTGAGGAAAGTGTTTGAAAAGCAAAGGTTATAATATTCAACTTTTTTTATTAATTTTTTCACCCAAAAATTAATATGTTATCATCATTTATTCGCCCCAATGTTGCTCCAAACGTATATATGACGACTTGTATGAAGATATTTTGGAGAATGTTTTAGCTGTTTTTGTCCATATAAAAAAAAAGTCCAGTGGGGTCTAAAACCGCATTGATCTTCATTTAATTCCATTGTATGGAAACAATTTGTGTGTGTGTGTGTGTTCCACAGAAGTAAGTCATAAAAGTTTGGAACAACATTAGGGTGAGTAAATTGACAGAATGTTGATTTTTTGAGGGTGGGGGGTATCATTGGTCTGTTCTTTGTATATAACTCTTTTCAGCAATCAGAGGCAAAGCTAGAAATTTGATTTCAGAGATCCTTTAGCACCCCAGATGGGGAAGCGACCTTGCCAGCTTTTATATTACGTGAGATGCGCTTCTGACATAGGAGCTGAGAACTTGGAGAATTATTGAAGTAAAGCACAGTAACACACTGTAGCAGACAGCGATTGAAGGGTATTTCCTATGGGTACGTACACCTACTGTGGCCTGCTTTCCAGCGCAGATATAATGATATCTCTCTGCAGAATTAAAAGCTCTTTAAACATTATCACCTCTTTTGCAAGACCAGACCTCCTGTGGGATCCAAACTCTGCTTTTCTTGGATAGTACAGATAAAAAAAATATATTGTCTAGAGGGAAAGCCCCTAGGCTCCGCCCCTCATATCCACTGTGCTATTTTTGTACAGACTGATAAATATTTTATTACATAAGATTCATCCTCTGCCTTATAAAAACTTAGCCTCTTTTTATGTAATTATAGACAGCTTTAGTTCTTTTTACCATATGTATATCATTATTACAAAGATGAGTCGTTTATTTATGTAGTGCCTAAATTAGTCAAATCTTTGTCAATTATTTTAAGAAAATCAAACTCATTTTTCAGGCACCTTGCAATTTTTGTCAAAGGAATACTATTTTTCGAGTGTGCAATATATTCATTCCACGCACACGAACAAGGTGGGCGAGACCTCATTTATGAACCCATTATTGCTGCTCTTTTATAATGGCTTTTGTTCTTTGGATAAATCAGAGGGAATCAGTGAGCTCTGGGCTTGAAGTTGACCGTGATCGTGCTCAAGAGGCTTGTGTCACTCAAAGCCAAATGTCTTTTCTTGTCACCTCTTTTCAGTTCTTCAGGTTCACACATCTGCCAGCATTCGATCTGTTCATTACATTGACAAGCTGGTCCTGGTGATGGTGATACTCAGCTCTGTCTGTCTTTTTATCATTTTTTTCTGTCTGTCTGTCTATCTATCTATCTATCTAGTTTGTTTGTATAAAAGTACACCCTGGCACTGATATATCTGCCACACAAAATGAATATTATAGCTAATACCAAAATAATGTATATCATTTAAATCATCATATAATCACCAAACACCCTCATTCGACTTGAAATAAATAAACAAATAATATCTATCTATCTATTCAGGGGTGTAACGATACACAAAACTGACGGTTCGGTTTTGACGTCTCGGTTCGGTTCGGTTTTGAAAGCTAAAATGGACTATATAGGGAGCCGCACATTACTATAACATTAAAGGTTGTAGACTTTTAACCTATATTCAGATGTTATTTATTTTTTAGAACACATTGTGTGAAAACATGTAAACTGAACATAAGACAGTTTTTGCTTTAACTTGTGTTTTTACTCTTATTTGTTGTTGAAATAATAATTACACAGTTTTAATTTTCATGAAGATATTTTAAACATACATTAAATAATCAAGATATCATAAACAGGTTAAGCAAAATATAATATACATAGGGCATTTATTTAGTGCAAGAGTTCATTTATAGGAAGTTATGGACACTGAATCACTTGCCTGTTGAGGTAAGTTAAATATAATGCTAGTGACAAGCTATGCTGTTTTATTGACGTCTTTCCGCGGCTGAAACACTGATTGAGCGATTACACGAGTTATGATGCCTTTCAGTAAGTATACTGTATCTTTCAACATACCTTCAGGTGTCTTTTCTGTAACTGAGGAAGAGATGACCGTTACTCGCGTTACTCCAATTCTGTCAAATAGACAGAATTGGAAAGATTACACCTTGCTTGTTATCGAAAGTAACAAAACACAGAGCTTGTTATTTGGTGTTAATGGTGGTTAGGCTACAAATCTGAATTCGTTGTGTACTGTATACATAAGACATGAGGTCCATTGAGCCGGGCTGGGCGGGGCCGGGGTAGCAGGGGGCGGGTACGTAATGACAGTATCGCGATTCGAATCGCTGAGTTCAGTATCGCGGTTTTTCCGGTTCGGCTCGAAAATCGTTACACCCCTACTATCTATCTATTCATCTATCCATCTATCCATCCATCCATCCATCCATCCATCCATCCATCCATCCATCCTCTATGGATTTTTATTTATCTAGAATATCTTTAGAATCACAAAATCTTCAAAATCATGGGTTTTTACTTCAGGAGAGCCTGAGACAAAGAGTGTGTATTTACCTGTCTGTGTTTGCACATTGATCAGTGTGTGTCTGTAAGTGGATAGTGATGTGTCCATTGGGCAGTGCTGAAGGCTGTTTTAGATCTGATAGTGAATTCTCCCTCGAGCCATCTGCAGTTCTGTTATCTTTCTCCAGTGATTCCATCCAGTCCCTCAGTCCTCTGATCTTCCAAGCTCTCTGTAAACTTTTTTTTTATTACCACACACAAATACCTTTTTATACGGTTTGTAGCTGGTTCATTGGACGTTTACATAAACTGCTTAGACCCAGTCATCTAATCCTCACTTTTTAACTTCATTATATAAAACGGTTGTTATAATTTGAACTGTAAGAGTCAAGTCAAATTTATTTACATAGCGATTTCTACAACACAGATTGTTTCAAAGCAGCTTTACAGAGATTACAGAGAACAGGAAAATAATGTCCAGCTGGACTGTGACGATATTTTCTTTTGGAAATATGTTCTAATGTTCTATGTGTGTGCGAGGTTAAAGAAATGTGTTTGAAGTCTAGATTTAAACTGACAGAGTGTGTCTGCTTCCTTGACAATGTTGGTGCGAAACAGGAAAAAGGTGCTAAATAGGAAAATGATCTACCGCCAGCAGTCAATTTTGATATTCTCGGTATTATCAACTGGCCAGAGTTTTGAGATTGCAATAGACGTAAAGGACTATAATGCGTTAAGAGCTCGCTCAGGTACTGGGGAGCTAAACCATTTAGTACTTTGTAAGTAATCAGCAATATTTAAAAATGTATACGATGTTTAATAGGGAGCCAATGCAGTGTTGACAGAACCACGCAAATATGGTCATACTTTCTGGTTCTTGTAAGAACTCGAGCTGCTGCATTTTGGACCAGCTCTAGTTTGTTATTCAATTCAAATTCACTTAAATAGCACTTTTTGCAATACACATTGTTTCAGAGCAGCTTTACAGGAAGTGCATTTCAGAAATGTACATAGAAAAAATACAGTTTGTAAATCATGTATTCATTTTAGGGCATAACATATATCGCCAGCGTTGAGTCATATCTTCAGAGGCGTCGAGTCATCTCTTCGCAGGCGTTGGAGCATCTGAAGTCTCCGTGAGAGGCTGGATACAAACTGGAGCCGACAAACGCTTACTTCGGGACTCAGCAGGGCAACCACCCATAAGAGCATTACAATAATCTAGCCTTGAGGTCATGAACGCATGAACCAACTGTTCCTCATTTTTCATTGAAAGCAGATGTTGTAATTTAGATACATTTTTAAGAATAAGGTTTTACAGATGCTAAAAAGTGGCTTTCAAATGAAAGATTGGTATCAAAGAGCAGACACAGGTTCCTAACGACGAGCAGCCATTAATTGTTAGACAGGATTCTAGGTTAGTACGTGCACGAGGTTTTTAGTCCAATCATTAGAAACACTGTTTTTTTTCAAAATTAAGTAATAGGAAATTACCTGTCATCCAAATTTTATATCAGCTATGCATTCTGTTAATTTCTTGAATTGACAAGTTTCACCTGGGTGCGAGTCGATATAGAGCTGAGTATAATTGGCATAACAGTGAAAACTAATCCCATGCTTCTTAATGATATCTCCCAAGTGGTAGCATATACAGAGTGAACCGCAGCGGTCCTAGTACTGAGCCTTGTGGCACTCCATACTGAACTTGTGATCGATAAGACATTTCTTCATTTACTGATACAAACTGATAACGGTCAGATAAGTATGATCTAAACCATGCTAAGGCAATTCCACTAATGCCAACATAATTTTCGAATTATGTGGTCGATGGAGTCCAATTCAACACTAAGATCAAGTAGCACTAATAGAGAGATACAACCACGATTGGGTGATAACATCAAATCATTTGTAACTCTAAGAGCAGTCTCAGTACTATGGCATGTTCTAAATCCTGATGGGAAATCCTCGCAGATACCTTTTCTTTCTAAAAAGAAACATTGTTGTGAGGCTGCTTTTTCTACTATCTTTGATAAAAAGGGTAGATTTCAGATCGGCCTGTAATTGACTAATTCTCTAGGATCAAGTTGCCTTCTTTTTTTATAAGACTAACTTACCTCTTATCTAACTGCTAGTTGGTCAATCTAGTTCTTAAGACACAGGCTGAATCTGATATCGCCCCTAAACCCTCATTCACTATTTTCTACGTTAGTCCACTAATACTGTTCACTTGAAGGAGTGAATGAAAAGGAGTGAGCTAATTCAGACAGTCATTGGGCGTACATAGGTTGTATACTCGTTATTGCAGTGCAAAGGGTAACTTAAAATAAGTGCACTCATAACGTCCACTATTGTTTTGGACACCACTGCACATTTATACAAATAACACCCTTTTGGGGGGTATGGGGAGATTTCGGATTCATCCACAGTCTTAATATGTTGGCTAATTTTATACAACTTGGACTCCAGCCATAGATCTTCCTACAAGGATCAATTGCAGCTGTCTTATGGTGCGTTCACACTGGATGCAAATAGCGCGTCAGGCGCGAGTGATTTCAATGTTAAGTCAATGCAAAGACACGTTACACATGTAAAAAATTCCTGCGGCGCGAATGAGGTGTAAAGACGCGGCGCAGTAGCCGCGATACGCCTCATTCGCACGCCAAGTTTGTGTTAAGCGCTTTTTCCCGCGAATTATTTAGTTCAGCACGTTTGATGCAAATTCGTGCCTGCCACACGAGTTGAAAAATCTGAACTTTGGCCTCAATTCGTGCCGCGTTAACCAATCAATCCTAGCAGCTTGCTCACGTGGTGAAGTATCTGGACGCTTCAATAAATTATTTCGTTATATGACTAAATGCCTGGTGTGGTTCTAATGCACAACAAAGCAAATATTTTATCACTTATAACTTTATTTCAATATACGAGACATGTTCATTTTGTATTGAATATTATTGATTCCATATCTAGATTATATGAAATAGTATTATGATGTAAAGACAACCAACATAAATGTGCATAAGTTCATGTCTGGACGACAGGACAGGTTAATACGTTAACTTTTGGAGGCTGGCTCTATTTATCATCAAAACAAAAATAAATTACAGATTAGGTGGATGAGGGCGAGGGTGATCCTCGCTCCGATGTGGGACAACAGGTCATCAAACTGGGATCAAACCCATCAAACTGGGCGTGGGACAGGCGGAAGTACCTCTAAAAGCAACCGTCATCCAGGCGCAGCTCCTGGAGCGAGCAAATTGTGAAACTTGTCAAACAGTTTGCATCCGAAGGGTCCGATGAACACAAATACGGCAACGATGATCCCCACGCCGCTGTTCTGCTCTCCAGAGCAAATACAGAACGGTGACTCTCTTGATAAATGCTCAATCAACATAAAAAAAGATGGCCGCCAACGGGTTTCCGATTCTGCACACGTAGATTTCGCTTCAAACTTTTCTTTTCTTGACCGCGAATGGATTCAAAGTGGTCAAGCGTATAACTAGACAGTGGTAGGCGTGAATTTGACGCGCTATT